>JACEEZ010026257.1:5000-50519 GCA_016584305.1 Chionoecetes opilio | reverse complement strand
GAGGCCCCTTGCCCCTTGCCGTGAATACACGGGGGGTTGGATGAGGTCCTCCATTCCCCTTGCCGTGAAGTCACGCGGGGGTGGGTGAAGCCCTCCCTGCCCCTTGCCGTGAAGACACACGGAGGCGGGTGAGGCACTACCTGCCTCTTGCCTTGAAAGCACGCAGGGGTGGGTGAGGATCTCCTTGCCCCGTGCCGTGAAGGCACGCGGGGGTGGGTGAGGCCCTCTCTGCCCCTTGCCGTGAAGACACGCGGGGGTGGGTGAGGCCCTCCCTGCCCCGTGTCTTGAAGGCACGCCGGGGTGGGTGTGGCCCTCCCTGCCCCGTGCTGTGAAGATACGCGGGGGTGGGTGAGACCCTCCCTGCCCCTTGCCTTGAAGGCACACGGGGGTGGGTGAGGCCCTCCCTGCCCCGTGCTGTGAAGATACGCGAGGGCGGGTGAGGCCCTCCCTGCCCCTTCCCGTGAAGGCACGCGGGGGTGGGTGAGGCCCTCCTTTCCCCGTGCCGTGAAGGCACGCGGGGATGGGTGAGGCCCTCCATGCCTCTTGCCGTGAAGGCACGCAGGGGTGGAAGAGGCCCTCCCTATCCCTTGCCGTGAAGGCACGCGGGGGCGGGTGAGGCCCTCCGGGCCCCTTGCCATGAAGGCACGCGGGGGCGGGTGAGGTCCTCCCTGCTGCTTGCCGTAAATGCACGCCGGGGCGTGTGAGGCCCTCCCTGCCCCTTGCCGTGAAGATACGCGTAGGCGGGTGAGGCCCTCCCTGCCCCGTGCCATGAAGGCACGCGGGGTCGAGTGCGGCCCTCCCTGCCCCTTGCCGTGAAGGCACGCGGAGGTGGGTGAGGCCCTCCCTGCCCCTTGCTGTGAGGGCATGTGGGGGCGGGTGAGGCTTTCCCTGCCCCCTGCCGTGAAGGCACGCGGGGGCGGGTGAGGCCGTCCCTGCCCCTTGCCTTGAAGGCACCCGGGGGGGGTGGGTTCCCCCCGTTGGGGGGGGGGTGGGGCCCCCCCCCCGGTTTAGGCCCTTACCCCTTTTGGGAAGGCAAACCGGTTTTGGCCCCCCAAACGCAGCGGGTGAGCCCCTTTTCCCCCCCCAAAGCCGCGGGGGAATGGGCCCCCCGCCGCGTGGGTTTGGGAGGGGGTTGGGGCCCCCCCTCCTTTGTGAAGATTCGGGGGGGTGACCCCTCCCTGCCCCTGCCGTAAAGGGGACGCGGGGGGGTGAGGCCCTCCTCCCCGGCCGAAAACGCGGGGGGGGTGGGCCCTCCCTGCCCCTGCCGTGAAGGAGGGAGGTGGTTTGGGGCCCCCTTTCCCCCGGTCTAAAAATGGTAGGGGGGGTTTGGCCTTTTGGCGCTGGGCGGTTGTTCCAGCGTGCCCGGGGGGCCAAGGACGGAAAAAGGTGTGGAGACTTAAAAATACGCATCCCCTAATGTTAGGGGGCCATTTTTTAACTCCACCGCCTTTTAACCCCTTCGTCTATTGGGTGGTTGCAGGTAACGGGCTGGAGGGGTGGGGAAAAGGAGTAAAAGAACCCAATTAGGTTAATTTCTCAATCCAAACCCTACTTAACAATGGGCCCCTGTGCCCGTGGGGAAGGCAGGGGGCTTGGTTCCTTTTCCACCTGGGTTGACCCCCCCCCTTTTGCCCCTTTAATTTTTCCCCCCCCCGAGGGGGTGGGGGGGGTAGGCCCCCCCTTTCCCCTTGCCTTAAAGGGCAGCGGGGGGTGAGGCCCTCCCCTCCCCGTGCGTGAAGAACGCGGGGGGTGAGGCCCCCCCTGCCCCTTGCCGTAAGGCAGGGGGTGGGGGTGAGGCCCCCTTTCCCGTGCCGTAAAGGAAAAGCGGGGGGGGGGTGAGCCTCGCCCTTGCCGTGAAGCACCGGGGTGGGAGGCCCTCCCTGCCCCTTGGTGAACACGCGGGGGGGAAAAGGCCCCGGCCCTTCCCAGGGGGGGAAAGCGGGGCGGGTGAGGCCCCCCCTGCCCTTCCGTGAAGGCAGGGGTGGGTGGGGCCCCCCCCTGCCCTTGCCGGAGCAGGGGGGGGAAGGCACCCTCCCCCCTTTTCCGTGAAGCACGCGGGGCGGGGCCCCCTCCCCCTTTCCTCGGGCCCGGGGGGGGGGGGCCCCCCCTGCCCTTTTGCCGGAAGGGCAGTGGGGGGGGAGCCCTCCCTGCCCCTTTGCTTGAAGGCAGCGGGGGGGAGAGGCCCCCCCTCCCCCCGGCCTAAAGGACGCGGGGGGGTGGGCCCTCCTGCCCGTCCCGGAAGGCGCTGGGGGGGGTGAGGCCCTCCTCCCCCTGCAAAAGCAGCGGGGGGGTGGGGCCTCCTGCCGTGCGTGAAGCCCCAAGGGGGGTTTGAGGCCCCCCCTCCCCCGTGCTTAAAGGCCCGGGGGGGTTGGGCCCTCCTCCCCCTTTTCGTAAAGGCCGTGGGGGGGGTGGGCCCTCCCTGCCCCGCCGTGAAGGCAGGGGGGAGGGTAGGCCCTCCCTCCCGTGCTTTTAAGGCACGCGGGGGTGGGTGGGCCCCCTTTCCCCTTTCCCCGTGAAGCACGGGGGGGGGTAGGCCCCCCCCGCCCTTGCCGTAAGGCACGGGGGGTTGGTTTGGGGCCCCCCCCCGGCCAAAAAAGCACGCGGGGGGGGGTTTTGAACCCCCCTCCCCCCTTCCCCCCTTGAAGCCGCGGGGGCGGGTAAAGGCCTTTGCCCCGGTCCCGGGGCCTGGGGGCGGTAGGCCCTTTCACCCTCCGTGGGGGCCCCTGTTACCTCACCCCCAACCCTCCCCCTACTTTAAAACCTGGTGGGGGCCCGGGGAGGCGGGCTTTTGCTGGTGCAGGGGTGGCCTAGGGTCAAGGACCTTTTATTTGTTTTAATAAGCTTCCCCTTGTTAAGGGCCCTTTTTACCCCCCCTGCACCTTATCCCCCCTCCTTTCTTAAAATTTAAAATTTACTTTTTGGACATGTAGCATTATTACAAAAGTAAAAATTATTTTCCAACTTTCAAAACCAAATTTTTGACTTAACCCCTCTTTCCGGGAAGGCACCAAAGGGGAAAACCCCCCATCCCGTGCCGGAAGGCACGGGGGTGTGTAGGCCCTCCCCCCCCTTTTCGGGTCACGGGGGGTTTTGGTTTGAGGTCCCCCATGCCCCTGCCGGGAAGCCCACGCGGGGGGGGAACCCCCCCCTCCCCTTTGCCGTGGACACCGGGGGGCCCGGTGAGGCTCCCCCCTTTTCCCTTAAAAGCCGCGGGGGGGGGTGGGGGCCCCCTTGTCCCGGCCGGAAGGCACCTGGGGAGGGTGAGGCCCCCCCTGCCCCCGTCTGTGTGGGTACACGCGGGGCGGTAGGCCCTCCCTGCCCCTTTGCGTGAAGGAAAAGGGGGATGGGTGAAGCCCTGCTTGCCCCTTGTTAAAGGTACGCGGAGGCGGGTGAGGCCCCCCTCCCCGTGCCATGAAGGCCCCGGGGGGGCGAGTGCGGCCCTCCCTCCCCTTGCCGTAAAAGGCACGGGGGGGGTAGGGCCACCCCTGACCCTCTGTGAAATACGCGTGGGGGTTGAGGCCCTCCCTCCCCCTTCCCGTAAGGGCACGCGGGGGGGGTGAGGCCCTCCCCCCCGGCCGTGAAGGCAGGGAGGTGGTGAGGCCCCCTTCCCCGTGCGTGAAGGCGGGGAGGGCCTGGGGGCGCTGGCTTGGGTTCGCTGGCGTTGTCCCCCAGCGGCAGGGGTGGCCGGGAGGAGGGTCAAAAGGATTTGGTTTTGATCAAATAAGTTTACCCCAAATGTTATGGTTTAGGTTCCCTTTTCAAACCCCAACCCCATTCTTAACCCCAAACCTCTACTACTATTGTGATTTTTGCATGTAACAAAGCTGTGATGGGTAGACGGGAGGAAAGACACCCTAGGGGTTTCCCAAATCTTTAAACCACCTAGGGGAAAAGGGCAAGTGGGGCCCCTCCCCCCCGTGTCTTGAAGGCACGCGGGGGGGTGTGGCCCCCCCTCCCCGGGTTGCGCACGCGGGGGGGTAGGCCCTCCCTTCCCCTTCCCTTTGAAGGAAACCGTTGATGGGGGGCCCCCCTCCCCCGTGCAGTGAAGATACGCGGGGGGGTGAGGCCCTCCCTCCCCCTTTTGCCGTGAAGGCTAGGGGGAGGGGAGGCCCCCCTTGCCTCGTGCCGTGAAGCAGCGGGGATGGGTGAGGCCCTCCTGCCTCTTGCCGTGAAGGCACGCGGAGGGGGGGAAGGGGGCCCCCCCTGCCCCTTGCCTAAAGGCAGGGGGGGGGTGAGGCCCCTCCAACCCCCTTGCCATAAGGCAACGGGGGCGGGTGAGGCCCTTTCCCCCTGCCCCTTGCCGTAAAGGGACGCGGGGTGGTGAGGGCTCCCCGCCCCTTGCCGTGTAGCCCCGGGGGGGTGGGTAAGGCCACCCTCCCCATTGCAGTGAAGTCACCTGGGGGGGTCGGCCCTTCCGGCCCCCCCGCCGTAAAGGGAGGGAGGTGGGGTGGCCTCCCGCCCCTGCCGTGAAGGCATGTGGGGGGGGAGAGCCTCCCTGACCTTGCCGTAAAAGGCCCCGGGGGGGCGGAAAAACCCCTTCCCTGCCCCCTCCCTTTGAAGGGCGCGGGGGGGGGTAGGCCCTCCCTGCCCCTTGCTGCGAAGGCAGCTGGGGGGGGGTGAGGCCCTCCTCCCTAGAAATGAAGGCATGGGGGGGAGGAGAGGCCCTCCCTCCCCCGTGCTGTGAAAACCGGGGGGGGGTTTTGAGGCCCCCCCCTGCCCCGTGTGTGAAGGCACGCAGGGGCGTGTGAGGCCCTATCTCCCCGTGCTGTGAAGGCAGCGGGGGCGGGTGGGCCTTCCCTGGGCCGTGCCGTGAAGGCACAGGGGGGGGAGGTCCCCCCCTGCCCCGTGCTTTGAAGGCACGCGGGGGTGGTTGGGCCCCTCCCACCCCTTGCCGTAAAGGCACGCGGGGGTGGGTGAGGCCCCCCCTGCCCCATGCCGTAAAGGCCGCGGGTGGTTGGCCCCTCCCTGCCCTTCCGTGAAGGCACGCGGGGGCGGGTAAAAGCCCTTCCTCCCCCCGTGCCAAAAAAGGGCAGTGGGGGCGGTGAGCCCTCCTTCACCGTGCCTGAAGGCACGGGGGGTCTTTTTTGGGGCCCTCATCCCCCGTGCCGTAGGTGGTGAGGGCCTGGGTGGCGCTGGCTGAGGTCGCTGGCTGTTGTCTCCACGTGCAGGGGTGGTCGGGGGAGGGTCAAGGGGGGTTTTTGATTTGTTTTAATAACAAACCCTAATGTTAGGGTTTTTTTTTTCCATTCTTTTTAACCCAACCTGCATTTCAAAAACTCCAACCTGCACTACTTAAATCCACCTGTATTACTATTGGAGTTCGCATGAGCGAAGGTGTGATGGGTAAGCAGGGGAGAAAAAGCACATTATGGGTTCCAAACTTCCAACCCAAATTTTGGTTGAGGCGAGGGGAAGCCCTCCCTGCCCCTTGCCGTGAGGCAGGGCGAGCGTTGAGACCCCTTTCACCGTCCGTGAAGGCACGGGGGGTGGTGGAGGCCTCCTCCCCCTTTGCCGTAAACACGGGGGGTTGGATGAGGCCCCTCCACCCCCCCTGCCGTAAAGGTCACGCGGGGGTGGGTGAACCCCCCCCTCCCCCTGCCGTAAAGGGCACGCGGGGGCGGGTGGGCCCCCCGGGGCCCCTTCCCTTGAAGGCACGCGGGGGCGGTGGGGCCCCTAAATCCCCCCCTGCCCTTGAAGGCAGGGGGGGGGCGGGTAGGCCCTCCCTCCCCCGTGCTTTAAGTACCCCGGGGTCCCTTGGGGCCCTCCCTCCCCTTTTGCCGTGAAGCACGCAGGGAGGGGTGAAGCCCTGTTTGCCCTTGCCGTGAAGGTACCGGGGGGGTTTGAGGCCCTCCCCCCCCCCGTGCCAAAAGGCACGCGGGGGGGCGAGTGCGGCCCTCCCTCCCCCTTGCCGTGAGGCACGCGGGGGTGGGTGGGCCACCCCTACCCTTCTGTGAGATACGCGGGGGGGTTGAGGCCCCCCCCTTCCCCTCCGTGAAGGCACGCGGGGGGGGTGAGGCCCTCTCTGCCCCTGCCGTAAAGGCCCCCGGGGGTTGGGAGGCCCCCCCTGCCCGTGCCGTGAAGGCCGGGGAGACTGGTGAGGCCCCCTTCACCCGTGCCGTGAAGGCTGGTGAGGGCCGGGGGGGTGGCGCTGGCTTAGGTCGCTGGCGGTTGCCCCCCCGCGTGCAGGGGGTGGCCTGGGGACGTAAAAGGGGTTGGATTTGATTTTAATAAGCTCTACCCTAATTTAGGGTTTTTGGGTTCCATTTTTTTAACCCCAAACCGACTTTTTAAAATCCAACCTTCCCTACTATTGGAGTTTGCATGTAACGAAGGTGTGAGGGTAGGAAAGAGTAAGCCCCTTAGGGGTTCCAATTTTAAAATCCAACCTTTTGGGTTTTAAGGCGAAAGTGGGGGCCCTGCCTCCCCCGTGCTTGAAGCACGCGGGGGGGGTGTGCCCTTCCTCCCCCGCGGTTGCGGGCCGGGGGGGTGGGTGAGGCCCCCCTTCCCCCCTTAAAGGCACGCGGGGGGGGGGAGGCCCCTCCCCCGGGGCAGGGGAAAATCGGGGGCGGGTGAGGCCCTCCCTCCCCCTTGGGGAAGGCTACGGGGGGGGGAGGCCCTCCTTGCCCCTCTGGCCTGGGTAAGGGGGGATGGGTGAGGCCCTCCATGCCTCTTCCCGTGAAGGCACGCGTGGGGGGGAAAAGGGGGGCCCCTCCGGCCCGGGGTGAAGGCGCGGGGGCGGTGGGGCCCCTCCGGACCCCTTCCATGAAGGCAAGCGGGGGCGGGGGGGCCCTTTCCCCTCCCCTTCGTGAGCACGCGGGTGGGTGGGGCCCCCCTGCCCCCTTCCCGTGATAGCAGGGGGGGTGGAAAGGGGCCCACCCCTGCCATTGCAGTGAATCACGCTGGGGGGACGGCCCCTTTTCCCCCCCTTGCCGTGAAGGCAGGCGGAGGTGGTGGGCCCTCCCCCCCCCTTCCGTGAAGGCATTTGGGGGGGGAGAGCCACTCCCGCCCTTGCTGGAAAGGGGACGCGGGGGGGGAAAAGGGGGAACCCCCCCGCCCCCACCCTTAAAAGGCACCGGGGGGGGGTGAGGCCCTCCCTGCCCCGTGCTGCGAAGGACGTGGGCGGGGGGGGGGCCCTCCCTCCCCCCTAGCAATGAAGGCTGGGGGGGTGGAGGGGGCCCCCCTCCCCCGTGTGTGAAGAACGCGGGGCTTTTTGGGGCCCCTCCCTGCCCCGGGCTGTGAGCAGCGGGGGCGGGTGAGGCCCCCTCCTGCCCCGTCTGTGAAGGCACGCGGCGGGGGGTGTGGCCTTCCCCCCCCCGTGCCGTGAAGTCACGAGGGGGGGGGAGGCCCTCCCTAACCCGTGCTTGAAGGCACGCGGGGGGGGGGGTGAGGCCCTCCCTACCTTCCCGTGAAGGGACGCGGGGGGGGGGTGAGGCCCCCCCTCCTCTTGCCGTGAAGGGCCCGGGGTTAGGTTAGGCCCCCCCTCCCCCGTGCCTAAAGGCACGCGGGGTGGTGGGGCCCAAACCCCCCATGCCCGTGAGCACGGGGGTCGGGTTTGGGCCCCGGGCCCCGGGGAAGGCACGTGGGGGGGGTGGGCCCCCCTTCACCCTGCCGTGAAGGCACGCGGGCGTTGGGGCCCTCATCCCCCTGCCGTGAAGGGGGTGGGGGCCTGGTGGGCGCTGGCTGAGGTCGCGGCTGTTTTCCCCAGCTGCAGGGGGGCCTGGGGACGTAAAGGAGGTTTTGATTTGTTTTTTAATAACATCCCCCAATTTTAGGGTTTAGTTCCCCTTCTTTTTAAAATCCAAACCGCACTTTTTAACCCCAAAACCTGCACTACTAAATCCAACCTGTACTACTATGTATTTGCTTACGAAGGCTGTGAGGGTAAGCAGAAGGATAAAGACACTTAGGGGTTCCAATCTTCTAAAAATCCAAATTTTTGGGGTTAGGCGGGGTGAAGCCCTGCCTGCCCCTTGCGTTGGGCCGCGGAGCGGGTAAACCCCCCCTGGCCGGGCCCCGTGAAGGCACGGGGGGGTGTTGAGACCCGCCCTGCCCTTTGTTGTGAATACACGCGGGGTTGGCAGAGGTCCTCCATGTCCTTGCCGTTGAAGTCCAACGCGGGGGGTGGCGTTGTGAACCGCTCCCTGCCCCTTGCGTGGAAGACACACGGGGGCAAGAAAGAGGCTCTCCCTGCCTCTTGCCTTTAAAGCACGCTGGGGGGGGTGGGAGAGGCCTAACCTTGCCCATGCCGTGAAGGCACGCGGGGGAGGGTGAGGCCTCCATCCGTGCTGTGAAGGTTTACACGGGGGGGGTGAGGCCCTCCCTGCCCCTTGCTGTGAAGGCACGCGGGGATGGGTGAAGCCCTGCTTGCCCCTTGCCGTGAAGGTACGCGGCAGGGCGGGTGAGGCCCTCCCTGCCCCGTGCCATGAAGGCACGCGGGGGCGAGTGCGGCCCTCCCTGCCCCTTGCCGTGAAGGCACGCGGAGGTGGGTGAGGCCACCCCTGCCCCGTGCTGTGAAGATACGCGGGGGAGGTTGAGGCCCTCCCTGCCCCTTGCCGTGAAGGCACGCAAGGGCGGTTGGGGCCCTACCTGTCCCGTGCTGTGAAGGCACGCGGCGGCGGGTGTGGCCTTCCCTGGCCCGTGCCGTGAAGGCACGAGGGGGAGGGTGAGGCCCTCCCTGCCCCGTGCTTTGAAGGCACGCTGGGGTGGGTGAGGCCCTCCCTACCCCTTGCCGTGAAGGCACGCGGGGGTGGGTGAGGCCCTCCCTGCCTCTTGCCGTGAAGGCACGCGGGGGTAGGTTAGGCCCTCCCTGCCCCGTGCCGTAAAGGCACGCGGGGGTGGTTGAGGCCCTCACTGCCCCTTGCCCGTGAAGGAACGCGGGGGCGGGTGAGGCCCTTCCTGCCCCGTGCCGTGAAGCACGCAGGGGTGGGTGAGGCCCTTCCCCCCCCCTGCCCCGAGCCGTGAAGCACGCGGGGGCTGGTGAGCACTCCCTTCACCTTTTTTCCGTGCCGTGAATGGCACGCGGGGCTGTTGAGGCACTCATCCACCCGTGCCGTGAAGGCTGGTGAGGGCCTGGGGTGGCGCTGGCTTAGGTCGCTGGCGGTTGTCTCCAGCGTGCAGGGGTGGCCTGGAGGACGGTCAAGGAGGATTTTGATTTGATTTTAATAAGCTATACCCCTAATGTTATGGTTTAGTTTCCATTCTTCTTAACTCCAACCTGCACTTCTTAACTCCAACCTGCACTACTTAAATCCAACCTGTACGTACTATTGTGAGTTTGCATGTAGCGAAGGCTGTGATGGGTAGAGCAGAAGGAGTAAAGACACCTTATGGGTTCCAATCTTCTCAAATCCAAATTATTGGTTGAGGCGAGGTGAAGCCCTGCCTGCCCCTTGCCGTGAAGGCACGCGGAGCGGGTGAGACCCTCCATGCACCGTGCCGTGAAGGCACGCGTGGGTGTGCGAGGCCCTCCCTCCCCTTTGCCGTGAATACACGCCGGGTTGGATGAGGTCCTCCATGCCCCGTGCCGTGAAGTCACGCGGGGGTGGGTGAAGCCCTCCCTGCCCCTGACGTGAAGGAAACACGGGGCGGGTGAGGCTCTCCCTGCCTCTGCCTTGAAAGCACGCGGGGGTGGGTGAGGAACTCCTTGCCCCGTCGCCGTGAAGGCACGGGGGAGGGTTGAGGCCCTCCCTGAACGTGCCGTGATGAAGCACGCGGGGGTGTGTGAGGCCCTCTCTGCCCATTGCCGTGATACACGCGGGGTTGGATGAGGTCCCCCTTCCCATTGACCGTGAAGTCCACCGGGGGTGGGTTGAAGCCCTCCCTGCCCCTTGCCGTGAAGACACCACGGGGGCGGGTTGAGGCCCATACCTGCCTCTTGCCTTGAAAGCAGCAGGGGTGGGTGAGGGATCTGGTTCCTTGCCCCGTGCCGGAAGGCAAGCGGGGGTGGGTGAGGCCCTCTCTGCCCCTTGCCGTGAAGGACACCGGGGGTGGGTGAGGCCCTCCTGCCCGTGTTCTGTGAAGGCAGCGGGGTGCGGTTGTGGCCATCCCTGACCCGTGCTGTGAAGAAGATACGCGGGGTGTGGGTGAGACCCTCCCTGCCCTTGCCTTGAAGGCAACACGGGGGCGTTGGGTAGGCCCTCCCTTGCCCCGTGCTGTGAAGATACGCGAGGCGGGTGAGGCCCTCCTGCCCCTCGTGAGGGCACGCGGGTTGGGGTGAGGCCCTCCTTTCCCCGTGCCGTGAAGGCACGCGGGGATGGGTGAGGCCCCTCCATGCCTCTTGCCGTGAAGGCCACGCAGGGGTGGAGAGGGCCCTCCTACCCTTGCCAGGAAGGCAAGCGGGGGAGGGTGAGGCCCCGGGCCCCGTGACCATGAAGGCACGCTGTGGGGCGGTGAGGTCCTCCTGCTGCTTGCGTAAAATGCCCGCCGAGGGCGTGTGAGGCCCTCCTGCCCTTTTGGCTGGTTTTTGCGTGGGAAGAAGGAACGCGAGGCGGGTGAGGCCCTCCCTAGCCCCGTGCCATGAAGGCACCGCGGGGCGAGTGCGGCCCTCCTGCCCCTTGCCGGGAAGGCACGGCGGAGGTGGTTGAGGCCCCTCCATGCCCCTTGCTGTGAGGGCATGTGGGGGCGGTAGTGATGGCTTCCCTGCCCCCTGCCCGTGAAGGCACGCGGGGGCGGGTGCGGCCGTCCCGCACCTGCCTTGAAGCACGCGGGGGCGGGTGAGGCCCTACCTGCCCCTTGCCTTGAAGGACACGCGCGGGGCGGAGTGAGGCCCTCCCGCCGGTTGGCGGTGTCTCCAGCGTGCCGAGGTGGCATGGAGGGACGGTCAAGGAGGATTTTTGGATTTGATTTTAATAAGCTATACCCCTAATGTTATGGTTTAGTTTCCATTCTTCTTAACTCCAACCTGCACTTCTTAACTCCAACCTGCACTACTTAAATCCAACCTATGCGTACTATTGTGAGTTTGCATGTAGCGAAGGCTGTGATGGGTAGAGCAGAAGGAGTAAAGACACCTTATGGGTTCCAATCTTCTCAAATCCAAATTATTGGTTGAGGCCAGGTGAAGCCCTGCCGGCCCCTTGCCGTGAAGGCACGCGGAGCGGGTGAGACCCTCCATGCACCGTGCCGTGAAGGCACGCGTGGGTGTGCGAGGCCCTCCCTCCCCTTTGCCGTGAATACACGCCGGGTTGGATGAGGTCCTCCATGCCCCGTGCCGTGAAGTCACGCGGGGGTGGGTGAAGCCCTCCCTGCCCCTTGCCGTGAAGACACACGGGGGCGGGTGAGGCTCTCCCTGCCTCTTGCCTTGAAAGCACGCGGGGGTGGGTGAGGCCCTCCTTGCCCCGTGCCGTGAAGGCACGCGGGGGAGGGTGAGGCCCTCCCTGCACCGTGCCGTGAAGGCACGCGGGGGTTAGTGAGGCCCTCCCTGCCCCTTGCCGTGAATACACGCGGGGTTGGATGAGGTCCTCCATTCCTCGTGCCGTGAAGTCACGCGGGGGTGGGTGAAGCCCTCCCTGCCCCTTGCCGTGAAGACACACGGGGGCGGGTGAGGCACTACCTGCCTCTTGCCTTGGAAAGCCACGGGGGGTGGTGAGGATCCTCCTTGGCCAGTGCGTGAAGGCACCGCCGGGGCGTGGTGAGGCACAATCCCTGCCCTTGCCGTGAAGGCACGCGGGGGCGGGTGAGGCCCTCCCTGCCCCTTGCCATGAAGGCAGGCGGAGGTGGGTGTGGCCCTCCCTGCCCCTTGCCGTAAAGGTATGTGGGGGCGGGTGAGGCACTCACTGCCCCTTGCCATGAAGGCACGCGGGGATGGTTGAGAACCTCCCTACCCCATGCCTTGAAGGAACGCGGGGGTGGGTGAGGCCATCCCTGCCCCGTGCTGTGAAGGCACGCGGGGGTAGGTGAGGACCTCCCTGCCCCGTGCCGTGAAGGCACGCGGGGGTGGTTGAGGCCCTCCCTGCCCCTTGCCGTGAAAGCACGCGGGGGCGGGTGAGTCTCTCCCTGCCCCTTGCTGTGAAGGCATGTACGCTTCATGGTACCACCATGAAGGTACGCATAGGCGGGTGAGGCCCCGCCTGCCCCGTGCCATGAAGGTACGAGGGGGCGAGTGCGGCCCTCCCTGCCCCTTGCCGTGAAGGCACGCGGAGGTGGATGAGGCCCTCACTGCCCCTTGCTGTGAAGGCATGTGGGGGCGGGTGAGGCCCTCTGCCCCAGTACCTGGAACGACACGCGTGGGGTGGGTGAGCGCCCTCCCTAGCCTTTGGCCGTGAAGGCACACAGTTGGGTGAGCGCCCTCCCTGACTCTTGCCGTGAAAGCAAGCGGGGGTAGGTGAGGCCCTCCCTGCCCCGTGCCGTGAAGGCACGCGGTGGTGGATGAGGCCCTCCCTGCCCCTTGCCGTGAAGGCACTCGGGGGCGGGTGAGGCCCTCTCTGCCCCGTGCCGTAAAGGCACTTGGGGGTGGGTGAGGCCCTCCCTGGCCCGTGCTGTGAAGGCACGCGGAGGCTGTTGAGGCCCTCCTTCACCCGTGCCGTGAAGGCTGGTGAGGCCCGGGGTGGCGCTGGTACGTCCGCTGGCGGTTGTCTCCAGAGTGCACGGGGTGGCCTGGAGGACGGTCAAAAAAAAGGGGAGGATTGGATTTTTATCTAATAAGCATACCCCTCAATGATTATGATTTAGGTTCCATTCTTCTTAACTCCAACCTGCACTTCTTAACTCCAACCTCTATGTACTATTGTGAGTTTGCATGTACACGAAGGCTGTGATGGGTAGAGCAGAAGGAGTAAAGACACCTTATGGGTTCCAATCTTCTCCTCCAAAACTATTGGGTATGGCGAAAGATGAGGCCCCCTGCCCCGGTCTTGAAGGCACGCGGGGCGGGGTGGCCCTCCCTGCCCCGCGCTTGCCAGGCCGCGGGGGGGTGCCGGTGGTGATGAGGCCCTCCTTCCCAAGCCTTGAAGGCCCGCGGAGGTGGGTGAGGCCCTCCCTGCCCTTGCAGTGAAGATACGGCGGAAGCGGGTCGAGGCCTCCGTGCCCCTTGCCGTTGCAGGCTAGCGGGGGAGGGTGGAGGCCCTCATTGCCTCGTGCCGTGGAAGGCACGCGGGGATGGGTGAGGGGCCCTCTATGCCTCTTGCCGTGGAAGGCACGCGAGGTTGGAAAGAGGCCCTCCCTGTCCCCTTGCCGTGAAGGCACGCGGGGGCGGGTGGCAGGCACTCCGGGCCTTGGCATGAAGGCAAGCGGGGGAGGGGAGGCCCTCCCTGCCCTTGCCGTGAAGATACGCGGAGGCGGGTTGTAAGCCCTCCCTGCCCCGTGCCATGAAGGCCACGCGGGGGTCGAGTGTGGCCCCCTGCCCCTTGCCGTGAAGGCAAGCGGTCGGTGGAGTGAGGCACCTCCCTGCCCTGAGGTGAGGGCATCTGGGGGCGGGTGAGCCCTCCTGCCCCTGCAGTGAAGACTCGCGGTGGGCGGGTGAGGCACCCTGCCTTCCTTGAAGGCACGCGGTGGGCGGGTGAGGTCACCTGCCCCTTGTCTTGGAAGGCAGGCGGGTTCGGGTAGGCCCTCTCTGCCCCGGCGTGTGAAAGGCACACGCGGAGGCGTGTGAAGGCCCTCCCTGCCCCTTTGCCGTGCACGGCACGCTAGGGTGTGTGAAGCCCTTGATTGCCCCTGCGTGAAGGCACTGGGGCCCATCCTGCCCTTGCCGTGAAGGCACGCGGGATTGGGTGGTCCCTCCTTACCCCGTGCATGAAGGAGCAGGAAGATCGAAGCCTACACTGCCCCTTGCCGTGAAGGCACACAGGGCGGGGGTGAAGGCCTGCCCTGCCCCTTGGGTGCAGGCACGCGAAGGCGGGTGAGGCCCTCCCTCCCCCGTGTCGTGCAGGCAACGCGGGGCGGGTGAGGCCCTCCCTGCCAAGTGCTGTGAAGGCACGCAGTGCGGGGTGAACCCTCCCTGCCCGTGCTGTGAAGGCACGCGAGGCGGCGTGATGAGGCCTACGTTGCCCCGGTGCTGTTAAGCACGAGGGGGCGGGGGAAGCTCTCCCTGCCCCGTGCTCTGAAGGCACGCGGGGGCGAGGAGGCCTTCCCTGCCTCGTGATGTGGATGGCACGCGGAGGCGGCTTTAGCCTCACTGCCCCCTTGCCTGATGGCACGCGGGGAGTGGGTGGAGCCCTCCCTGCCCCGTGCTCTGTTAAGGCACGCGGCAGGCGGGTGAGGCCCTCTCGCAGCCAGCCTTGAAGGACGCGGGTTGGGTGAGCCCCTCCCTGCCCCGGCTGTGAAGGCATGCGGGGGCGGAAGGTTACCTCCCTTGCCCCGTGCATGTGAAGGGACACGGAGTTTGGGTTGGAAGCCCTCCCTGTGCCCCTGCAATGACGGCAAGCAGGGGGGGGCGGGTGAGGCCTCCCTGCCCCCTTGCCGTGAAGGCACGGCGGGCGGTAGTTCGGTGTGAGGGCCTCCCCTGTCCCCCTTGCGTGATACACGCGGGGATAGGTAAGGCCCTGCTGCCCTTGCCGTTGAAGGAACGCACGGTGGGTGGGTGATGCCCTTCCAGCCCCTTGCGTGAAGGCAGGCGGAAGGGTAGGTGGGCCCTACATGCCCTGCCGTGAAGGAGTGGGCGGGTGAGGTGAGGCACTCCCTGCCCCCTTGCGGAAGGCATGCGGGGGGGGGATGGTTGAGGCCCTCCACGCCCCATGACTTGAAGGCACGCGGGTGTAGGTGTGGCCCTCCCGGCCCCGTGCTGTTAAGGCACGCTGGGGCGGGGGAGGCGTTCCCTGCCCCTAGCATTGAAGGCATGCGGGGGTTGGTGAGGACCTCCCTGCCTCGTGATGTGGAAGATACGCGGGGGCGGGTTGGAGGGGGGCCCCCTCCCTGCCCCGTGCTGTGAAGGCACGCAGGGGCGGGTGAGGCCCTACCTGCCCCGTGCTGTGAAGGCACGTGGCGGCGGGTGTGGCCTTCCCTGGCCCTTGCCGTTAAAGCACGAGTGGGAGGGTGAGTCCCTTCCTGCCCCGTGCCTTGAAGGCACGCGGGAGTGGGTGAGGCCCTCCTTACCCCTTGCCGTGAAGGCACGCGGGGATGGGTGAGTCCCTCCCTGCCTCTTGCCGTTAAGGCACGCGGGGGTAGGTGAGGCCCTCCCTGCCCCGTGCCGTCAAGGCACGCGTGGGATAGTTGAGGCCCTCCCTGCCCTTTGCCGTGAAGGCACGCGGGGGCGGGTGAGGCACTCTGCCCCGTGCCGTGAAGCCACGCGGGGGTGGGTGAGGCCCTCCCTGCCCCGTGCCGTGAAGGCACGCGTGGGCTGGTGAGGCCCTCATTCACCCGTGCCGTGAAGGCCGGTGAGGGCCTGGGGTGGCGCTGGCTTAGGTCGCTGGCGGTTGTCTCCAGCATGCAGGGGGATGGCCTGGAGGACGGTCAAGGAGGATTTTGATTTGATCTTAATAAGATATACCCCTAATGTTATGGTTTAGGTTCCATCCTTCTTAACTCCAACCTGCACTTCTTAACTCCAACCTGCATTACTTAACTCCATCCTGTACGTACTAATGTGTTGTTGCATGTAACGAAGGCTGTGATGGGTAGAGCAGAAGGAGTAAAGACACCTTATGGGTTCCAATCTTCTCAACTCCAACCTATTGGTTGAGGCGAGGTGAGGCCCTGCCTGCCCTGCCGTGAAGCACGGCGGCGGAGCGGGTGAGACCTCCCTGCACCGTGCCGTGAAGGCACGCGGGTGTGTGTGAGGCCCTCCCTGCCCCTTGCCGTGAATACAAGCGGGGTTGGAAGAGGCCCTCCATGCCCCGTGCCGTGAAGTCACGCGGGGGTGGGTGAAGCCCTCCCTGCCCCTTACCGTGAAGACACACGGGGGCAGGTGAGGCTCTCCCTGCCTCTTGCCTTGAAAGCACGCGGGGGTGGGTGAGGCCCTCCTTGCCCAGTGCCGTGAAGGCACGAAGGGGTGGGTGAGGCCCTCCCTGCACCGTGCCGTGAAGGACCGCGGGGGGGCTTGTGAGGCCCTCCCTCGCCCCTTGCCGTGAATACACGCTGGGGTGGATGAGCACTCAGCCCCGTGGCGTGAAGGTCCACGTGGGGAGGGTGAAAGCCCTCCCTGCCCCTTGCCGGAAGACACCCGGGGGCTGGTGCACGGCTCTCCCTGCCTCTTGCCTTGAAGCCAACGCGGGGTGGGTGAGGCCCTCCTTGCCCCGTAGCCGTGAAGGCATGCATGGGTGGCGTGGAATCCCATACTTGAACCTTGCCGTGAATGACACACGGGGGCGGGTGAGGCTCTCCATGCCTTTCCTTGAAAGCACGAACGTAGGGGTAGGTGAGGCCTCCCTGCCCGGCGTGAAGGACTGTGGGGGTGGGTCAGGCCCTCCCTGCCCTTCGCCGTGAAGGAACGCAGGGGGTGGGTAAGGCCTTCTTGCCCCGTGTCTTGAAGGCACGCGCGGGTGCCGCGTGTGGCCCCTCCATGCCCCGTATCCTGCAGGCACGCGGGGTGGGTGAGGCCCTCCCTTCCCTGCTTGAAGGCCACGCGGGGTGGTCCGAGGCACTCCTTGCCCGTGCAGTGAAGATACGCTGGGGCGGGTGAGGCCCCGCCCTGCCCCTTGCCGTGAAGGCTAGCGCGGGGTGGGTGAGGCCCGCCATGCACCGTGCCGTGAAGGCACGCGGGGATGGCGTGAGGCCTCCTTGCTCTTTTTGGTTAGGCACGCGGGGGGGGGAAAGAGGCCCCCCTGCCCTTCCCGTAATGCACGGGGGGGGCGGTAAGGCCCCCGGGGCCCCTTCCATAAAGGGGAAACGCGGGGGCGGGTGAAGCCCCCCCTCCCCCCTGCCGTGGGGGAAACCCCCCGGGGGATGAGGCCCTCCCTGCCCTTTTGTGAAGGCTTTTGGGGGGGTGGGGCCCCTCCCTGCCCCTTTCCCGTAAAGCACGGGGGGGGGGGTGAGACCCCCCTCCCCTTGCCTTAAAGGGCACGCAAGGGGCGGGTGGGGCCCCTATGCCCCCTTTGGAAAAGGCACCGGGGGTGGGTGAGGACCTTCTCCCCCCTGCTTGAAGGCACAGCGGGGGCGTGTGGGGCCCTCCCGCCCCTTTGCCGTAAAAGGAAACGCGGGGGTGGGTGGAGCCCGCTTGCCCCTTGCCGGAAGGAAAGGGGGGCGGGTGGGGCCATCCCTGCCCCTTGCCGGAAGGCAAGGGGGGTTGGGTGAGGCCCTCCCTTCCCGGCCGTGAAGGCACGCGGGGGGGATGTGGCCCTCTCTGCCCCCGTCCCTTAAAGGCACGCGGTGTGGGTAGGCCCCCCCTCCCCCCGAGCCTTAAGCCACGCGGGGTGGGTGGGGCCCTCCCCCCCTTCCCTAAAGGCCCCGGGGGAGGGGGAGGTCTCCCTGCCCCATGCCGTGAAGGATCGGGGTGGTGACCCCCCTCCCTGCCCCGTGCCCTGAAGGCACGCGGGGAAGGTTTAAGCCCTCCCTGCCCCTTGCCGTGAAGGACACAGGGGTGGATGGGGCCTTCCCCTGCCCCGGCGGCGGGGCACGAAAGGCGGGGGAGGCCCTCCCTTCCCATGCTGTCAAGGCCCACGAGGGGGCGGGTAAAGCCTCCCTGCCCGGCCAAAGGCACGCGGGGCGGGTGAGGCCTTTCCCCCTGCCTCTGCTGTGAGCAGCGGGGGTTTTGGGGCCCCTCTCTGCCCCTTGCCCTAAAGGGCACGGGGGGAGGGTGACCCCCCTCCCTGCCCCTGCTGAAAAAGGCATGCGGTGGGGGAATGTGCCCCCTGCCCCGTGCTGTGAAGGGACACGGGGGTGGGTGAGGCCCCTCCCAGCCATTGCAATGCGGCCGCGGGGGCGGGGAGGCCTTCCTCCCCTTGCCGTGAAGGCACCCCGGGGTGGGTGGGGGCCCCCCTTGCTTTGCCGTGATAGCACGCGGGGGGGAAGGGCCCTCCCGCCCTTGCCGTGAAGGCCCTGGGGGGTGGGGCCCCTTCCTGCCCCTTGCCGTGAAGGCGGGGGAGGGGGTTGGCCCTCCCTGCCTATTGCCGTAAACCCTTTTGGGGGGGGGTGAGGCACCCCCCTGCCCCTTCCCGTAAAGGAACGCGGGGATTTTTTTGGGCCCTTTTTTTCCCTGCCCCATGCCTTGAATGCACCGGGGGTGGGTGTGGCCCTCCCTCCCCCGTGCTGTAAGGCACCTGGGGGGGGTGAGGCCTCCCTGCCCCTAGCATTAAGGATGCGGGGTGGTTGGGGCCCTCTCTGCCCCGTGCTGTGAAGTCGGGGGGGCAGTACGGGCCCACCCCCCTGCCCCGTGTGTGAAGGCCGCAGGGGGGGTGAGGCCCTACCTGCCCCGTGCTGTGAAGGCATCTTCGGTGGGGTGGCTTCCCTGGCCCGTGCCGGGGAAGGGCCCGGGGGGGAAGTTGGGCCCTCCCCCTCCGTGCCTGAAGGCACCGGGGGGGTGAGGCCCTCCCACCCCTTGCCTGAAGAAACGGGGGGGGGTCGGGCCCCTCCCAGCCTCTTCCGTGAAGGCACCGGGGATGTTGAGGCCCCCCGCCCCGTCCCGGGAAAGGCACGGGGGGGTGGTTGACCCCTCCCTCCCCTTCCCGTAAGGCACGCCGGGGGGCGGGTGAAGCCCTCGCCCGTCCGTAAGGCACCCCCGGGACTGGTGGGCCCCCCTTCACCCGTCCGTGAAGGCACGGGGGGCTGGTGACCCCTCATTCCCCGTCCCGGGAAAGGCTGGGGGGGCCTTGGAAGGCGCTGGCTTAGGTCGCTGGGGTTGTCTCCAGCTGCGGGGGGTGGCCGGGAGGTCGGTAAAGGGGGTTTTTTGATTTGATCTTAATAAGCTATAACCCCAGTTTATGGTTTACCTTCTTTTTAACCCCCAACCCTGTATTTTTAACTCCAACCTGCACTACTTAACTCCAACCTGTAGACTTTTGTGAGTTTTGCAGTAACAAAGGGCTGTGAGGGGTAAGCAGAAGGAAAGGACACCTTATTTTCCCAATCTTCTAAACCCAAGCTTTTGGGTGGGGCGAGGTGAGGCCCTGCCTCCCCCTTGCCGTAAAAGGCACGCGGAGCGGGTGAACCCCCCCCACCGTGCCGTGAAGCACGCGGGGATGTTGAGGCCCTCCGCCCCTTGCCATGAATCCGCGGGGTTTGGATGAGGCCCTCCATCCCCCGTGTCTTTAAGTCACGGGGGGGGGGTGAAGCCCCCCCCCCCCCTTTGCCGGAAGACAATGGGGGCGGATGAGGCCCCCCCTGCCTCCCCCCTCCCCTCTCCTCCCCTCTCCCTTCCCTTGAAAGCACGCGGGGGTGGGTGGGGGCCCTCCTTGCCCGTCCGTGACGAACGCTTGGGTGGGTGAGGCCCCCCCTGCCCCGTCCGGAAGGCACGCGGGGGTGTGTGGGCCCTTCCTGCCCCTTGCCGGAATACACCGGGGTTGGATAACCCTTACCCCCCGGGCCCGTGAATCACGGGGTGGTAAAAGCCCCCCCCTGCCCCTTGCCGGAAGAACAGGGGGGCGGGTGAGGCTCCCCCTCCTCTTCCCTGAGCCGTAGGCACCGGGGGTGGGCTGACCCTCCCTCCCCTTGCCGTAAAAGAACCCTGGGGTGGGTGGACCCCTCCCTCCCCCGTGTGTTGAAGGCACGCGAGGGGGTGTGGCCCCCCCCTGCCCCGTGCTGTGAAGAACGCCGGGCGGGTGGGCCCTCCCGCCCCTTCCCCGGAATGCTCGCGGGGGGGTGAAGCCCTCCATGCCCCGTCCGTAAAGGGCCGCGGGGATGGGTGAGGCCCTCCATGCCTCCTGCGTAAAGGCCCATGCGGGGGTGGAAGAGGCCCCCCCTGCCCCTTGCCGTGAAGGCACGCGGGGGGGGGTGGGGCCCCTAAAGGGCCCTTGCTGTGAAGGCACGCTTTTGTGGGGTGACCCTCCCTGCCCCTTGCCGTGAAGGTACGCGGAGGGGGTGAGGCCCCCCTGCCCCGGCCAAAAGGGCACGAGGGTGGGTGCGGCCCCCCCTGCCCCTTGCCGTGAAGGCAGGGCGGAGTGGGTGGGCCCCCCTCCCCCCCCGTCCCTGTAAGATCCCTGGAGCAATTGAGGCCCTCCCTGCCCGGCGTGAAGGGGCACACAAGGGCGTGTGGGGCCCTATATGCCCCATGATGTGAAGGCACGCGGCGGGGGGGTGGGCCCCCCCTGCCCGGCCATAAGGCACAGGGGGCGGGAGGCCCCCTCCCTGCCCCGTGCCTTAAAGGGCAGGGGGGGGTAGGGGGGCCCTCCCTGCCCCGTGCCTGAAGGCACGTGGGGGCGGGTGGGGCCCCTTTTCCCCCCCGTCCGTAAAGACATGCGGGGGTTTGGGTGAGGCCCCCCCTCCCCCGTCCCGTGTAGGCAGCGGGGGCTGGGAGGCCCCTCCTTCCCCTCCTTAAAGGGCACGCTTGGCGGGTGAGGCCCTCATTCACCCGTGCCGGAAGGCTGGGGGGCGGGGTCGGCGCTGGCTTAGGTCGCGGCTTTGTCTCCATGCAGGGGTGGCCTGGGGGGACGGAAAAGGGATTTGGTTTTGATCTTAATAACTATCCCCAAATGTTAGGGTTTTAGGTTCCTTCTTTTTAAACCCCAACCTGACTTTTAACTCCACCTGTACGTCTTTTTAAATTTGCTGACGAAGGCTGTGATGGAAAAAAGCGAAGGGGAGAAAAGAACCTTAGGGGTTCCAATTTTCCAACTCCAACCTTTTGGGTTTTAGGCATAGAGGCCCCCCTCCCCCTTTGTAAAGGGCACGCGGAGCGAGTGAGACCCCCCCTGCACCGTGCCGGAAGGCACGGGGGGATGTGTGGGGCCCTCCTGCCCCGTGGGGTGAAGGTACACCGGGGCGGTGAGGCCCTCCCTCCCCCTTTTCCGTGAAGTCACCGGGGAGGTGAGCCCGCTTGCCCCAGCCGTGAAGGTACGCGGAGGCGGGTGAGGCCCTCCCGCCCCGTGCCTGAAGGCCCGGAGCTGGGTAGGCCCCCTGCCCCGTGCTGTGAAGATACGCTGGAGAAATTAGGCCCTCCCCCCCCCGTCTTAAAGGGGCCCGGGGCGTGTGGGGGCCCCTATTCCCCTGAGGTAAAGGCAGCGGCGGGGGGGGGCCCCTCCCTGGCCCTTGCCGGAAAGGGCAAGGGGGCGGAGAGGCCCTCCCTCCCCCGTCCTTGAAGGGCACGCGGGGGTAGGTGGGCCCTCCCCCCCCGTGCCTAAAAGGCACGTGGGGGCGGGTGAGGCCCTCTCTGCCCCGTGCCGTAAAGGCTGCGGGGGGGGGTGAGGCCCTCCTCCCCGTGCCGTGTACCCCGCGGGGGCTGTAGGCCCCCCTTCCCCTGCCTTAAAGGCACGCTTGGCGGGTGGGCCCTCTTTACCCGTCCGTAAAGGGCCCTTGGGCCTGGTGGGCGCGGGCTTAGGTCGCGGGGGTTTGTTCCAGCGTGCAGGGGGGGGCCCTGGGGGACGGTAAAAAGGGGATTTGGATTTGATTTTAAAAAGTATACCCCTAATTTTATGGTTTTTCCATTCTTTTTAACTCCAACCCTGCACTTTTTAACTCCAAACCGTACTACTATTGTGAGTTTGCAGAAACGAAGGCGTATGGTTAGAGCAAAGGATAAAGACACTTAGGGTTTTCCAATCTTCTCAACTCCCCCTTTTGGTTGGGAGGATTGGGGCCCCCCCTGCCCCTTGTGTGAAGGCACGGGGAGCGGTAGACCCTCCCTGCACCGTGCCGGAAGGCACGCGGGGGATGTGTGAGGCCCTCCCTGCCCGTGCTGTGACGGTACACGCGGGGGCGTGTGAGGCCCTCCCTGCCCCTTTGCCGTGAAGTCACGCGGGGATGGGTGAAGCCCTGCTTGCCCCATGCCGTGAAGGTACGCGGAGGCGGGTGAGGCCCTCCCTGCCCCGTGCCATGAAGGCACGCGGGGTCGAGTGCGTACCTCCCTGCCCCTTGCCTTGAAGGCATGCGGAGGTAGGAGAGGCCCTTCTTGCCCCTTGCTGTGAAGGCATTGTGGGGGCGGGTTGAGGCCCTCCCTGCTCCTTGCCGTGAAGGCACGCGGGGGCGGGTGAGGCCCTCCCTGCCCCTTGCCTTGAAGGCACGCGGGGGCGGGTGAGGCCCTACCTGCCCCTTGCCTTGAAGGCACGCGGGGGCGGGTGAGGCCCTCCCTGTCCCGTGCTGTGAAGGCACATGCGAGGGCGGGTGAGGCCCTCCCTGCCCGTGTGCTGTCAAGGCACGCGGGGGCGGGTGAAGCCCTCCCTGCCCCGTGCTCTGAAGGCACGCGGGGGCGGGTGAGGCCTTCCCTGCCTCGTGCTGTGAAGGCACGCGATGGCGGGTGAGGCCCTCCCTGCCCCTTGCCTTGAAAGCACGCGGGGGTGGGTGAGGCCCTCGCTGCCCCGTGCTGTTAAGGCACGCGGGGGCGGTTGAGGTCAGAATCAGAATATAAAAGGAGAAAGCAGGAGACGGGGAAGTGGGAACAGGGAGAAGAATAGATGGGTGAGTGAAAGGAGGCTAGTAAGAGAAAAAGTCGCCGGGGCTTGACCGAGGTGCTGTATGTGTTTGTATGTTTTTGTTGTGAGTCGATCTCGACCTAACGACACGCTTTCCCATCTCGCACGAGCAAACAGAAACCACTCTGGGGCGGCCTGGCAGGACATGGGCCTCGGAAGATGGTGCTCCGGAGACACCCAGGACAACCCCTGCCGCCCACCAGTTCATCAGTTTTGGTTTTTGTTCTTTTTTTTCTTTCTTCAGATTTTACTTGTTTTCTTCTTCTCTTCGTTCTTCTTTCTTCTTATCTTGTTTTTGTTGTTGGTGTTGTTGTTTGTTTCTTGGGTTGAGGTCCTCTCTGTCCCTTGCCTTGAAGGCACGCGGGGTTGGGTGAGCCCCTCCCTGCCCCGTGCTGTGAAGGCATGCAGGGGCGGAAGAGTCCCTCCCTGCCCCGTGCTGTGAAGGGACACGGGGGTGGGTGAGGCCCTCCCAGCCCCTTGCAATGACGGCACGCGGGGGCGGGTGAGATTTCCCTGCCCCTTGCCGTGAAGGCACGCGGGGGTGGGTGAGGGCCTCCCTGCCCCTTGCCGTGATAGCACGCGGGGGTGGGTAAGGCCATCCCTGCCCATTGCCGTGAAGTCACGCTAGGGTGGGTGCGGCCCTTCCTGCCCCTTGCCGTGAAGGCAGGCGGAGGTGGGTGTGGCCCTCCCTGCCCCTTGCCGTGAAGGCATGTGGGGGCGGGTGAGGCACTCCCTGCCCCTTGCCGTGAAGGCACGCGGGGGCGGAAGAGACCCTCCCTGCCCCTTGCCTTGAAGGCACGCGGGGGTGGGTGAGGCCCTCCCTGCCCCGTGCTGCGAAGGCACGCAGGGGCGGGTGAGGCCCTCCCTGCCCCTAGCAATGAAGGCATGCGGGGGTGGATGAGGCCCTCCCTTCCCCGTGCTGTGAAGATACGCGGGGGCGGTTGAGGCCCTCCCTGCCCCGTGCTGTGAAGGCACGCAGGGGCGGGTGAGGCCCTACCTGCCCCGGGGGAAAGGCACGGGCGGCGGGTGTGGCTTCCCGGGCCCCGTCCCCGTGAAGGCACGAGGGGGAGGGTGAGGCCCCCCCCTCCCCCGGTGAAGGCAGGGGGGTTGGGTGGGCCCTCCCACCCCTCCCGGAAGGCACGCGGTGGTGGGTGAGGCCTCCCCCCCTCTTGCCTTTAAAGGACCCGGGGGGGTGGGTTAGGCCCCCTGCCCGTGCCGTAAAGGCCCGCGGGGGTGGTTGGGGCCCCTCCCCCCCTTGCGTGGGCTGCGGGGGAGGGTGGGGCCCTCTGCCCCGTGCCGTGAAGGGCAGCGGGGGTGGGTGAGGCCCTCCCTGCCCCTTGCCGGAATCACGGGGGGTGGATAAAGCCCACCCTGCCCTTCCGTGAAAGCACGCGAGGGCGGGTGGGGCCCTCCCTGCCCGTGCTGTAAAGGGCACGCGGGGGGCGGGTGAAGGCCCCCTCCCCTGTGCTCGGTAGGCACGCGGGGGTGGGATGGGCCCCTTCCTGCCCCTTACTTGAAGGCACGCGGAGGTGGGGGGGCCTCACTCCCCCTTGCTGTAAAGGGATGTGGGACGGGTGAGGCCCTCCCCCCCCTTGCCGTGAAGGCACGGGGGGGCGGGTGAGGCCCTCCCCCCCTCTTCCCCTAGAAGGCACGCGGGCCCCGGGGTTGAGGCCCTCTTGCCCCTTCCCTTGAAGGCCCGCGGGGTGGGTGACCCCCTCCCTGCCCGGGGGAAGGCATGCGGGGGCGAAAGAGTCCCCCCTTTGCCCCCGTGCTGTGAGGGGACAGGGGTTGGGTGAGGCCCTCCCTGCCCCTGCAATGACAGCACGCGGGGGGGGGTGAGGCTTTCCCCTCCCCCTTTCCCGTGAAGGCCGCGGGGGTGGGTGGGACCTCCTCCCCTAGCCGTGATGCCCCCGGGGGGGTGGGTGAGGCCTCCCTGCCCCTTGCGTGAAGGCACGCGGGGGCGGGGTGGCCCTCCTGCCCTTGCCGTGAAGGAGGCGGAGGGGGGGGGCCCTCCCCTCCCCTTGCCGTAAAGGATGGGGGGCGAGTGAAGCACTCCCTGCCCCTTGCCTTGGGGCACGCGGGGATGGTTTAAGGCCCCCCCCTGCCCAGTTTTGAAGGCATCAGGGAGGGTAGTTTCCCCTGCCCATCCCCTTGAAGGCACCGGGGATGGGTGGGGCCCCCCTCCCGTGCTGGAATGCACGGGGGATGGGTGAGGCCTCCCTCCCCCAGTTTCAAGGAGGGGGGGGTGGTGAGGCCTCCCTGCCCCGTGCGTGAAGATACGCGGGGGCGGGAGGCCCCCCCGCCCCGTGCTGTGAAGGCACGCAAGGGCGGGGAGGCCCCCTGCCCGTGGTGAGGCAGCAGCGGGGGGTTGTGGTCTTCCCTGGCCCTGCCGTGAAGGCACGAGGGGGGTGGGTGAGGCCCCCCCGGCCCCGTGCCTTGAAGGCACGCGGGGGTTGTTGGGGCCCGTATGCCCTTGCCGTAAAGGGACGCTGGGGTGGGGAGGCCCCCCCTGCCCCGTGCCGTGAAGGCACGCGGGGGGTTGAGGCCCTCCTGCATTTCCCCGTGAAGACGCGGGGGGGGGGGGGCCCTTGACCCGCCCCGAAGGCACGCGGGGGGGGTGAGGCCCTCATTCCCCGGCCTTAAGGCTGGTGAGGGCCTGGCGGCGCTGGCTTAGGTCGTGGCGGTTGCCCCAGCGTGCGGGGGTGGCCTGGAGGAGGCCCAAAGGAGGATTTTGATTGATCTTAAAAAGCTATACCCCATTTATGGTTTAGGTTCCATTATTCTTAACTCCCCCTGATTTTTTAACTCCAACTGACGTACTATTGTGAGTTTCATGAACGAAGGCTGGTGGGTATAGAGCAGAAGGAGTAAAAACACCTTTTGGGTTAAAATTTTTTAACTCCCAAATATTGGTTGGGGCGAGGGAGGCCCTGCCTCCCCCTTTCTGAAGGCACGCGGAGCGGGTGAGGGGCCCTCCCGCACCGGCCGTGAAGGACGCGGGGGGTGGGGCCCTTCCCCGCCCCTTGCCGTGAATACCGATGGGTGGGAAAAGGCCCTCCTGCCCCGGTCATGAAGTTTACGCCGGGGTTTGGGTGAAGCCTTTCCCGCCCCTTTCCCTGAAGAACACGGGGGCGGTGAGGCTCTCCCTGCCCCTTGCCTTTAAAGCTCGGGGGGGGGTGAGGCCCTCCCCTTTTCCCGGCCCCTGAAGGGCCCCGGAGGTGGGTGAGGCCCTCCCCCCCCCATCCCTGGAAGACACGCGGGGGGGGGTGAGGCCCTCCCCCCCTTGTGTCTTGAAGGCAAGGGGGGCGGGTTTGGCCCTCGCGCCCGTGCGTGGAGATACGCGGGGGGGAGGTGAGGCCCCCCCCTGCCCCCTTTCCCTGAAGGCACGGGGGGGGGTGAGGTCTCCTTGCCCCCTGCCCTGAAGGGACGCGGGATGGGGAGGGCCCCCATGCCCCTTTACGTGAAGGCATGCAGGGGTGGAAGGGGGGCCCCCCTCCCCCCCCTTGCCGTGAAGGCACGAGGCCCTCCCGGGCCCCTTTCTGTGAAGGCACGAGGGGCGGATGAGGCCCTCCCTGCCCCTTGCTGAAGGAAGGGGGGCGAAATGAGGCCCCACTGCCCTTTCCTTGAAGGCCGCGGGGACGGGTGAGGCCCTCCTGCCCCCCTGCAGAAGACACACGCGGGGGCGTGTGAGGCCCTCCCTGCCCCTTTGCCGTGAAAGGGACGCGGGGGGGGTGAAGCCCCCTGCCCCTTGCCGTGAAGGGAGGGGGGGGTGCGTGGGGCCAATCCCTTCCCTTTCCCGGAAGGACGCGGGGTTGGTGAGGCCCTCCTTACCCCCTGCCTTGGGAAAGGGAAACCGGGGGCGAGTGGCCTCTCTGCAACGTGCCTTTAAGGGCAGGCGGGGGGGGGGTGAGGCCACCCTGCCCCGGCCTTTAAGGCACGCAGGGGGGTGAGGCCCCCCCTGTCCCCTTGCCGTGAAGGCACGCGGGGGTGGGAGGCTCTCCTGCCCCCTGCCGTGATGGCACCGGGGGTGGGGAGTCCCCCCCTGCCCGTGCCCCTGAAGGCACGCGGGGGGGAAAAAGCCCTCCGCCCCTTGCCGGAAGGCACCCCAGGGGTATGTGAGGGGTTCGTTTCCCCCGTGCTGTGAAGGCACGCGAGGGCGGGTGAGGCCTCCCTCCCCCTTTCCCCAGACGGCACGCGGGGGTGGGGGTGAGGCCCCCCCCTGCCCCCTGCTGTGAAGGCAACGGGGGGGGTGAGGCCCCGGCCCGCCCCTGCGTGAAAAGGCACGCGGAGGGGGGTGATGCCCTCCCGCCCCCCTGCCCTGAAAACACGCGGGGGTGGGTGAGGCCCTCCTTCTGGTCTTTAAAGGCAAGCGGGGGGGGTGTGGCCCCCCCCTGCCCCGTGCTGGGAGATACGCGGGGGGAGGGGGGCCCTCCCCGCCCCTTGCCCCCGAAGGCACGCGGGGGGGGGTGAGGCTTCCTTGCCCCCCTGCCGTGAAGGCACGCGGGGATGGGTGAGGCCCTCCAGCCTCTTGACGTGAAGCATGCGGGGGTGGAGGGGCCCCTCCTGCCCTTGCCGTGAAGGCACGAGGCCCTCCGGGCCCCTGTAAAGACCAGGGGCGGAGAGGCCTCCTGGCCATTGCTTGAAGGCACGGGGGGAGAGTGGCCCTACCGCCCCTTGCCTGAAGGCACGCGGGGCGGTGAGGCCTCCCTGCCCCGTGCTGAAAAGGCACACGCGGGGGCGTGTGAGGCCCTCCCTGCCCCTTTGCCGTGAAGGCACGCGGGGGCGGGTGAAGCCCTCCCTGCCCCTTGCCGTGAAGGCACGCGGGGGAGGGTGAGGCCCTCCCTGCCCCTTGCCGAGAAGGCAGGCGGGGGTGGGTGGGGCCATCCCTGCCCCTTGCCGTGAAAGCACGCGGGGTTGGATGAGTCCCTCCTTACCCCGTGCCTTGAAGGCACGCGGAGGCGGATGTGGCCCTCTCTGCAACGTGCCTTAAGCGCAGGCGGGGGTGGGTGAGGCCATCCCTGCCCCGAGCCTTGAAGGCAGGCAGGGGTGGGTGAGGCCCTCCCTGTCCCTTGCCGTGAAGGCACGCGGGGATGTGTGAGGCTCTCCCTACCCCATGCCGTGATGGCACACCGTGGTGGGTGAGTCCCTCCCTGCCCCGTGCCTTGAAGGCACGCTAATTTATGCATGCCGCTAATTCATTTATCACTAAACGAAATATATCAATGGAAAGCTAATTAAACTCCGCTTCTATTGATATTCTCAATGTAAAATATTTCTGAGCAAAATATTAAATGGCGAAGAGTTTAAGTTAATGCATATTTCTTGTAAGTCGCATAATGGCATTTTCTTTGCGTGTTTTACGGTTTTTTATTTGATAATATTATTGAACAAACATTTCCGAAGATAACAGTATATCTTTTATACTGATAAACATTATATTAGGTAGGTAAACTTGTACGGGGAGCGGAGCGGGTGGTTAACCTTATGGTTTTTGACGTCACGGGCGATCCACCAGGCCTTGTCTCTCGGTGGTCTCGCTGAGGCCCTACTTGCCCCGTGCTGTGAAGGCACGCGGCGGCGGGTGTGACCCTCCCTGGCCCGTGCCGTGAAAGCACGAATGGGCGGGTGAGGCCCTCCCAGCCTCGTGCCTTGAAGGCACACGGGGTTGGTTGAGCCCCTCCCTGCCCTGTGCTGTGAAGGCATGCGGGGGCGAGTGAGTCCATCCATGCCCCGTGCTGTAAAGGGTCACGGGGTTGGGTGAGGCCCTCCCTGCCCCTTGCAATGACGGCACGCGGGGGCGGATGAGGCCTTCCCTGCCCCTTGCCGTGAAGGCACGCGGGGGATGGTGAGATCCTCCCTGCCCCTTGCCGTGATAGCCTTAAAAGACACCTTATGGGTTCCAATCTTCCCAACTCCAACCTATTGGTTGAGGCGAGTTGAGGCCCTGACCTGCACCTTGCAGTTGAAGGCACTGCGGAGCGGGGGAGACCCAACCCCAGCACCGTGCCGTGAAGGACCGCGGGGGTGTTGTGGAGCCCTCCCAGGTGGCCCTTGCAGGAATACACGCGGGTTGGATGAGGCCCTCCATCCCCGTTCCGTGAAGTCACACGGGGTGGGTGAAGCCCTCCTGCCCTTGCCGTGAAGCACAAAGGCGGGCGGATGAGGGATCTCCCTGCCTCTTGCCTTTGAAAGGGCACGCGGGGGGGGTGGAGGCCCTCCTTGCCCCTTGCAGTGTGAAGGCACGCGGGGGTGGGGTGAGGCCCTCCCTGCATCGTGCCGTGAAGGCACGCGGGGGTGTTGTTGAGGCCCTCCATGCACCCTGCAGTGAATACACTGCGGGGTTGGATGAGGCCCTCATGGCCCCGTGCCGTGAAATCACGTGGGGTGAGTGGCAGACCCCCTGCCCCTTGCCGTGAAAGACACCACGGGGGCGGTGAGGTCTTCTAACTCTTGCCTTAAAGCACGCGGGGTGGGTGAGGCCCAATTGCCCCGTGCCGTGAAGGCACGAGGGGGTGTTTGAAGCCCTCCCTGCCCTTGCCGTGAAGACACACGGGGGCGGGAGAGACTCTCCCTGCCTCTTGCTTTGAAAGCACGCGATGGTGGGTGAAGCCCTCCTTGCCCAGTGCCGTGAAGGCATGCAGGGGTGGGTGAGGCCCTCCCTGCCCCTTGCCTTGAAGACACGCGGGTGTGGGTGAGGCCCTCCCTGCCCCGTGTCTTGAAGGCACTCGGGGGCGGGTGTGGCCCTCCCTGCCCCGTGTCTTGCAGGCACGCGGGGGTGTGTGAGGCCCTCCCTTCCCCTTGCCTTGAAGGCACGCGGGGGTGGGTGAGGCCCTCCCTGCCCCCGTGCAGTGAAGATACGCGGAGGCGGGTGAGGCCCACCCTACCCCTTGCCGTGAAGGCTAGCGGGGGTGGGTAAGGCCCTCCATGCCTCTTGCCGTGAAGGTACTCGGGGGTGGAATAGGCCCTCCCTGCCCCTTGCCGTGAAGGCACGCGTGAGCGGGTGAGGCCCTCCGGGTCCCTTGCCATGAAGGCACACGGGGGTGGGTGATGCCCTCCCTGCCCCTTGCCGTGAAGGCACGCCGGGTTGGATGAGGCCGTCCCTGCCCCTTGCCGTGAAGGCACGCGGGGTTGGGTGAGTCCCTCCTTACCCCGTGCCTTGAAGGCACGCGGGGGCGGATGTGGCCCTCTCTGCCCCTTACCTTGAAGGCAAGCAGGGGTGGGTGAAGCCCTCTTTGCCCCGAGCCTTGAAGGCACGCAGGGGTGGGTGAGGCCCTCCCTGCCCCTTGCCGTGAAGGCACGCGGGGATGGGTGAGGCTCTCCCTGCCCCATGCCGTGAAGGCACGCGATGGCGGGTGAGTCCCTCCCTGCCCCGTGCCCTAAAGGCACGCAGGGAAGGGTGAAGCCCTCCCTGCCCCTTGCCGTGAAGGCACGCGGGGGGGTGGTGAGGCCCTCCCTGCCCCTTGCAGTGATAGCACGCGGGGTTGTGTGAGGCCCTCCCTGCCCCTTGCCGTGAAGGCAAGCGGGGGCGGGTGTGGCCCTTCTTACCCCTTGCCTTGAAGGCACGAGGGGGCGGGTGTGGCCCTCCCTGCCCCGTGCACTGAAGGCACTCGAGGGCTAGTGAGGCCCTCCCTGCCCCTTGCCATGAAGGCACACGGGGGCGGGTGAGGCCCTCCCTGCCTCTTGCCGTGAAGGCACGCGGGGGAGAGTGAGGTCCTCCCTGACCCTTGCCGTGAAGTCACGCGGGGATGGGTGTGGCCCTCCCTGCCCCTTACCGTGAAGGCACTTGGGGCGGGTGAGGCCCTCCCTACCCCTTGCCGTGAAGGCAATCGGAGGTGGGTGAGGCCCTCCCTGCCCCTTGCCGTGAAGGCATGTGGGGGTGGGTGAGGCCCTCCCTGCCCCTTGCCGTGAAGGCACGCGGGAAAGAATGAGCGCCTCCCTGCCCCTTGCCTTGAAGGCACGCAGGGGCGGGTGAGGCCCTCTCTGCCCCCTGCCTTGAAGGCACGCTGGGGCGGGTGAGGCCCTCCCTGCCCCTAGCCTTGAAGGCATGCGAGGGTTTGTGAGGCCCTCCCTGTCCCGTGCTGTGAAGATACGCGGGGGCTGGTGAGGCCCTCCCTGCCCCGTGCTGTGAAGGCACGCCTGGGAGGGTGTGGCCCTCACTGGTCCGTGCCGTGAAGGCACTAGGGGACGGAAGAGGCCCTCCCTGCCCCGTGCCTTGAAGGCACGCGGGGTTGGGTGAGGCCCTCCCTGCCCCTTGCCGTGAAGGCACGCGGGGGCTGGTGTGGCCCTCTCTTCCCCGTGCCTTGAAGGAACGCGGGATTTGCGTGCGGCCCTCCCTGCCCCGAGCCTTGAAGGCACGCGGGGGTGGGTGAGGCCCTCCCTGCCCCTTGCCGTGAAGGCACCAAGGGATGGGTGAGGCCCTCCCTGCCCCATGCCGTGAAGGCACGCGGGGAAGGGTGAGGCCCTCCCTGCCCCGTGCCTTGAAGGCACGCGGGGGTGAATGAAGCCCTCCCTGTCCCTTGCCGTGAAGGCACACAGGGGTGGGTGAGGCCTTCCCCGTGCTGTGCAGGCACGCTAAGCCGGGTGAGGCCCTCCCTCCAACGTGCTGTGACGGCACGCGGGGGAGGGTGAGGCCCTCCCTGCCCCGTGTTGTGAAGGCACGCGGTGGCGGGTGAGGCCCTCCCTGCCCCGTTCTGTGAAGACACGCGGGGGCGGGTGAGGCCCTACCTGCCCCGTGCTGTCAAGGCACGCGGGGGCGGGTGAAGCCCTCCCTGCCCCGTATTGTGAAGGCACGCGGGGGCGGTAGAGGCCTTCCCTGCCTCGTGCTGTGAAGGCACGCGGGGGCGGGTGAAACCCTCCCTGCCCCTTGCCGAGAAGGCACACGGGGGCAGGTGAGGCCCTCCCGGCCCCTTGCCGTGAAGGCAGGCAGAGGTGGGTGTGGCCCTCCCTGCCACTTGCCGTGAAGGCATGTGGGGGCGGGTGAGGCATTCCCTGCCCCTTGCCGTGAAGATGGTTGGTTGAGGATGAGGGGAAGAGGGCGGGTATGGTTGAGGCCCTCCCTGCCCCGTGCCTTGAAGGCACACCGGGGCGGGTGAGGCCCTCCCTGCCCCTTGCAATGACGGCACGTGGGGGCGGTTGAGGCCTTCCCTGCCCCTTGCCGTGAAGCCACCCGGGGGTGGATTAGGCCCTCCCTGCCCCTTGCAGTGATAGCACGAGGGGGTGGGTGAGGCCCCCATGCCCCTTGCCGTGAAGGCAAGCGGGTGGGGTGAGGCCCTCCCTGCCCCTTGCCGTGAAGGCAGGCAGAGGTGGGTGTGGCCTCCCTGCCCCTTGCCGTGAAGGCATGTGGGGGCGGGTGAGGCACTCCCTGCCCCTTGCCGTGAAGGCACGCGGGGATGGTTGAGACCCTCCCTGCCCCATGCTTTGGAAGCACGCGGGGATGGGTGAGGCCCATACTGCCCCTTGCCTTGAAGGCACGCAGGGGTGGGTGAGGCCCTCCCTGCCTCGTGCTGTGAAGGCACGCTTGGGCGGATGAGGCCCTCCCTGCCCCTAGCCTTGAAGGCATGAGGGGAAGGGTGAGGCCCTCCCAGCCCCGTGCTGTGTAGATACGCGGGGGCGGTTGAGGCCTTCCCTGCCCCGTGCTGTGAAGGCACGCCGGGCCTAGTGAGGCTTTACCTGCTCCGTGTTGTGAAGGCACGCGGCTGCCGGTGTGGCCCTCCCTGGCCCGTGCCGTGAAGGCACGAGGTGGCGGGAGAGGTCCTCCCTGCGTCGTGCCTTGAAGGTACGCGGAGTAGGGGGAGGCCCTCCCTGCCCCTTGCCGTGAAGGCACGCGAGGGTGGGTGAGGCCCTCCCTGCCTCTTGCCGTGAAGGCACGCGGTGTAGGTGAAGCCCTCCCTGCCCCGTGAGGTGAAGGCACGCGGGGGTGGGTGAGGTCCTCTCTGCCCCATGCCGTGAAGGCACGCGGGGGCGGGTGAGGCCCTCTCTGCCCCGTGCCGTGTAGGCAAGCAGAGGCTGGTGAGGCCCTCCTTCACCCGTGCCGTGAAGGCGAGCGGGGCTGGTGAGCCCCTCATTCACCCGTGCCGTGAAGGCTGATGAGGGCCTGGGGTGGTGCCGGCTTTGGTCATTGGCTGTTGTCTACAGCGTGCATGGGGTGGCCTGGAAGACGGTCAAGGAGGATTTTGATTTGATCTTGATAAGCTATACCCCTAATGTTATGGTTTAGGTTCCATTCTTCTTAACTCCAACCTGTACGTAATATTGTGAGTTTGCATGTAACGAAGGCTGTGATGGGTAGAGCAGAAGGAGTAAAGACAACTTATGGGTTCCAATCTTCTCAACTCCAACCTATTGGTTGAGGCGAGGTGAGGCCCTCCCTGCCCCTTGCCCTGAAGGCACGCGGAGGTGGGTGAGGCCCTCCCTGCCCCGTGCCTTAAAGGCACGCGGGGCGGGTGTGGCCCTCCCTTCCTCTTGCCTTTAAGGCATGCGAAGGTGGGTGAGGCCCTCCCTGCCTCGTGCCTTGAAGACACGCGGGGGTGGGTGAAGCCCTCCCTGCCCCTTGCCGTGAAGCCACCCGGAGGTGGGTGAGGCCCTCCCTGCCCCGTGCCTTGAAGGCACGCGGGGAAGGGATAGGCCCTCCCTGCCCCGTGCTTCGAAGATACGCGGGGCGGGTGAGGCCCTCCCTGCCCCTTGCCGTGAAGGCACGCGGGGGCGGGTGAAGCCCTCCCTACCCCTTGCCATGAACGCACGCGGAGGCGGGTGTGGTCCTCCCTGCCCCGTGCCTTGAAGGCACGCGGGGTTGGGTGAGGCCCTCCCTGCCCCGAGACTTGAAGGCACGCGGGAGTGGGTGAGGCCCTCCCTGCCCCTTGCCGTGAAGGCACGCTGGACTGGGTGAAGCCCTCCCTGCCTCTTGCCTTGAAGGCACGATGGGTGCGGGTGTGGCCTTCCCTGCCCCATGCCTTAAAGGCACGCGGGGGTGGGTGAGGCCCTCCCTGCCTCGAGCCTTGAAGACACGCGGGGGTGGGTGAGGCCATCCTTGCCCCGTGCCCTGAAGGCACGCGATGATGGGTGAGGCCCACTCTGCCTCGTGCCTTAAAGGCACGCGGGGGTGGGTGAAGCCCTCCCTGCCCCTTGCCGTGAAAGCACTCAGGGGTGGGTGAGGCCTTCCCTGCCCCGTGCTCTGAAGGCACGCGAAGGCGGTGAGGCCCTCCCTCCCCCGTGCCGTGGAAGCATGCGGGGGTAAGTGAGGCCCTCCCTGCCCATTCTGTGAAGGCACGCGGAGGCGGGTGAGGCCCGCCTGCCCCGTGCTGTTAAGGCACGCGAAGGCGGGTGAGGCCCTCCCTGCCCCATGCTGTGAAGGCACGCGGGGGCGGTTGAGGCTGTCCCTGCCCCGTGCTGTGATGGCACGCGGGGGCGGGTGAGGCCCTCCCTGCCTCGTGCTGTGAAGGCACGCGGGGGCGGGTGAGGCCCTCCCTGGCCCTTGCCTTGAAAGCATGCGGGGTTGGGTGAGCCCCTTCCTGCCCCGTGCTGTGAAGGCACGCGGGGGCGGGTACGGCCCTTCCTACCCTTTGCCTTGATGGCACGTGGGGGCGGATGAGGCCCTCCCTGCCCCGTGCTCTGAAGGCACGCAAGGGCTAGTGAGGCCCTCCCTGCCCCTTGCCATGAAGGCACACGGGGCGGGTGAGGCCCTCCCTGTCCCTTGCCGTGAAGGCACGCGGGGGTGGGTGAGGTCCTCCCTGACCCTTGCCGTGAAGTCACGATGGGATGGGTGAGGCCCTACCTGCCCCCTACCGTGAAGGCACTTGGGGGCGGTCGAGGCCCTCCCTGGCCTTTGCCGTGAATGCAATCGGAGGTGGGTGAGGCCCTCCCTGCCCCTTGCCGTGAAGGCATATGGGGGTGGGTGATGCCCTCCCTGCCCCTTGCCGTGATGGCACGTGGGAAAGAATGAGCCCCTCCCTGCCACCTGCCTTGAAGGCACGCAGGGGCGGGTGAGGCCCTCCCTGTCCCCTGCACTGAAGGCACGCTGGGGCGGGTGAGGCCCTCCCTGCCCCTAGCCTTGAAAGCATGCGTGGGTTTGTGAGGCCCTCCCTGTCCCGTGCTGTAAAGATACGCGGGGGCTGATGAGGCCCTCCCTGCCCCGTGCTGTGAAGGCACGCGGGGGAGGGTGTGGCCCTCACTGGCCCGTGCCGTGAAGGTACGAGGGGACGGAAGAGGCCCTCCCTGCCCCGTGCCTTGAAGGCACGCGGGGATGGGTGAGGCCCTCCCTGCCCCTTGCCGTGAAGGCATGCGGGGGCGGGTGTGGCCCTCTCTTCCCCGTGCCTTGAAGGACCGCGGGGTCTGGGTGAGGCCCTCCCTGCCCCGAGCCATGAAGAAAAGAAAGAAAAATCAAGAACAAAACCAAAACTGAAGAACTGGTGGGAGGCGTGGGTGGGCGCGGGGTTGTCCTGGGTGTGTCCGGAGCACCATCTTCCGAGGCCCATGTCCTGCCAAGCCGCCCCAGAGTGGTTTCTGTTTGCTCGTGCGAGATGGGAAAGCGTGTCGTTAGGTCGAGATCGACTCACAACAAAAACACACAAAAAAAAACATACAGCACCTGGGTCAAGCCCCGGAGACTTTTTCTCTTACTAGCCTCCTTTCGCTCACCCATCTATTCTTCTCCCTGTCCCCACTTCCCCATCTCCTGCTTTCTCTTTTTATATTCTATTCTATAGCCATGAAGGCACGCGGGGGTGGGTGAGACCCTTCCTGCCCCTTGCCGTGAAGGCACGCGGGAATGGGTGAGACCCTCCCTGCCCCATGCCGTGAAGGCACGCGGTGGAGGATGAGGCCCTCCCTGCCCCGTGCCGTGAAGGCACGCGGGGGTGGGTGAGACCCATCCTGCACCGTGCCGTGAAGGCACGTGGGTGTGTGTGAGGCCCTCCCTGCCCCTTGCCGTGAATACACGCGGGGTTGGGTGAGGCCCTCCATGCCCCGTGCCGTGAAGTCACGCAGGGATGGGTGAAGCCCTCACTGCTCCTTGCCGTGAAGACACACGGAGGCGGGTGAGGCTCTCCTGCCTCCTGCCTTGAAAGCACGTGAGGGTGGGTGAGGCCCTCCTTGCCCCGTGCCGTGAAGGCACGCGGGGGTGGGTGAGGCCCTCCCTTCCCCTTGCCGTGAAGGCACTCGTGGGTGGGTGAGGCCCTCCCTGCCCCGTGTCTTGAAGGCACGCAAGGGCGGGTGTAGCCCTCTCTGCCCCGTGCCTAGCAGGCACGCGGTGGAGGGTGATTCCCTCCCTGCCCCTTGCCTTGACGGCACGTAGGGGTGGGTGAGGCCATCCCTGCCCCGTGCTGTGAGGATATGCGGGGGCGGGTGAGGCCCTCCCTGCCCCTTGCCGTGAAGGCACGCGGGGGTGGGTGAGGCCCTCCTTGCCCCGTGCATTGAAATCACGCTGGGGTGGATGAGGCCCTCCCTGCCCCTTGCCGTGAAGGCACCCGGGGCGGGTGAGGCCCTCCCGGCCCCTTGCTGTGAAGGCACGCGTGGTTGGACGAGGCCCTCCCTGCCCCTTGCCGTGAAGGCATGCCGGGGCGGGTGTGGCCCTCCCTGCCCCTTGCCGTGAAGGTACGCAGGGGCGGGTGAGGCCCTCCATGCCCCTTGCCATGAAGGCACGCGGGGGCGAGTGCGGCCCTCCCTGCCCCTTGCCGTGGAGGCACGCGTAGGTGGGTGAGGCCCTTCCTGCCCCTTGCTGTGAAGGCATGTGGGGGCGGGTGAGGCCCTCCCTGCCCCTTGCCGTGAAGGCACGCGGGGGCGGGTGAGGACCTCCCTGCCCCTTGCCTTGAAGGCACGCAGGGGCGGATGAAGCCCTACCTGCCCCTTGCCGTGAAGTTAAGCGGAGGCGGGTGAGGCCCTCCCTGCACCGTGCTGTGAAAGCACACAAGGGGGAGTTTAGGCCCTCCCTGCCCCGTGCCATGAAGGCACGCGGGGGCAAGTGCGGCCCTCCCTGCCCCTTGCCATGAAGACACGCGGAGGTGGGTGAGGCCCTCCTTGCCCCTTGCTGTGAAGGAATGTGGGGGCGGGTGAGGCCCTCCCTGCCTCTTGCCGTGAAGGCAGGCGGGGGTTGGTGAGGCCATCCCTGCCCAGGGCTGTGAAGGCACGTGGGGGTGGACGAGGCCTTCCCTGACCCTTGCCGTGAAGGCACTCTGGGGCGGGAGAGGCCCTCCGGGCCCCTTGCTGTGAAGGCACTTGGGGGTGGGTGAGGCTCTCCTTGCCCCTTGCCACGAAGGCATGCCGGGGCGGGTGAGGCCCTCCCTACCCCTTGAAGTGAAGGTACGCGGAGGTGGGTGAGGCCCTCCCTGCCCCGTGTTGTGAAGGCATGTGGGGGCGGGTGAGGCCCTCCCTGCCCCTTGCCGTGAAGGCACGCGGGGGTGGCTGAGGCCCTCCCTGCCCTTTGCCTTGAAGGCTGGCGGGGCCGGTTGAGGCCCTACCTGCCCCTTGCCTTGAAGGCACGCGTGGTCGGGTGAGGCCCTCCCTGCCCCGTGCTGTGAAGGCACACGCGGGCCCGTGTGAGTCCCTCCCTGCCCCTTTGCCTTGAATGCACGCGGGGGTGGATGAAGCCCTGCTTGCCCCTTGCCGTGAAGGAACGCGGGGGCGGGTGAGGCCCTCCCTGCCCCTTGCCGTGAAGGCAAGCGGGGGTGGGTGAGGCCCTCCCTGTCCCGTGCTTTTAAGGCACGCGGGGGCGGGTGGGGCCATCTCTGCCCCTTGTAGTGAAAGCACGTGGGTTGGGTGAGTCCCTCCTTCCTCCGTGCCTTGAAGGCACGCGGGGGCGGGTGTGGCCCTCTCTGCCCCGTGCCTTGAGGGCACGCGGGGGTGGGTGAGGCCCTCCCTGCCCCGAGCCTTGAAGGCACGCAGGGGTGGGTGAGGCCCTTCCTGACCCTTGCCGTGAAGGCACGCGGGGATGGGTGAGGCTCTCCCTGTCCCGTGCAGTGTAGCCACGCGGGGGCGGGTAAGGCCCTCCCTGCTCCGTGCTGTGAAGGCACACGAGGGCGGGTGAGGCCCTCCCTGCCCCGTGCTGTCAAGGCACGCGGGGGCGGGTGAAGCCCTCCCAGCCCCGTGCTCTGAAAGCACGCGGGGGCGGGTGAGGCCTTCCCTGCCTCGTGCTGTGAAGGCACGCGAGGGCTGGTGAGGCCCTCGCTGCCCCTTGCCTTGAAGGCACGCGGGGGTGGGTGAGGCCCTCCCTGCCCCGTACTGTTAAGGCACGCGGGGGCGGTTGAGGCCATCACTGCCCCTGCCTTGAAGGCACGCGGGATTCGGTGAGCCCCTTCCTGCCCCGTGCTGTGAAGGCATGCGGGGGCGGGTGAGTCCCTCCCTGCCCCATGCTGTGAAGGGACACGGGGGTGGGTGAGAACCTCTCTGTCCCTTGCAATGAAGGCACGCGAGGGCGGGTTAGGCCTTCCCTGCCCCATGCCGTGAAGGCACGCGGGGGTGGGTGAGGCCCTCCCTGCCCCTTGCCGTGATAGCACGCGGGGTTGGGTGATGCCCTCCCTATCCCTTGCCATGAAAACACGCGGGGGCGGGTGAGGCCCTCCCTGCCCCTTGCCGTGAAGGCAGGCGGAGGTGGGTGTGACCCTCCCTGCCCCTGGCCGTGAAGGCATGTGGGGGCGGGTGAGGCACTCCCTGCCCCTTGCCGTGAAGGCACGCGGGGATGGTTGAGGCCCTCCCTGCCCCATGCCTTGAATTCACACGGGGGCGGGTGAGGCACTCCCTGCCCCTTGCCATGAAGGCACGCGGGGATGGGAGAGGCCCTCCCTTCCCCGTGCTGTGAAGGCACGTTGGGGCGGGTGAGGCCCTCCCTGCCCCTAGCCTTGAAGGCATGCGGGGGTGGGTGAGGCCCTCCCTGCCCCGTGCTGTGAAGATACGCGGGGGCGGTTGAGGCCCTCCCTGCCACGTGCTGTGAAGGCACGCAGGGGCGGGTGAGGCCCTACCTGCCCCGTGCTGTGAAGGCATGCAGCGGCGGGTGTGGCCCTCCCTGGCTCGTGCCGTGAAAGCTCGAGGGGGCGGGCGAAGCCCTCCCTGCCCGGTGCCTTGAAGGCACGCGGGGGTGGATGAGGCCCTCCCTGCCCCTTGCCGTGAAGGCACGCGGGGGTGGTAGAGGCCCTCCCTGCCACTTGCCGTGAAGGCACGCGGGGGTAGGTGAGGCCCTCCCTGCCCCGTGCCTTGAAGGCACGCGGGGGTGGGTGTGGCTCTCCCTGCCCCTTGACGTGAAGACACGCGGGGGAGGGTGAGGCCCTCTCTGCCCCGTGCCATGAAGGCACGCGGGGAAGGGTGAGGCCTGGCTTTGGTCGCTGGCGGTTGTCTCCAGCGTTCAGGAGGTGGCCTGGAGGACGGTCAAGGAGGATTTTGATTTGATTTTAATAAGCTATTCCTCTAATGTTATGGTTTAGGTTCCATTCTCCTTAACTCCAACCTGCACTTCTTAACTCCAACATGTACGTACTATTGTGAGTTTGCATGTAACGAAAGCTGTGATGGGTAGAGCAGAAGGTGAGGCCTGCCCCGTGCCGTGAAGGCACGCGGGGGCTGGTGAGGCCCTCCTTCACCCGTGCCGTGAAGGCACGCGGGGCTGGTGAGGCCCTCATTCACCCGTGCCGTGAAGACTGGTGAGGGCCTGGGGTGGCGCTGGCTTTGGTCGCTGGCGGTTGTCTCCAGCGTGCAGGGGGTTGCCTGGAGGACGGTCAAGGGGGATTTTGATTTGATTTTGATAAGCTATACCCCTAATGTTATGGTTTAGGTTCCATTCTACTGAACTCCAACCTGCACTTCTTAACTCCAACCTGTAAGTACTAATGTGAGTTTGCATGTAACGAAGGCTGTGATGGGTAGAGCAGAAGAAGTAGTGACACCTTATGGGTTCCAATCTTCTCCACTCCAACCTATTGGTTGTGGCGAGGTCAGGCCCTGCCTGCCCCTTTCCGTGAAGGCACGCGGAGTGGGTGACGCCCTCCCTGCACCATGCCGTGAAGGCACGCGCGGGTGTGTGAGGCCCTCCCTGCCCCTTGCCGTGAATACACGCGGGGACGGGTGAGGCCCTCCCTGCCCCGTGCCGTGAAGTCACGCGGGAGTGGGTGAAGCCCTCCCTGCCCCTTGCCGTGAAGACACACGGGAGCGAGTGAGGCTCTCCCTGCCTCTTGCCTTGAAAGCACGCGGGGGTGGGTGAGGCCCTCCTTGCATCGTGCCGTGAAGGCACGTGTGGGTGGGTGAGGCCCTCCCTGCCCCGTGTCTTGAAGGCACGCGGGGAGGGTGAGGCCCTCCCTGCCACTTGCCTTGAAGGCACGCGGGGGTGGGTGAGGCCATCCCTGCCTCGTGCTGTGAGGATACGCGGGGGTGGATGAGGCCCTCCCTGCCCCTTGCCGTGAAGGCACGCGGGGGTGGGTGATGTCCTCCCTGACCCTTGCCCTGAAGTCATGCGGGGGTAGGTGAGGCCCTCCCTGCCCCTTACCGTGAAGGCACTTGGGGGCGGGTGAGGCCCTCCCTGCCCCTTAACGTGAAGGCGATCGGAGGTGGGTGAGGCCTTCCCTGCCCCTTGCCTGAAGGCATGTGGGGATGGGTGAGGCCCTCCTTGCCCCTTGCCGTGAAGGCACGCGAGAAAGGATGAGCCCCTCCCTGCCCCTTGCCTTGAAGGCACGCGGAGGCGGGTGAGGCCCTCCCTGCCCCCTGCCTTGAAGGCACGCTAGGGCGGGTGAGGCCCTTCCTGCCCCTAGCCTTGTAGGCATGCGGGGGTTTGTGAGGCCCTCCCTGCCCCGTGCTGTGATAATACGCGGGGGCTGGTGAGGCCCTCCCTGCCCCGTGCTGTGAAGGCACGCGGGGTATGGTGTGGCCCTCAGTGGCCCGTGCCGTACAGGCACGAGGGGACGGAAGAGGCCCTCCCTGCCCCGTGCCTTGAAGGCACGCGGGGTTGGGTTAGGCCCTCCCTGCCCCTTGCCGTGAAGGCACGCGGGGGTGGGTGAGGCCCTCCCTGCCTCTTGCCGTTAAGGCATGCGGGGGTGGGTGAGGCCCTCCCTGCCCCGTGCCGTGAATGCACGCGGGGTTGGAAGAGGCCCTCCCTGCCCCGTCCCGTGAAGGCACGCGGTGGCTGGAGAGGCCCTCCTTCACCCGTGCCGTGAAGTCACGCGGGGCTGGTGAGGCCCTCATTCACCCGTGCCGTGAAGGCACGCGGCGGCTGGTGAGGCCCTGCGGTGACGCTGGCGATGGTCGTTGGCGGTTGTCGCCAGCGTGCAGGGGGTGGGCTAGAGCACGGTCAGGGATTTGGATTTGATCTTAATAAGCTATACCCCTAATGTTATGGTTTAGGTTCCATTCTTCTTAACTCCAACCTTCACTTCTTAACTTAACCTGTACGTACTATTGTGAGTTTGCATGTAACGAAGACAGTGATGGGTAGAGCAGAAGGAGTAACAAACCTTATGGGTTCCAATCTTCTCAACTCCAACCTATTGGTTGAGGCGAGGTGAGGCCCTTCCTGCCCCTTGCCGTGAAGGCACGAGGGGGCGGGTGAGGCCCTCCCTGCCTCGTGCCATGAAGGTATGCGGGGGTGGGTGAGGCCCTCCCTGCCCCTTATTGTGAAGGCACGCAGGGGTGGGAGAGGCCCTCTATGCCCCGTGCCTTAAGGGCACGCGGGGGCGGGGGTGGCCCTAACTGCCTGTTGCCTTAAAGGCATGCGGGGGAGGGTGAGGCCCTCCCTGCCTCTTGCCGTGAAGACACACGGGGGCGGATGAGGCTCTCCCTGCCTCGTGCCTTGAAAGCACGCGGGAGTGGGTGAGGCCCTCCTTGCCCCGTGCCGTGAAGGCACGCGGGGGTGGGTGAGGCCCTCCCTGCACCGTGCCGTGAAGGCACGCAGGGGTGTGTGAGGCCCTCCCTGCCCCTTGCCGTGAATACACGCGGGGTTGGATGAGGCCCTCCATGCCCCGTGCCGTGAAGTCACGTGGGGGTGGGTGAAGCCCTCCCTGCCCCTTGCCGTGAAGACACACGGGGGCGGGTGAGGCTCTCCCTGCCTCTTGCCTTGAAAGCACGCGGGGGTGGGTGAGGCCCTCCTTGCCCCGTGCCGTGAAGGCACGAGGGGGTGGGTGAAGCCCTCCCTGCCCCTTGCCGTGAAGACACACGGGGGCGGGTGAGACTCTCCCTGCCTCTTGCCTAGAAAGCACGCGATGGTGGGTGAGGCCCTCCTTGCCCCGTGCCGTGAAGGCATGCAGGGGTGGGTGGGGCCCTCCCTGCCCCATGCCGTGAAGACACGCGGGGGCGGGTGTGACCCTCCCTGCCCCGTGTCTTGCAGGCACGCGGGGGTGGGTGAGGCTCTCCTTTCCCCTTGCCTTGAAGGCACGCGAGGGGGGGTGAGGCCCTCCCTGCTCCGTGCAGTGAATATACGCGGGGGCGGTTGAGGCCCACCCTGCCCCTTGCCGTGAAGGCTAGCGGGGGTGGGTGAGGCCCTCCTTGCCACGTGCCGTGAAGGCACGCGGGGATGGGTGAGGCCCTCCATGCCTCTTGCCGTGAAGGTACGCGGGGGTGGAAGAGGCCCTCCCTGCCCGTTGCCGTGAAGGCACGTGGGGGCGGGCGAGGCCCTCCGGGCCCCTTGCCATGAATGCACATGGGGGTGGGTGAGGCCCTCCCTGCCCCTTGCCGTGAAGGCACGCCGGGGCGGATGAGGCCCTCCCTGCCCCTTGCCGTAAAGGCACACGGGGTTGGGTGAGTCCCTCCTTACCCCGTGTTTGAAGGCACGCGGTCGCGAATGTGGCCCTCTCTGCCCGGTGCCTTGAAGGCACGCGGGGGTGGGTGAAGCCCTCTTTGCACCGAGCCTTGAAGGCACGCAGGGGCGGGTGAGGCCCTCCCTGCCCCTTGCCGTGAAGGCACGCGAGGGCGGGTGAGGCCCTCCCTGCCCCGTGCTGTCAAGGCACGCGGGGGCGGGTGAAGACCTCCCTGCCCCGTGCTCTGAAGGCACGCGGGGGCATGATAGGCCTTCCCTGCCTCGAGCTGTGAAAGCACGCGGGGGCGGGTGAGGCCCTCCCTGCCCCTTGCCTTGAAGGCACGCGGAGGTGGGTGAGGCCCTCACTGCCCCTTGCTGTGAAGGCATGTGGGGGCGGGTGAGGCCCTCCCTGCCCCTTGCCGTGAAGGCACGCGGGGGCGGGTGAGGCCCTCCCTGCCCCTTGCCTTGAAGGCACGCGTGGGCGGTTGAGGCCCTTTCTGCCCCTTGCCTTGAAGGCACGCGGGGTTGGGTGAGCCCCTCCCTGCCCCTTGCTGTGAAGGCATGCATGGGGCGGAAATGTCCCTCCCTGCCCAGTGCTGTGAAGGGACACGGGTGTGGGTGAGGCCCTCCCTGCCCCTTGCAATGACGGCATGCGGGGGCGGGTGAGGCTTTTCCTGCCCTATGCCGTGAAGGCACGCGGGGGTGGGTGAGGCCCACCCTGCCCCTAGCCGTGATAGCACGCGGGGGTGGTCGAGGCCCTCCCTGCCCCTTGCCGTGAAGGCACACGGGGCGGGTGTGGCCCTTCCTGCCCCTTGCCGTGAAGGTATGTGGGGGCGGGTGAGGCACTCCCTGCCCCTTGCCATGGATGCACGCGGGGATGGTTGAGGCCCTCCCTGCCCCATGCCTTGAAGGCACGCGGGGGCTGGGTGAGCCCCTCCCTGCCCCTTTCCTTGAAGGCACGCGGGGTCGGGTGAGGCCCTCCTAACCGCGTGCTGTGAAGGCACGCTGGGGTGGGTGAGGCCCTCCCTACCCCTAGCATTGAAGGCATGAGGGGGTGGGTGAGGCCCTCCCTGCCCCGTGCTGCGAAGATACGCGGGGGCGGTTGAGGCCCTCCCTGCCCCGTGCTGTGAAGGCATGCAAGGGCGGGTGAGGCCCTACCTGCCCTGTGCTGTGAAGGCACGCAGCGGCGGATGTGGCCTTCCCTGGCCCGTGCCGTGAAGGCACGAGGGGGATGATGAGGCCCTCCCTGCCCCGTGCCTTGAAGACACGCTGAGGTGGGTGTTGCCCGCCCTGCCCCTTGCCGTGAAGGCACGCGGGGGTGGGTGAGGCCCTCCCTGCCTCTTGCCGTGAAGGCACGCGGGGGTAGGTGAGGCCTACCCTGCCCCGTGCAGTGAAGGCACGCGGGGGTGGTTGAGGCCCCCCCTGCCCCTTGCCGTGAAGGCACGCGGGGCGGGTGAGGCCCTCTGCCCCGTGCCATGAAGGCACTCGGGGATGGTGAGGCCCTCATTCACCCGTGCCATGAAGGCTAGTGAGGGCCTGGGGTAGCGCTGACTTTGGTCGCTGGCGGTTGTCTCCAGCATGCAGGGGGTGGCTTGGAGGACGGTCAAGGAGGATTTTGATTTGATCTTAATAAGCTATACCCCTAATGTTATGGTTTAGGTTCCATTATTCTTAAATCCAACCTGCACTTCTTAACTCCAACCTGTACGTACTATCGTGAGTTTGCATGTAACGAAGGCTATGATTGGTAGAGCAGAAGGAGTAAAGACACTTTATGGGTTCCAATCTTCTCAACTCCAACCTATTGGTTGAGGCGAGGTAAGGCCCTGCCTGCCCCTTGCCGTGAAGGCACGCGGAGCGAGTGAGACCCTCCCTGCACCGTGCCGTGAAGGCATGCGGGGGTGTGTGAGGCCCTCCCTGCCCCTTGCCGTGAATACACGCAGGGGTGGATGAGGCCCTCCATGCCCCGTGCCGTGAAGTCACGCGGGGTTGGGTGAAGCCTTCCCTGCCCCTTGCCGTGAAGACAGACGGGGGCAGCTGAGGCTCTCCCTGCCTATTGCCTTGAAAGCACGCGAGGGTGGGTGACGCCCTCCCTGCCCCCTGCCGTGAAGACACGCGGGGGTGGGTGAGGCCCTCCCTGCTCCGTGTCTTGAAGGCACGCGGGGTCGGGTGTGGCCCTCCCTGCCCCGTGCTGTGAAGTTACCTGGGGGCGGGTGAGGCCCTCCCTGCTCCTTGCCGTGAATGCACGCGGGGATGGGTGAGGCCCTCCTTGCCCCGTGCCGTGAAGGCATGCGGGGGTGGAGGAGGCCCTCCCTGCCCCTTGCCGTAAAGGCACGAGGCCCTCCAGGCCCCTTGCTGTGAAGGCACGCGGGGGCGGATGAGGCCCTCCCTACCCCTTGCCTTGAAGGCACGCGGGGGCGGGTGAGGCCCTACCTGCCCCTTGCCTTGAAGGCACGCGGGGGCGGGTGAGGCCCTCCCTGCCCCGTGCTGAGAAGGCACACGCGGGGGCGTGTGAGGCCCTCCCTGCCCCTTTGCCGTGAAGGCACGCGGGGGTGGGTGAAGCCCTGCTTGCCCCCTGCCGTGAAAGCACGCGGGGGCGGGTGAGGCCCTCCCTGCCCCTTGCCGTGAAGGCAAGCGGGGGTGGGTGAGGCCCTCCCTGCCCCGAGCCTTGAAGGCACGCAGGGGTGGGTGAGGCTCTCCCTGTCCCTTGCCGTGAAGGCACGCGGGGATGGGTGAGGCTCTCCCTGCCCCATGCCGTGAAGGCACGCGGGGGTGGGTGAGTCCCTCCCTGCCCCGTGCCTTGAAGGCACGCGGGGGTGCAAGAAGCCCTCCCTGCCCCTTGCCGTGAAGGCACACAGGGGTAGGTGAGGCCTTCTCTGCTACGTGCTGTGCAGGCACGCGAAGGCGGGTGAGGCCCTCCCTCCAAATTGCCGTGACGGCACGCGGGGTTGGTTGAGGCCCTCCCTGCGCCGTGCTGTGAAGGCACGCGGGGGCGGGTGTTGCCGTCCCTGCCCCGTGCTGTGAAGGCACGCGAGGGCGGGTGAGGCCCTCCCTGCCCCGTGCTGTCAAGGCACGCGGGGGCGGGGAAAGCCCTCCCTGCCCTGTGGTCTGAAGGCATGCGGGGGCGGGTGAGGCCTTCCCTGCCTCGTTCTGTGAAGGCACGCGGGGGCGGGTGAGGCCCTCCCTGCCCCTTGCCTTGAAGGCACGCGGGGGTGGTTGAGGCCCTCCCTGCCCCGTGCTGTTAAGGCACGCGGGAGGGTTTGAGGCCCTCTCTGCCCCTTGCCTTGAAGGCACGCGGGGTTGGGTGAGCCCTCCCTGCCCCGTGCTGTGAAGGCATGCGGGGCCGGATAGTCCCTCCCTGCCCCATGCTATGAAGGGACACGGGGATAG
>JACEEZ010026256.1:0-17001 GCA_016584305.1 Chionoecetes opilio | reverse complement strand
ATAAGTTTTTTGGGTTTTTTTGGAGGCACATATATTGTGGCCTAGCCAAGGTGGGCAAGTGTGTGGACAACAGTGTGACCGACATCGGTGGCGTGGAACTTCACTACACAAGCGAAGGTTGAAAAGTGGTGTGGGGGATGGGCCAGAGCGCTGCCCACATCTACAATCACTCGGCGTCAGTCGCAGCACGGCTGGGAACAGCTGCAGCATGACGACACCCGTGGTTGCCGTCGTGCTGCGACTGTCGGCGACTGTCGACGCATGACTGCGACCCAATATTGGCGGTTAAACTTGTTTTAGTCCGCGACTGTCCACGACTATCGCCGACAATCGCGGACTAGTCGCCGACTAGTCGCCTAACTACGGCACCCGAGCCAACCACGCCGATTTTGGAGCTTCAGCCCCCCAAAAATCGGCTGCAGTCGGCACCGACTGGATGACTCAGCAAGTCGTGACTGCATGGTCGCCGACACGAGTCGTGGAGATGTGAACGGGGCTTTAGCTGTCCGGACAGACAAACGGACAGACAGACAGACATTCGGTACCTTATAGTAGGATTATAACTAATCATGAGTATATTGGTTTTCAGCTTTAGAACAAGACATTGTCGAGCTGGATGGGCGGTGGCTCCACGCACGCAAGACGCTCACATCCTGTCATTGGTATCACGCCGCCGCGATATTGCCACCACTCGTTGCTTGATAAGACTGGTAACGCAACAGCTGTTCTTTCTCTCTCCCTACTACGTATATACTGGTACTTACGTAGCCACACGAGGATTTGTGTACAGGAAAAATAATCTATTTCACTATCAATGACGGACAGAGCTTACTAAGGAGGCAGCTAGACTTGTAGCCGAATAAGAAGAGCTCTCGATCGTGCCTGCGTGAAACATTTGCATGCACATTATACAAAAGGTCAACTATATCTTGTGCGCTGATGCACTTGTTCGTTATTTTAGCCGATTATATATCCAATTTGTGTTAAGAGGATTTTACGCTACCAGAAGATTCAGTACCCGTATAGCTGTTATATCAGAGTTGATGATCAGGCTATCTGATAAAAATGCCTCGCCTCCAAAGAATTTTTTTACCCAGTATCCCCCGGCCCCCTTATAAGACTTCAGGAAAATTTTTCCCCCCAAACCTCATAAGAACTAAGAAACAAAAGAAAATAAGGAAGACAAGGGGCCCCGCGAGCCTACACGAGGGTCCTGTTACTTAAAACTCCCTACATCCATCTCTTTTTCCCATCCTGCATTTTCCAGACTCCTTTTAAAGATTCCTAATGACCCGCATGACCACCTAACCCCTTTCCCCCAAGATCCCCCCCCCTTGTGCTGTTCCCTTCTACCACCCTCAGCCCCTCGGTCCCCCTTGATCTTAATACTTTTATCTCCCCCCCAAAAAAGCCTCTCATTTGAAACCTATGCTAGCTTATCTAGTGTCTTAGACGCCCACCATCCAAAGCTAAAAAACACATATGGGGGGCACGGCGATAAAATTTATATCATGAGAGAAAAAACAAAAAGATGGTAATTTCCCTTCTCTTTTCTCTCTCTCTTCCCTCTCCTCTCTCTCTCTCCTCTTCCTCTCTCTCTCTTCCTCTCTCTCCTCTTTCTCTTCTCCTCCCCTTTCCTCTTTCCCCTTCTCTCCTCTCCCTTGGGGCGTCGACGATGTTTCATCGAGGCAGGGGTTACAAGGGGCGAGGGGGGGAAGGAACACACGGCGCCACGGCGGCGAGGCATCCTAATGAAACCACCGCGTAATCAGATACGCACGCGGAGTCTTGGGCGATGTTCAATATAGTATCTGTTTTTGTATAAATACCACACTCTCTGTCACACACACACCACAACACACACAGCTAATGAAGGTTCTGGGGAAAGTCAAAGGATTACCAAGTAAGGAAAAAACGGGAATTATCAAGAGCATAATTACGGGGATACTTTGTGTAAAAAAGAGAAAGAAATAAATGTAAAAGGTAATCTCAACAAGTCAACTCAACGTTAAGAGAAAATAGCAGGGTACTTAAACGAGAACAGTATGTGCATAAAACCCGATTTTTTATAAAGCATTAGAGACTAGATATAAAACTATCAGAGGAAGGGCAGCACGCGTGTGCAAGTAGCATACATAGAATTGTCAAAAAAAAATACGATAATTGTTTAGAAAGACGGACATTACGAGCTTAATTGACTCAAACCTTAAATTACAAAAGAAGATACACGTCGCACACCACACAAACACACACACAACACACACCCACACACACACAACACAAACCCCACACACACACACAACCCCACCAACACACACACACACCACACACACACCACACCAACACCACACACACACACAAAAAAAACACCACCACCACAAACACCCCACAAAAACACACAAAACCCCAACACAGGGTTTTCGGCCCAAAACTAACCCACAAAGGGGAATGAATAAATTAAAAAAACTTTGAATGGAGGGGGACATACGAGCGTCGCTTGGCCCGGGTAAAATACAACTAGATGAAAAAACAACTAGATGAATAAAACCACACCCCAACACACACACACACACATCACCACACCCCACTTTAAACACACACACACCCAACACACACACAAAAACCACACACACACACAAAACACACAAAAACCCCACACCCCCCAGTGGCGTACCCAGAAAATTAAAAAGGGGGGGGGGCCCAAAAATATATACATTATAACTATAACTACACAAAAAACGAAAATTTGGGAAAAAGCCTTCGTCAAAAAAAAAACCGGCTGGAACTAATTCTTAGCACAAACTTATCCCGGTCTATCCGATATTTCTTTTTATCAAAGATTACTTTTTGGGGAAATTTTTGGGGAAAAAAACACTGATTCTGTCCCAAAATACTTTAAAATGAGCATGAAAAATATATTATAAGTTTTAAAAAAACGATGGTTCTTTAAAAGCATTTAAATTCTTTATTGCAGGGTTTGGCTTTTCCCCCTCCAAAAATATTGAAAAATTTATTATTGTGGGGATTTGTATAAACAATTTGATTTATCCATACGATACATGGTTGAGAAATCGTACACAAAAAATACATAAATTGATCACAAATATTTTACATTAAAAAATTTCCAACAAAAAACTATCTTTGCAAAAGGCAAAAAACTATGTCGCTGTCCAATTTTCCCGCGAAAGAGCGCAAATTTAAATGGCCCTTTTGAGTCGTAATATGATATATTAAAAATTTTCTTTTTTGGTGAGAAGGGGAAAAATATTTGTTTTATGTGGGAAGCTGAATTCAATGAAGTAAAAGTCTTTTACTGACTATATGTTTTTAAACCTATGGTTGTAGGGATAATAAAATCGGGAAAATATGATAATTCGTTTCTGGGGGGCTTGGTACGAAAAATTTCCCGCTTCCCAAAATTTCCCACCCGGGCACCCTGCACAGAACGTCCGTTTTTTTTGTTTGGGAAATTTAAGGGTTTTAGTCTAGAATACTTTAAATAGTGCCCCCCGAAGCCCGCGATTCTGGGAAAACACTGCCACGTCTGTATAGCATCATGGGGACATCACCAGGGCTCAAAAGTTTTTTCCCCAAGGGACTTCGCAGCCAGTAAATTCCCCCCAGTGCCTTGCCCCCTAAACCCGCCCATAACGGGCAAATTTCGTAAAGGTAAAATCTTTTACACCCCCTTTTGGGAAAGTAAACCTTTTTATTCCACGATAAGTTTTGTAATGGAAAGTAGGAGATTATTTTTTCCTGTAAGGCATTTCAAAGTGGGGGCTGCAGCATTTCGTAAAAACCAAGTTGTTTCTTTTATCCCAAAATTTTTTGTTTCGTATTCTATATAAAACCATAGTCGTTTCGTACCCCCTAAAAGGCTCAAAAGTTGAATTTGACTACTAGAGCTACGAAAGGGAAAACCAGGTATCTACAAAAAAATTTCCCCAAAATCATGTACGAAAAAAACTAAAAAAACCTGGGTACAAAAAACAATTGTGTACGAAACTCCCCCCAAACCCTTTAGGGGGTTTGGGTTTTTGATTATCGGGTGGTCGGAATGCAGACCTCCCCCGTGGGGGAGCCCGGGGTTCAATGTGGTTGGGAAAGGCCCGGTATTTTTTTACCCCCTGGGCCCCAAAATTTCCCCTACACAATTGGGGTGGGGTTTTCTGTTTCCCTTATTGGTTTTCTGGGAAACATTTTTAATGAGTTTCCCGCGAAAATCATATTTTTTGGGAGATATAAATTTTTTTTGTTTATAGGGAGGTGAGAGACAGGTTTCACGTCCGCCTCATTTCTTTTTCCTTTTTGTGACCTACATCGCCCCCTTTTTCTTTTCCTTGCCGGGGGGAAAGTCACTTTTTTAATGCAGATTTGGCTTTATTTAAAGGAAAGGTTTAAAGCGGGGGAAAATAGGTTGGGTTGGGTTTTATTTTATGAGTCAAAAGGTTTGGGGTTTAAAAGTTATTTTAAATTTTCATTTTCTCATAAAACACCCCTTTTCCATTAAAAACGTCATATCCGAAAATTTTGATTTGCGAGGGAAATTTTCAATTTATAATTTTTTAGAATCTATGTTATAATCTAAGAATTAGATTAAAAAATGTTCTTTCTCCTGTATTTTGTGGAAAGGGAATGTTGGTCACATTGAAATTGGGGGAAAAATACCTCATTTTGCGTTATCCCCCCCCCATAACAAACCTGAGGACCCTTTGGGGGAAACGCGGATTTTTGGGCGGGGAAGGGGGAAATGATTTTTTGTATTTGGAGTAGATTTTGTAGATACGTAAAATATATCCGGTATAAAACTATGGGAAAGGGATATAAAGCTGAAAATACATCAAAATATAAAACCCAAAAAACCCTACAGATACCTACCTATTTCTGGGGAAATTTTTCCCCAAACCCTTTAACCCCTAACCAAAGGGGGATAATTTGAACATAGGTTTTCCCGGGACGATTTTTAATGGGGACCATCATTTTTAAAACACAACAAAATATATAAGATAAAATACTTTTAACGTATTCGTCCAAAATTTTACTGGTTGAAAGTACAAAAACCATCTAACCTAACCCCTTTTTTAAACCTGACAAAAGGGAAAAAATTCACATTAAAAAAAAGGGCCCGGGGCAAGGGAAAAATTGAAGTGAAGCAGGTCACAAGAGAAAAAAGGGAGTGGGCGCATGAAAAACACTTGTCTCTCTTGTCACTTGCCCATATCCCCCATAAGTATTGTTTTGCGAGGGAAGTCATTGAGGGGTTTTTCTTAGAATCCAATAAGGAAAACTTTAAAACCATGCTCCCACTGTGTGGGGAAATTCTGCCCCCCAATGTAAAAAAATACCCACTGCCCAGGGGGGTTTGTGATTTAAAGTTTTTGTTGTTTTTCAACCCTGCCATATCTGGGTTTACTACCTTAGGGAAGGACAAAATTTTTTGCCCTACATGCCCTTTTTTTAAACCTTAAAAACCTCTTGGCAAACTGTTTTTTTGGTCAAAATGTGGGGTTTAGGTTAAGAATTTTAGTATTATTTTAAATAAAAATAAAAAAACCAAACCCTTTAAACCCTTTAAACCCAAAAACCCTAACCTACCCTGGCTACTGTACGTGAGGGGGGGGTTGGCCTGTTTCATGACGTGCTGAGGGGCCGACGCAGATTTGCACCATTTTTTTATTTTATATCATTTTTTTTTTCCGGATTTTGAAAAAGAAAAAGTTTGGGCCCAAAAAAGGTTGGGAAAAGGTTTAAAGTAAAAAAGACATAAAAAGGGGGCCCAAAAGTTAGTCCCTTCAAAAAAGGTTTTAAAGGTAAAGTGAGTTTGGGGGGGGGGCCAGGGCGAAAAAAGAAATTTTAAAACCAAACAAACATAAATTTTTTTCCAAAAAAAAAAATTTTTTATCAGAAAATATATTTTAAAATCTGAAAAAGGGGGGAGGGTTGAAAAAAGCGAATCTTTACCGGTTGGGTGAACAACAGGGGGTCGGGGAATATATATTATAAAATATATATATTATATATATATATATATATATAAAATATAATATTTTATTATAATATTTTATAATATATATATAATATAATATTATATATATATATATATATTTTTTAATAATATATATAAAAAGGGAAATTATACACAAATTGTGCTATTTTTTTTGGGGTGTTTTGGTTGAAATTTGGGGTGTATTTGGTTGACAGTGAAACCCCAATTTCCTGCAAAATAAAAAACCCATACTTTATTAGGGACGGGAAAAAACAAAGCGGGCTTTTTGTTTAAACCCATTTTTGTTGTCCCCCTTTGGGCCAGTTCACTTTTGAGGGGAAAAAAAGAAAGAAAAAAAAAAATAATATAGAAAACAACTGAGTTTTTAAACTGCAAACCTTAAAAAACACTTTTGTGTATAGTTTCTTCTGCTATAGGGTATGAAGATACTTTTAATTGTAGACCTAACAAATATACCTTTTTGGTAAATTTTTCCAAGGATTGGGGGTTTGCCAATCACCGGAGCGCGGGGGCCCTAGAATTTTTTCCCAAGTCGGGAAAGGGGTCCCCCTTGCCGGGTGAAATGTTTAAACCCCGTCGTTTCAAAACTAACCAAAGGATTTATCTTTAAAATTTGCCCTCATTGTGATTCCCACAAAAATTTAAACCATTTTAATGGAAAGGGAAAAACTAACCATGCCCAAAACTTAACCTAACCTGACGTGTTAAACATTTAAAGTGGGCAAACCCTTTTTCCAGATTTGGGGAAATATGCACCCGGGCCTATCAACACCATCAGATTCATTTTCACGTAAAAACCTTTGAAATTTACCTAAAAACCTAAACAAAACCAAAACCCAAACCAATCCTTTTTCCCCTAACCTAACTTAACTTTAAAAACCAAACCTAAACATAGCCTATAATAAAAACCTAAATGTTATTTAAAAACCAAATTCCCCCCCCATTTTGAATAAAAAATTTTAATTTTTTTGGTTTCTGCAAGTGAATAAATAAGTTTGGGTGGATGGGGTTTTACTTGAATAAACTTCCCCGATATGGTTTATTGGGACAACTATATCATTTTTTCTCAATAGTAAAAGGGTTTTTAAGGTTACGCTGAAGTGGTTAATTTTGGCCACAGCCAAAAAAAAAATGTAGAAAACTTTGGTTTTTAAAGGGGGAAAGTTCTCTCCATTTTTAACCCGGCTGACCCATTTTTGACTAATATTAATTGCCATTTTGTTTAGTTCTAGGTTAAGATTAGGAAATTTTTAGAAAATTTTACCTAAATTTGGGGGGTTTCTAATAAAAATTTTGCTTTTAAAAATTTCCCATGTTTTTATTTTTAATCCCCCCCCAGGTCAGAAATTTTAGTTGGGGAAAAACCTTTGGATTTTAACCAAACCCTTTTTAAACAAGGGGAGGCTGGGGGCCCCCCTCCGGGTTTTTCCCTGAAGGGTTTTTAAATTTTCCAAACCCTTTGACCTGGGTTTTCTTTTAAAAACCGAAAAATATGCATCGGTAAAAGCCCGTCCCCAACATCAGGGGCTCAAAGGGGTAAACCGCCCCAAACGACTCAAAGCCCGTGCCCCCACACCTCCCGACTGGCACGGTTCCTTGACGGGGTTTGCTCTGCTCACGACTAGTCGTGCCCGTTCACAAGAACCAAAAATCCCGCGAGGCGACGGAGCTACGTACGAGTCTTCAAATTTTGGAAAAAAATAAAGGATTTTTTTCAGCCATGGGAAAGCCCAAAGCGTTTGGGGGATGCCCCTAAGAAACCCCCTACGGGCCCCCCCCATGAACGAAACCCCCTCACTACTACTTTCCACCACATCTTCTACTACCAATTAAATTTTTATTATTATTATTATTATTAATTTTCTATTATTATTTTTATTATTATCCCGTGTTTTAAGTTGATTATTTAAAAATTTTGACAAGAAATTTTTTTATATTTGGGAGAGAAAGTCGCGCCCTTTTATCATGTACTGTACACTCAAAAAGGGCCCCGGACCATGCTGTCACCTCGCTGCCCACGCCAAAACCGGCCCAAAGGTTAACGTTTTTTTTGTCGGTTTACTGCATCACGACACGACACTCCGAAATTTAAACCCCCTTTAAAAACCCGATGTTTTTCCTTTTTTCTTTATGAAAATTTTCTGTTAGCCAAAAATTACAAAACATTAGCTTTAATTTTACCAAAAAAGTTTTTTCGATAAGGATACTAAAAAAGGGCGTACATTAAAAAAATTGCTTAAATTCCCCCCCCCCCCCCAAAAAAAATTTTCTAAAAGTACCCAAATTTCAATGGGAAAATTTCGTTCTGGGTCCTCAAGGGGGTTTAAGGGTAAGATGTTCACAACCCGAGCTACCCACACTACTTTGACACAACTTTTTTTCAAGTCGGGAGGGGGCCACCCAATTTTTTTTAAACCCCCAAAAAAAAAAAAAATCGTGAGGCACGACGGGCCCTCCCCGCGGCTCACAACGCACTTTCGAGTCGGCGATTCAAGGGACTATTGATGAAAAAAAGCCGTTTCGACCTTGGGGTATGTATGTGTGGGCGGGCTTAAGTGGTATAGAATAGGGCCCGAATAATTAGAAAAAAGAAAGAAATATAATTTATATGAAAAATGTAAAGTGAATTTAAGGGAAAAAAAAACGCTCACAAAAAATTAAACCCTTAAAAAATTTAAATTTAGATTACATGGTATTGGGGAGTTTTTGCTTTCCCTATTTTCCCAAAAATTTTATTTTTTTGATATTTTTGTATAAACGGCGCATTCATTTTTTATTTTTCACACTGTTTGGTGACTGGGAAAGTCAGGGTTTTTTTCCCCTATGTTTTTTTGGGCCCCCCCCCCTCCAAATCGCTGTTCATAATCTAGGGGTTTAAAATTTTTTTTTTAATACATATTTTTGCATTTTATTTCCCGAGGTCACAAGGGCACCAGGGGTGATGAGACCTAGATTTTGGGCAACGACACAAAAGTTTTTTATGTTCTTCAAGGAGAAAAAGGTTGAAAATATCATTTAAGCTGTATAAAAAATTTTGGGGGAAAACAAAGCCTTTACAAAATCTACAACAACATGAAAATCAGGCCCGAGGAGAAACCCTAAGAGATTGAGGGTGATGAAAAACAAAACGGTTTAGGGCTAATTTAATTATGTTGATATATAGGGTTTCCCTTTTAAAAACCCCCAAAGGGCCCGTGTTTATTTTGTCTTTTTAAACTATTTTTGAGTGCCCTTTTTTTTACTGGGCCCCACTGCACCCCAAAATATAGGTGAAGGTTCCCAAAACATCCCTTCCTTTTTGGTTTTCCCATTATTACCTTTCCATGCTCCCTTCTTTGCACAGGTCCCCCCTTCCATTACATCGTTTTTTTAGAATTAATTTTTACATTGCCCTTTTCTCCCTTTTCATCCTCAAAAAATATACATTTTCCCTTTCAAATTAAGTATTTCACTTTCATCCAAAAACCAAACAGCAAAATTTTGGGGGGCCAAATTTTTAAATTTTAGATTTCTTTCTCACAGAAAAATATTGAAATAATTAATAGATTTTAATATGGGTTTTTTTTATTCCTTTCAAACAGTAAAAGTGTTTTTAACAAGTGGTTTGGTTTTTAGCGGCATAGTTTTTCCCCTTTTACCCCTTCTGCCCCTATCCCTTTCCCACCTTTTGCAAAGCCTAGCTTACACAACCCCTTTTTTTACCAAACATGTTAAAAATTTGTAATGTTGTATGTACAAACGATTGTGTAAGGTTTGGCTATTTTACAAATGTTGGAAATGATTTTAGGAGCATATTACTGCATGTTATACTAAAATTATTTCTGGCATTTTTTGTAAGCAGTAATAAAAGACAGGGATGGGAATTTTTGGGGCCAAATCAAATTTTATATGTGGAATTTGCCATCATTTCCCCCTGGGCCCATGCTTATTTTATTGGTTTGTACTTTTTTTTCCAGGAAAAATCCGTTTCATTTTTTCCAGTTTTTTTTTAACAAAATTTTCTTTGGTTGTTTTTTTCCCGATTGGGTTTGGTTTTTTTAAGGGTAAAAATATCCACCAGTTTTTTTTTTTTTTGGGCTTTCTTAAACCTTGCATAGGAATCCCAAAAAACTTTTCAAACCCCGAAAGTCAACCCGTGAAAATATTTTTTGTTTAATGTCTCCCTTTTCCCACTTTAAAGCGTTTGAGTAAAAAAAGCTTCAAGTAAAATATTTCTTTTCTTTCACGATGTTGCACTAAACTCATTTAAGATCAGTGTTTTCAGTATATTTTTATACCTGTGGTGTTTGTACACAATAAATTTTTTACTTTTTTCTGCATACAATATTAAACCAGGCCCAATCCTTTCCCCCGCATTCTCCCCCTAAAAAAACCCCTTAATCCTCAAAGGTTTTTTGGAATAATGGGATAGGGTTAGGTTGGCCCCCAATGTCGCGTTTTGGGTCTCCTGTCTTTAAAAGCTGGGAAAGCACCATTTTTGATGATGATTGCTTAAATTTTTCATTAAAAAAGAAAAAAAAATAAGTCATTATTGAAAAATTTCCATGGTTCAATTTTTCATAGATTTGGTGGTTTAAATTTTTGAAAAAAATAAAAAAACGTAATTTGTATTCAGTTTGCAAAGAAAAAAATACGGAAATAATTTTCCAAACCCCCTGACTTTAGCGTTGAAGGACAAAAACGCGAATAAATAGATTGTCATTCATTCCTACCCTGTGAACCCTGTAACATTAAAACTAACATTGTATTTTTTTTTTAAATCTCAAAATTTTTTCAGCTTTAAAAAAGATTTTTTTTCTATAATCATTTAAATTTTAAAACCTTTTTTTACTTAACCTGTTATTTTTCCCCTTTTTAAAGCTATTTTTTTGCTTTAAAGACTAGGGAAAGGGAACAAAGTTTAAAATGAAGCTGGCTTATTAAGAAACCCTTTCTTTTTAAATTTTTAGAAGAAAATTTTTGGCAGGAAATTCCACAATGATTTGGGCATCGGAGAAAATGTTTTCGTACATGTCCCCCTTTTTCAGCAACAACCCCAAAATTCAAGAATGGGAAATTTTTGTTTTTTAGATCTTAAAAAAGGAAGGGAAAATTTAGGGTATCATAATTTTCGATAGAAAGTTAAATCCAATTCCATAAAAAAATATATATCGGGAAAATTTTTCCCCTTTTAAAAATCCAAAAAAGGACCCGAAAAACTATAATTGCATTCCTGGAGGGGCAGAGGTGGTTTTTGCACCTTCTGGAGGGGGCATAATTGCCCCTATTTTTACAATAGGGTGGTAAGTTTGGGATCCTCCAGAAGGGGCAAAAAACTGCTTTTTTGCCTGGGGTGCAGCTTTTGCACCTTTAAAGGTGCAAAAGGGGGGACCTAAATTTTTCACCCTTTTAAAAGTGCAAAGTTTCACCCCTTAAAAAGGTTTCATTTGTTGGGAACCCCTATGGGTGCAAAAGTGATCCCTCCAAAAGGTGCAAAGGCACCTTTTAAAGGGGCAAAAAACCGCAAACCCCCAAACGTGCATTTTTTGCACCAAAAAATGGGTGCAAATTAACCCAAAATTCCAAAATTCCCAAAAGGTGCAAAATGTTTGCACCCTATTTTTAAGGGCAACCTTGCACCCTTTAAAAAGGGCACCCAAACGGGGGATATCGTTTTTTTCACCCCTTTTAAAGGGGCAAAGTTGCACCCCCTAAAGGGGCATTTTCCCGCCCCCTATATAGGTTTCAGAAGTGCCCCCCCCCAAAAGGTTTTCACCTATAAAGGTGCAAAACCTGCACCCCTAAAGGGGCAATTTTTTTCCCCCCCCAAAGGTGCATTTTTTTTCCCCCCTTTGTCAAAATTTCAAAAGTGGGTACTCAAAACGGGGGAACTTTTACGAACTGGTTAGTCCTTTTTTTTTTGACTAAGACCAAAAAAATAAAATTTAAGGGAGTTACTCAAAAAATGACTAACCATTTTTACTCAGCTTTACTAACTTGGGGTTCCCCGTTTTAGACCCCCCCGGTTTAGTATGCTAATTAGTCACCAGACTAAATTTTTTTTTGGGGGTTTAGATATTATATATATTATAATACATTATATTAATAATTAAAATATTTATTATAAAATATATAATATATATATATATATTTTATATATATTATAATATATATAAAATATATAAAATATATATATATATATATATATATAATATAATAATAATATTAAAATTTTATATGATATTATTCGAAAACCCCCTACCCATGAGTGAGAGACCAGAACGTTTTTCAACCTGACCAAACGCCCCGGTGGTTTTGTGTGTGTGGGTGTGTGTGTGTGGGTGTGTGTGTGTGTTGTGTGTGTGTATTGTGTGTGTGTGGGTGTGTGTGTTTTGTGTGTGTGCCGTGGCGTTTCCGAGGGGGGGGGGGCATGCGGCCATGGCCCCCCCCTTTGGGGAAAAAAAATAAATTTTAATAAAATATTATTATTTATATCTAAAAATATAATTAAAATATATATAAATATATATATATATATATATTTTATATAATAAAAATATATTTATATTTTTTTTTTTAAAAATATATACAAAATTTTATATAAAATATATATATAATATAAATTTTGTTAAAAAGATATATAATTTATTATTAATTTTTTTCCTTGCCAAAGGGGGGGGGGATGGGGCCCCATGGCCCCCCCCCCCCCCCCCCCCCCCCCCGGTACGCCAAAAACACACACACACCACATACCCTACATACCAAAACAACACACACCGCGCGAAAGGGCCCCCCGCGCGGGTGGGCAGGTTGATAAGTTTTGGTCCCCTCAATCCGTGGGTAGGGGGTTCGAAAACCTTTGCGCTCCGGGGATTTTTTACTTGGCAAATTCGGGCCCGGGTTTCTGTCCTCCTTGAGCCCGGGGGGTTTGGGGGGGTGTGGTGTGTTTAGGGCCTGCATTGCCCAAAGATCGGTTAAATGAGCTCCAAGCTCGCACTGAGAGGGTGAAACTGGCGATCGGGGGGGGGGGGGGCCAGTCGCGTAGACAAGGAAACCCTGGGTGAAAGAAGACACACACACCCCCACACACACCACACCACCCCACACACATACACACACACACCCCTTTCAAAAATCAAGATCAAACAAATTTTTAGTGGGTGTCAGGGCAGGGTGTGGGAAATTTTCATTGCTCTTCGTTTAAAATATTGCATCGTCACTGTGATGGAAAGAACATAAATTTAACATAAGGACAAGAAAAGAAAGAAACGGGGGTCAACTAAGTATGTATACTCTGGTTTTTTTAAAAAAAAGGGAAAAAAACCTTACCCCCCGAGCCCCTTTCTGCTTACGGACTGATATTTTATTTCCCGGAAAAAAGGATTTCTCGGTTCTTTAAATTTCCGCTTTATTTTATCATAGTTAAAAACCCTAATTTTCAGGGAAACTAGGCCTATTTTAAAACAAAGAGACCTTTAAAAAGAAATACCTTAGTGACTCGGCTGTCATCTGGTGGCCGTCTGGGGAAATAGACGCGGAGCTTTGAATGTCGGGGGCTCGGGGTGTCCCCGGGGTCCCACTTTTTTTCTTTTTTTCCCTACCCAAACCCGCTACAGTGAAGTGTTGGGAATGGTCAACATAGGCTTAGCAAAATGGAAATATACAGTTTTACATTATTTAGGCGTTTAATGAGGTTTGTTGGCAAAATAAAAGATTCGATCAGGGGGGTTTCCTACAACATTCTATAAATATGCAAAGGAACGTTTCAAGGCGGGGAGGGGTTTAATATTACCTCCATGTATGCAAAGAGAAGTTAATAAAACCCCAGCACCCGCTTGAAGCTTTCCTTTGCAGTTTTTGAAAATGTTGTAGGACCCCTTGATCAAAGCTTCTTTTTGGGGCCAAACAATCCTCTTTATAACGCCCAGAATTTGGGTTAAATCGTAATTTCCATTTTGCATAAGCCATGTTGACCATAAAAAAACATTTAAATTTGTAGGGTTTGGTGGGGAATAATAGAAAATAAGTCGAGCCCGACCCCCCCAGACCCGACATTCTAGTCGCGTGTATTTCCCCAGACGGCCCCCAGATGATAGATCGAGCTCAAAAGGTTTGTTTTAAATAGAAAAAATTTTTTGCCTCGTAAAAAAAAAAACTATAATCAAGCATAATACGGGCCACGCAGTTTGAGATTTTTCTGTCAAAAATGGGATTATATTATGAAAAAAAACTAATTGTCACCCTGAAATGAATTCCGGGGGGTGTGAATAAGTACAACGGTAGGCCTCTTTGTATATATCGAAGAAATATTGATTAGTACAAATATTTAATGCAAGTTTAGAAGGGGGGAGGAATTTCATAATAAGGATTTATAGGGCGGGGATGGAGACCCGGAAAATAATAAATAGTATTTGGCATGGATGAAAATGTAGGCTAAAACGGAAGTGTCAAGTCGATTTTGAAGAACCCAAGAAATGAATGTACGTCAAGCAATCTAAAACTTTAAAATTTGTTCTGTGAATTAAGGAATTGTTAAGTAGGGGGTCTCACCAATAAAGGTTCATCGCCGGGGGATCAAACCCCGGACCTTCCGCATCCCGGGGCGGCTGTGCTTCCGTTACACCCCGGGGCCTCCCAGTGAAACCCCCCCACGGAATCAAGGTAAAAATGACACAAAGGGGTCAATACCATCAATACTTTATATATTTCCCACTGCACTAATGTGCCAGGCGCAATATATTTGTATTTTAGCATCATAAGACTTGTATGTGCCCTTGAAGAATGTAGTGTGATTACAGACAAAAATAAAATACTTGCTGCCCCTTCAGTGGAATACAAATTTGTAGTGTGCAACATTTCTGCACTGGGGACATTTATAGGTTTTGACGGTAGTTAAAGCGTCAGTAGTTTCGCAAATAGTAGTTTTCCCAAAAATTTCAAAAAAACCCCTTGAAACTTTTGAAAAAATTTAAATACATATTTGAAAGACACGTAGAGCTTCCCGAAGCAGCATTTTATTTTCCCCCTTTTGTTCGCCATGAAAAGAGGTCATAATTAGATAGTTTTCTATGACGTCATAACCCCGGGTATTTCGGTCAGTTTTAGGTCAAACAAATGATTTGGGTCTGCTGGTCTTTTTCGACTTCGCGGGATTTCCCGCAAGGACATTGGGTTTTATGACTGGGCTGTATTTGGGACTGAGAGTGCTGTGAATGTAGGGGGGGGTATCCAGTTTCTTTCCCGTTAATACAGGGGTGAGGGAAGGGTGCGCCTTCCCCATCACTTTTCAACACTTGTATGGGTGGGTATTGGGGAAAGTTTTAGATCAAATGATTTGGGCATCCCCCGGCAACACCAAAATCATGAAACCCGTTTGCCGATGATGCGTAATCTTTGCTGATCACTGGAGGTCCTGGGGATGGCCTCGAGGGCGCACGAGGAGGGGAAAGCCCTTGGGACTTGAGGCTCCTGGCTTAAGACAAGGTCCATGTGTTTGGAGGCCCCACTCGATAAACAGTACGTCTTTTAAAGCGTGCGGCGAGGACATTAAGATCTGGAAAATTTTACATCCTTGGAGCGCATCCATATGACGGGGGTCGGCAAGAACTTACGGCGGGTTTGGCAAGCCACGGGTTATGGAACCGTTAGTGGGAGTATTTGGCTTTGTCGGTACCTGGCACGAAGACAAAGGCCGGATCTTCAAGTCCTTGGGGATCCTGTCTTACTCTAAGTTGGAGACATGGGCACAAAATGCGATTGAAGAGAGAACGATGTTTTTGGGAAATACGTGTTTTCGCAGAATATGGGGTACGGGGAGTTTAAGTTTTCAAATCAGCGATTGAGCGGGATGAATCAAAGTTATTACCGCGTAGTCCGTCAGCGCCAATCCGGCTATATGGGCTTGGCACGCTCCCCAAAAACCGATCCTTCCCCATCGGATTGTTCGAAAAGGCACCCATCAGGGGCGATGGGGTCGTACCCCACGGACAGATCTGGTTGGATCCAACCAGATTGGATCGTGAGTAGGTGATTTTGGTCTGTCCGACCGATGACAGTGGTCGGATGGCCCAAAAGCATTTTTGGGTTTTTAGATCCGAAGATCATCCGGGTTGGACCGGATGCACCGTGAGGTCTGATTGAGGCCCAAAGTCAGTTTCGCCACTGACAGCGTCGCGAAGGATTACCAAGATGAATTGTTTTTTTAAGACAAGCCCTTTTGGACAGAATTCTCCAATTATATAGAAACTGAATGTTTGTGGGAAATAAAAAACCAAAAATCAATGCATAAATATAAGAAAAATGAGCTTATAAGTATTGGTAGAGACATCAAGGAGGGGACAGGAGCGACAGTGAGGGAATGTTGAAACAGTAAAAAAAAAAAAAAAAAAATGAGAAATGTGTTCCGGGAAAAAAAATTAAGAAAATAATTGCCTCTTGGTATTTGGTGCGAGGCGATGATGTTTTCCCCCCTCAGTTTCGGTATCAATCCTCAAAAATATTGATCCTCGTTGCATAGACCCCCATGGGAACCGCTCTCCACCGTTTTTATCACCCAATGTTGATCTTTAGGTGCGGGCGTCGTTGGGTGGTAGGATATCCATCAAACAGGTCGTGGATCAGATCGACGACCAAAGACCGGGGTGGGGGCCTTAAGAGACAATCCGGCGGGGAGGGGCCAAGGGTGCGCCCACAAGGCTCGTGCTGGGGATGTTGATGTTTCCGGGCGAGAGCTGCTTAGTATGGGAAAGTAGCCCTGCATGGGGGCTCGCCGTGGTGACCCTGGGAGTTTGGGGTCGTAGGGGGTGAGGGGACGGGGGCCCCCGCGTATGCCCTCAAAGATTGAGATTGTGTCATGAGCCCTATTTGATACACAAAAACACACAATGGGAACACACCCTCATCCGTCTCCCCTGGCCCCCGCCAGGCGGAAAATAAACTAAAAAATTGCGGGGGTAAAAATTAAACCCCCTTGGAAAAACCCCCGGGTTTTTTTTTCCCCCCAACCTTTTTTGGGG
>JACEEZ010026253.1:39448-74613 GCA_016584305.1 Chionoecetes opilio | reverse complement strand
AAAAAAAAACATGGACCTGGGAATATAACTTAATTTTCAACTTTTATTTAAATGAACCCCTAACCCACTGATACATCAACCTCCCCCCTGTGATGCGACTACAAGTGCGGGGGTGCACCAGGGGCAGCGACCCCAAATAAAACCCATCACAAAAAAACCATCAATGTACTATAAAAATTCAACCACGCTACAACGGGCAAGGGGCTAACCATCCGCCTTCAGGGGGGAAAGGCCAACCCCTACTCCAAGAAAAGATTATAACAACCAAAGACAGGAAGATAATACCTACAGGTGTATGGATCCGTAAAAAAAAAAGCCCTTTTCTCCCTCCTCTTTCAGAGTCCTTTTTGGTAATAATCCATCTTGAGAAAGTCCATTTTCCCCCTTCATGAGCCAATCTCTAAAATGTCGGGACAGACTCTTTCTTTTGGTTTTCATGATTCAGACATTTGGGAAAACAGTTTTTCCCCGGGCTGCAACGGGGTATTGCCGTTTGTATTTAAACAAACACTCACCCGACGGCAGGGGAAGGGGGCGGGGAACTGGTCTTTGGGCCTGGTCCACACTTTTTCTGCTTCTTGGCACCAAATCTCAAGCTATTTCCCCATCTTGTTGGAGAGGGGGTAGTGTTGGGGTCCCCTCTGTACTGTGGGCCCCTGAGGTTTTTAAGCCTGGAAATATTAAAAAATTTGTATTTACATTTTAAAAAAGTGTTTAAGAAAATGCAGTCAAAAAAATACTGTTACTGAAGATAAAATGTGACTAGATTTTTTATAAAATAATTATTGTACTTAAAGTATGAATATTACAAAAATTTATCTCCCATGAGCTAAAGATTGCAAAAAATTACTTGGATTGATAAAACTGTGACAAATTAAACTGAGAAGGGGAAGATCATAAATCACGAAAAAATAAATATCTCACCTTAAAAAAACCCTCCTCCTCATCCTCATATGGACTGCTCCCTTTCGGGGTACCCAAGAAAAATCTCGAACACACCTCGTTTTCAAGGCACCCAAACCTTTTTCAGGGTCGAAAGTTGGGACCCAGGTACTTAAAGAGCTATGCTGTCCCCATAAGAAAATTCTGCAAGAAAGGAGGAGGAACCTGGCCTTGAAACCCTTGGTCTCTTATCCTAAAGGGTTTCCCCAGGAGGTACTCCAACAATGGGGGGGCCCCATATTTGAATGGCCCCCCTTCCATTCCCAAGGTTGCCCCGGAGAAAAAAAATATGATAGGAAGCGGGACTCCCAGTACCCCTTCCCTTTTGGATTTCACTATTTAAAAGGGGTAGGGGTAGTAGGGGCTAACAATATGAGTCCCCTTTCCGGGGGCAAGGGTGAAACCAGTCTGACCACATTCCCAAATCTGGCCCCTTTCCAGGCCCGAAGGGGCACGAAGCGACCCGCCCCTTCCTCCTCGATCCCCGTTTGGAGTCCCCGCTCCAAGGAGCAGACGGGGTTTGAGAGACGTGCCTGCCTAGGGCACTTCTATTTTGGCACCTTGCTTTGTCCAACGTGTCCCAGGCCTTTCCTACAGAGCTACTTATTTTAAAGGAAAGGGTGTGGTTCGCCGCCCCGTATTTTAATGAAAAATTGACGAAACAAATAGGTGCTATATCACTTTTGCTACGGCAGCGGCGCAAATCTGCCTATGAGGTACCAAAACTTTGGAAATTTGGGGGAAAACTTCAGAGCCAAACTTTCCTCGTTAGTTGCAAAAGGCCCCGATCTACATACCTTACCCCTTTCCCAAATACTACCCATCTAACCACGGTCCCCCAAAAACCCCTCCCCTTATTGGTACGTGGCATTTTACAATGAATGGGAAACTTCTTCTATGTGGCTCGATTTCTTGGAAAAAATTGGGGAAACACCCCGGGAAGGCCTCTGAAAAGTATGGCGGGGTTTCAAACCCACCAAGGACCTTACCCAGGCTGGGATCTGCTTCACATCCCATCACCTCTGTCTGCTATTTTGAATCCATAAAACCTCATCCAAATTAAATTATAGCAAAGGCGTATCTACAACTATGGCGACCTATTGATTTTCTCAAAAAGAAGAATAATAAACATGTGTCCGAATAGACTTCAAAAGGTCCTCAAGGTCAGAGGGGCAAAAACATGATCGTTTTCATTTTCTAGGGATCTAGTCCCCCCCGTTCCATCGGATGGGGCCCCCCAGTCTCTAAGGAAAAAAGCCTTTGACGACCCCCCTATGCAGTGCTATAGTGCTACAGTTTTTGGCCAGGGCAAAATGTTTTGAAAATCCCCCCCTCGCTGGGGTCGCGCTGGCGTTGGATCACATAACAGTGACTGAAAGTCAACCCCCTACTGTTTCCCACTGCCGTATATCCGCTCACCCACCGAGTTCCGACGTCGGACATATAATTAAAGAAGACATCCTTTTATTTGGCCATCCCCCAATTTACAGTCTTGGGACGCCAGAAGAAATTTTCCCTCACAGAAAAGGGGGGGGGGGGGGGGGGGGGGGGGGGGGGGGGGGGGGGGGGGGGGGGGGAGCAGGACCTCCACCCGCAATGGCACCGCTTCTTCAATAAGACCCCAAACCCGCCCAGTTTCCTCCCCACATTCTCCTAAACCAAATCAATCCTCCAAGTGAATATAATTATCGATATGACCTGCGTTTTCGTGATCTGCTGACTCTTTTCAAAATGAGCCCCCAAACCCCTCCGTGTAGTGCTGTCGCCCAAAAATAAAACAACAGTGACCCTCCTTTAAGGGGATCCAAAAAAACCTCCTACAAAGGGAATCTCAAACGAACTCGCATTCTACTGACCCTTTTGAGTCGGGGGGCCCCCTCCGCAAAAATCTTAATGGTGTGCGGAGGGAAGGAAATTGAGTAAAGCTACCCTACTGATAGGTGTGAGAGTATGTCATGACTCCCAATTAAACCGCTGTTTCCACCCTGAAACGGCTATACACGACACAGCTATACAACCTCTGATGGCGAAGGTGATCCAACATATGGGCACCCAAGTAGTTGTACCATGTTAATAAGCCTTTTCAAGACCCCCAACGGACTTCTAAAACTAGTAAAAAATAAATCTTTCAGACAGTAAATCAGCATCCTTGGTGGGGCATGCGGGATCTACTACTGCTGCGGGGCCTCTGGAGATCCCAAATTTCACCCCCGGTATGCCAAACGCCAAACCAAATTCTGGAAAAAGAGAAAAAGTAGTTTACCACCTTCACAATACAAAAAAATATGCTGGCTTTCAAATACCGCGCGTCTACAAACCGAAAGGGTTTTTAAATGCGTCATCATTAAAAAAAAATGTCTTCAAACCCCCAATGGAATTTCGTGGGTTACGTGCAAAATGGGAAAAACGGTCCTTCTCATCAAAAGGGTTTGGGCCCGTTGTTTTTCTGTTTACAAGAGACAAAGGAGGGCAGGAAGGGGTCCTGCCCCACAGGTTTTTTTCCCCGTCCCCCCACACCACCTCCCGCAGGGGGGTGGCTTTAGTGGGGCTTTGGGGTTTCCCCTTTTCGGAATTCCCCCCTTTAAATTCATCCCCCTGCAATCACCCTTGCAGGCTGAGCGGTCGATCCCTGCACAAAACCTACCTTCTTTCATATACTACCCCAAATGACACATACCTATCCAAAATCTTTAGGACTTGTCCGTCAGCTTCCCCCCTCCATTTTTGCTCCTCGAGCCATATTTGGGCGGCATTTTCTTGGGGAATTCCGCCAAAATCGTCGCGTGATTCTCTCATAACTTTTTTTTCGGGGAACAAACCAAATAATTTAAACACAGGGGAACCCACACATTTCCATTCGCAGACGGGGAAAATTGTGCTATTGACCTATCACTGCAGACCACAGGTCGCCCTCGACTTCTCTGGGGTGGCCGATTTTTTCAGGGAGTGACCATTATCCAACTACTAAACGTGTCTCGCCCCCTTCCCGATGTCTCCCAAAAAAGGTGCCTCTCTCGTGCGACTGGGGGGGCTTTTCAAAAAGGGTTTTTTTTTGAACATCATATAGTGACTTTTAAACAAAAGATGAGGCCGTTTTTATTTCTTTGTGTCTCGAATCCATTTTGCGCCTCGCTGGCATCCCCCCTTCTGCTCTTTTCCCCCCGGCCCTTTTTCCCTGTGGATCAGACTGTACGGCGGCGAGGACACCCCCGTGCTGAGGGGGGCAAAATACGCGGCCACTTCCGAGAACAAAAAAAACCCTTTCCCCAAGGGCAAAAGCTGATACCGTCGGGAAAGAAGAGGGTCGCCTCCCTTTGGGGGGCTTATATAAGTTCGATATGTGCATCTACCCCGTGTCCCCAAAGGTTTTGCAAAGAGTGAAAAAAGAAGGGGAAGTTTTTTCGAAATTTTCCCCTCAATTCTATCGATTAATGGAGGCCCTTGGCAGATCCCCTTACTGTAGCAGAGGAAATTTTCTTCCCATTTTGTACTTTCGCAAAAGACCTTGCGTCTCCAAGTGCAGGGGAAAAACTGCGACAGGGAAAATAGTCCCAGGAGAGGGATAATTTTCTCTAACGGCGGGGGAATCTTACAATTTCTTTTTACACCCCGTGAGCTTTGTCAGCCATGAAGGTTTTCGCAAAAACTTCCCCGGGGATGATGATATACCATATGCGATGCTCGTCATCAAAAAATAGCTCAGATTTCTTTTGACATCTATAAAAAAAGTGGATTGAAGGAACCTTCCCAAATACTGGGGGTGGCGGTGGGGATCCCGATCCCTAACTTGGGGAAAGGCCCCCTCCACCGAAAGAAAATTTTCCCCCCCTATCCCTAACTTCATGGTTTGGGGCTGTTCGAAAAAAAGGTAAAAAGTCGAATTATTTTTCTGGAACGGGAAAACTTTTCTTCCCTTCTCAGTTGATTCCGTAAGCCACTCCACTGGAAAGCGCTTATTTCCTTAGAGTCTCCATATGCGGGGGATTTGCCCCCCCGACAAAAACCTGGACCCTTTTTTCGACCCTTTAGAAGGGTTTCGACACAGCTTGGGACACGGGATATTGCATCTCTTATGAGATTGGCTAGGAGGTCGTTTGCCTGTGTTCTTCCAGAGTTTCCTAACCAACCGGGTTCTTAGAGTTCGAGTTGGCAATATACTGTCTTCTGAACACCTGCTTCCAGGTGGCATCCCCCAAGGCAGCGTCTTGAGTGTAGCTCTGTTCGCTGTGGCCATCAATGGTATTGTTGATGTACTGCCAGAGGGGATTGTTAGTACATTATACGTGGATGATTTATCATTCTCTTTTGCTGCTTCCAGGATGTCGTTTGCAGAGAGAAAATTTCAACTTGCTATTGACAAAGTTTGTGAATGGACGACGAATCGTGGCTTCCGGTTTTCTACAGCGAAGACTGTAGCGGTTCATTTTTGCAGAACCCGTGGGATTCATCCCGACCCAGACCTGTATCTTTACGGGAAGAGAATACCATGTAGGGATGAGGCCCGGTTTTTAGGACTCATTTTTTACAATAGACTGACTTGGGTACCTCACCTTCGTGCTCTCAAGACTGACTGTCTTCGAACCATGGATCTACTGAAAGTCCTCTCGCACACCAGCTGGGGAGCTGATCGCGCTAACACTCCTATATTCTTCATCGCTCACTTATCCTTTCGAAGCTTGAATATGGATGTGAAGTGTACTCCTCTGCCATACCCCACTCGACTGCGGATGTTGGATTCGGTACACCATGCTGGTGTCCGTCTGGCAACCGGGGCGTTCAGGTCATCTCCCATCCCAAGTCTATTGGTGGATGCTGGTGTCCTCCCATTAGATCTTCAACGCCAGTCCCTCATGTTAAGATGTTGGTATCGCCTCCAACGCCTCCCTGACTCAATAGCTTGCCGTGCTGTGTCTTGTGATTCAGGATCGCAACTTTACCATGAGCGAAGAGGCTTACCAAGGCCCCTTGGTTTCCGATTAAAAGCTATTATGGAGACTATCCTTCCCTGCTTTACGGATCTGCCAGCATAGACCTACGAGAGTCGGTCCATGGCTTCTCCCAGAAGTGTCCTTCTGCAAAAGACTTCTGCTCTCAAAAGGCTCTTTACCTCGTCAGGCTGAGCGTGCCCAGTTTTTAGACCACTATTGCACACATCAGGGTTCTGTCTCTGTCTTTACTGATGGTTCCAAATCAGACGAAGAAGTTGGATACGGTGCCGTATTCCCATCGTTTAACAGAGGCGTCAGCCTTCCAAGTGTTCCACCTGTTTTTACTGCTGAAATAAGTGCTATTTTATATATTTTATTTTGTTATTTTTTTTACATCACAAGGAACTGGCCAAGGGCACAACAAAAATGGGTAACACAAAGCCCGCTTAGTTGCCAGTCCCTATAAAGAAGACAGTAAGAGAAATAATAAAAACAGAGGGGTAGGCCAATTTAGTTCGGGAGGTGTCTTGTTACTCTTCTTTTGAAAAGATTTAAGTCATAGGAAAGTGGAAAAATTGAAACAGGAAGAGAGATCCAGAGTTTACTAGTGAAAGGGATGAAAGTGTAAAGATACTGATTAACTCTTGCATTAGGAAGATGGACAGAATAGGGATGAGAATGAGTAGAAAGTCTTGTGCAGCGAGGCCGCGGGAGTGGGGGAGGCATGCAGTTAGCAAGTTCAGAAGAGCAGAAAGCATGAAAATAACGGTAGAAGAGAGCAAGAGAAGCAACATTGCGGCGGTGATTTAAGGATTGAAGACAGTCAGTCAGAGGAGAGGAGTTGATGAGACGAAAAGCTTTTGACTCAACCCTGTTTAGGAGAGCTGTATGAGTGGATCCTCCCCAAACATGTGAGACATGCTCTATACATGGGCGGATAAGGCCCCTGTAGAGAGCAAGCAATTGGGAGGGAGAAAAAAAAGGACGCAGACGCCACAGCACACCTAACTTCTTAGAAGCTGTTTTAGCAAGAGATGAGATGTGAGATTTCCAGTTCAGATTTTTAGTAAAGGATAGTCCTAGAATGTTCATTGTAGAAGGAGACAGTTGAATGTCATTGAAGAAGAGGGGATAGTTATCTAGTAGGTTTTGTCGAGTAGATAGGTGAAGAAATTGGGTTTTTGAGGCATTGAACAAAACAAGGTTTGCTTTGCCCCAATCGGAAATTATAGAAAGATCAGAAGTTAGGCGCTCGGTGCCTAACCGAGCTCTCTATATGCTCTCATGGCTATTCTTACCCTTCCGGGTGTCTCTTTAACAATTTTTAGTGATTCTTGTAGTGCTCTTCAATCACTATGTAATTTTAACTCTTCCCATCCGCAGGTCAATGCCATCCTGGAATGGCTTTATCTGCTCAAGAGGCGAGGCTGGACGGTCAGCTTTTGTTGGGTTCCGGCACATGTAGGTGTTGCTGGTAATGAGGAAGCTGATGCCTTGGCAAAAGCTGTAGCTAGAAGACCAGTTCTATCACATTTTGCAATGCCGGCTACAGACCTACGCTCGGCAAACCATAGATCAGTTCACACCAGTTGGCAGGAACGATGGAATAATATAGGGCAAAATAAACTACGCACCATCCGCCAAAGTATCGAGGACTGGAGCTACTGCACTGTTAGAAAAAGAAGGGTAGAAAAAGGGTACACAAAAAGGGTGTTTGTAGTGAGCAAATACTGCAACCCTTTTTTACCCTTACAAATATACCCTTTTTGGAACAACGCAAATATACCCTTTTTCAACCTTAAATATACCCTTTCGGCAGCGACGCAAATATACCCTTTTGAAACTCCAAATATACCCTTTCGGAGCGACGCAAATATACCCTTTTCCAACCGCATAACCCTTCCAACCTCAAATATACCCTTTTTCAACCCCAGATATACCCTATTTCAACCTCCAACCCCATTGCCATGATGTTAATAATACAATCGCAATTGATCTCGTTCTTCTAGTTTTAGTGGTTTTTGGTTTGTAAAGGTTTATTGAACAATTTATTGGAAAAACTTGAACATAATATACAATATAGATCAAATGAAAATTCAGGATATATTTGCATATGGAGTGTTTACATGAATAGTTAATATATATTTATAAAAAGAACATGTAACAATAAGGAATAAGACAGGTACCTTAGCTGTGAAGCCATATGCATGTAATTATAACCAGCAGATTTTAATTAGTGTTATGTATTTGTAAAATGTCATGATTATTAAAGTAAAACCTTTAAGCGGCTATTACACGGGCACTATAAAGAACCGACATTAGTGGATGACTATATCATTTATTGCAAGATCATTTTTCTTCTAAAACTCTTTACCGAATTATATAATGAAGGACAGTGGTAGTGGTGGCGTTAGGGTGTAGCAGTGGTGGTGCTAGGGTGTAACAGTGGTTCTCTTCTCTCTCTCTCTCTCTCTCTCCTCTCTCTCTCTCTCTCTCTCTCTCTCTCTCTTCTCCTCTCTCTCTCTCTCTTCTCTCTCTCTCTCACCACACACACACACACACACACACACACACACAAACAAACACACCACACACAATATATTCGTAATACCTCAGATTCCTATTAGATCCCTCAAGGTTTTTTTCTTTATTCAATAGCAGTTGAAGCGTAGAAAAAAAGGCTTAAATAGAATTTCAATCTCTCTCTCTCTCTCTCTCTCTCTCTCTCTCTCTCTCTCTCTCTCTCTCTTCTCTCTCTCTCTCTCTCTCTCCTCTCTCTCTTCCATTCTCTCTCTCTCTCCTCTCTCTACTTTTTTATTTTTTATATCGAGTTACAAAAATATTAGGGTCTAGCAGTGGTGGTGGTGGTGGTAAGAAGGAGAACGCACTGAGATGAGAGGCAGACTGAAGTATATTATTAGCTCGCGCTGCCTGCTATTCAATAGATTATACAAATATCCTACATATTAGATTCATATTTACGGTAAGTTTGTAATCAGAAAAACATACTCACCATTTGACCAAGAACAAATGTTTATTTCCATGTACTTATAATTTTAATGATTTAGATAGTGGTGACAAAAATACCCTTAATCAACCCTTTTGCAAATATACCCTTTTCAACCCTTCTCGTCTTGCTACATGTCACCTGATAGAGTACGTAACGCTTGGTTTTCAATGAATTATACAAATATGCAACATTTTATAGTCACATTTACGGTAAGTTTGTAATCAGAAAAACATACTCAACATTCAACTAAGAACAAATGTTTATTTCCATTTACTTGTAATTTCAATGATTTAGCTAGTGGTGACAAATATACCCTTTGTAATGGTTTGATGCTTCAGTTCTAAGCTTTGTTTGTCATTGTGTTCGGGGATTCAGTTTACGGCTTCATGGTTCATATTCGTGTTTACTCCATACCTTGAGAAAATAAACCGTGCAGTTATGGCTCGCACACGCTGACAGCTACACCTGCGTTTGTCTTGCCTCCTCCTCACTCGGCCCTGCCCATGACACCCTTAACCCGTAAAGCGCGGCTATACCCATTTGGTCTCTCACTAAGAAAACGCGAGTATGCCCAATTGGGCGGCCGCCAAATTAAAAAAGGTGGGCAAATTTTTCGGCTGGTGAAATCTGGCAACTCTATTTACATGAGAATGACCCAGGGGTCACACATAGGCTCAGTGACCCAGTGACCAGCATGGAAGGTGAAGGTGCTGACAGGTCTCTCCCTATCGCGGGCAGAGAGATTAGAGAGGAAGACCCTTGCGGCCTGTTTTCTGTGAAGGAGCTGTACCATGGATTCCATAAACCTCAACGCTCTTCATCTTGCAAGTACAATCATAGAATAACCACAAGACTTTAGCAAAAAATTTTTTTTTAGCGGTTGCACACATATATGGCGAATACATTGATACACATTTCAGTTTGTTTAGCGACTATAAGAATTCTGGCAAAAGTCCCGCGTACACAGAGATATTGTCACACAGGTATCCGCAGTTTACGGGTTAATCAACCCCTGACAATTATACCCTTTTACAACCCTTCTTCTGCTGACAAATATACCCTTTCTCAACTCTCTCGTCTAAAAAGGGTAGATAAAGGGTAGATGAAGGGTATAATCGGCAGCATCTACCCTTCAGCCTGGACATGGGGTATAAAAAGGGTAGTGATGGTGCGATGTAACAATTATACCCTTAATATACCCTCATTTCTGAGAGTGTGCGGTCTCTCCCGGAGATGGGAGACTGCCTTGGCACGATTGCGTATTGGTCACACTCTATGTACACATGGATTCCTCATGGAGGGGGGCCACCCTCCTTACTGTGATGATTGCTTGGTCCCCTTAACTGTGCGGCACTTGCTGGTCGAGTGTCCTAGTCTTGGGGACATACATGAGCAATTTTTGTCCCGGTGACGGGGGTCGGACGGTGCCTACCGTCTCTCCCTGGCATTGGGAGAGGTGTTTCTCTCCGGGACATGAGGTCCATACCTTTATTGAGAGGGTTGGCCTTCTCAACAAGTTATGATGTTTTTAATATTCTCTAATTATTGCTTTTAATGTACTATTGTTCTTTTATATATTTTGTTATGTTAAATATTTTGATTCTATCTTAAAAAAAATTAATATATCTTTTACTGTATCTTTGTAAGCGGCGTCAATAACCCGCAGTTGCGGTGCCTTAAAACTATAATATCTATATCTATTAGTCAGACCACAACATGAGGTAAAATAATAAATATAATATGTTATACATGATATATATATATATATATATATATATATATATATATATATATATATATTATATATATAATATATTATATATATATATATAATATATATATTATATATATATATATAATATATATATATATATATATATATTTTCGGGTGAAAATTTGGGGATGCTGCAGCTCAACAGTGCCTATACACAAACCGCCACTGATCAGAATAATATATCGGTTTGTGTTACGTTTATGTACATGATCATCACTGATTAATATCCATATGAAGGATAGAAAAACGTAGCTGACTACTGATCTCTCCTAATATGAATGAATATGTATTGGAGTAGAAAATTAATGTTCGCTTGATCTGTAGGTAGAGTACAAACACAGCTTACAATGTTGAGAAGAGGCGGCAGTAGCAGTAGGAAAGCTCCCAGTCCAGCCCATACAGGTAGAGCTAGTGGGTAGTAGATGCGTTGCCAGCCTGGTATGGTTGGTGGCTTAGCAAGACAGAAACTGAAGCTCGCTCGGTCGATGAAGAACAAGTGGTCAGTAATCGAGAGGATATGTGGCATCAACATGAGCCGTATGGCGCAAACCAGAGCACGTTCTTGCGCTACGGCCTCCACGCACTGTCCACAGGAAAATCAATGTGATTCAGCACACTAACATTTTTTGTACATGGGCACCTGTCAAAATTGTTCATTTAAAAAAAAAAAATTACATCACAAAGGACTGGCCAAGGGCACAACAAAAAGAGGTAACACAAAGCCCGCTTAGTTGCCAGTCCCTATAAAGAAGACAGTAAGATAATAAAAAATGGGGGGTGGGCCAGTTTAGTTCGGGAGGTGTCTCGTCACTCTTCTCTTGAAAAAATTTAAGTCGTAGGAAGGTGGAAAAATAGAAACAGGAAGAGTTCCAGAGTTGACCAGTGAAAGGGATGAAAGAGTAAAGATACTGATAAACTCTTGCATTAGGAAGATGGACAGAATAGGAATGAGAATGAGTAGAAAGTCTTGTGCAGCGAGGCCGCGGAAGGGGGGGGAGGCCTGCAGTTAGCAAGTTCAGAAGAGCAGTGAGCATGAAAATCCTGAACCCTGAACCCTGTTTAGGAGAGCTGTATGAGTGGATCTCCCCCACAATTGTGAGATATACTCCATACATGGGCGGATAAGGCCCCTGTAGAGAGCAAGCAGCTGGGACGGAACGCAAACGCCACAGGACACCTAACTTATTAGAAGTTGTTTTAGCAAGAGATGAGATGTGAGATTTCCATTCAGGATTTTAGTAAAGGATAGTCCAAGAATGTTCATTGTAGCAGGAGATAGTTGAGTGTCATTAAAGAAGAGGGGATAGGATACTTATTTAGTATAGATACTTTGATCCTATCTAGACACTTTGCAAGTGCCAACTACAAGGTTATTGACTATACAAAGCGCCACCAGGCCAGGACGAACTTGGTGAACTCGAACCGCTGACTACTTATCTGGTAGGTTTTGTCGAGTAGATAGGTGAAGAAATTGGGTTTTTGAAGCATTGAACAAAACAAGGTTTGCTTTGCCCCAGTCAGAAATTATAGAAAGATCAGAAGTTAGGCCCTCAGTGGCATCTCTCCGTGAATCACATAGTACCTGTTGAGTTGGACGTCTAATAAACGACGTTGAAAAATGCAGGGTAGAATCATCAGCGTAGGAGTGGATAGGGCTTTGAGTTAGACTTAGAAGATCATTAATGAATAATATAAAGAGAGTGGTTGATACCACAGAACCCTGGGGAACATTGATAGATTTAGGAGAAGAACAATGTCCGTCTACAGTAGCTGCAATAGAACGGTTTGAAAGGAAACTTAATATGAAGGTACAGAGAGTAGGATAGAAACCGAATGAGGGTAGTTTGGAAATTAAAGATTTGTGCCAGACTCTATCAAAAGCTTTTGATATGACAAGGGCAACAGCAAAAGTTTCAGCGAAACCCCAATAGGAGGATGACCAAGATTCAGTTAGGAAAGCTAGAAGATCGTCAATAGATCGCCCTTTACGGAAATCGTACTGACGAACAGATAAAAGATTGTGAGCTTCAATCTGATAGATGTTTAAAGCCGCGGTCACACGAGCACTATTTCCGGCAATATTCAGCCAGGAAGACAAATCCGGGTCAAACTCGGCTAAAATTGTCGACTTTGAGTCAAGACGAACCTGCTGGTGTTTGTTGGCTGAATATTGCCAAGTTTGGGCTCAATTCAAACCGTGAAACTACCACCAACGAATATTAATTGACGTTCATTGTTACTGCACGCCCTAATTCAAAATACAGAAGCTGAAATACACCACTACATAATGGCAAGAAACGATTCCAAGACGAATTGTTAAGTCTTGTACATTCTAGTAACTCTTTAGCGGATTTATAGCTGTTAGGAAGATTTCGTGAGTCAGTGATGGTCTTCCCTATTTTCTTTGTTGGCTGTCCACCTTTTTAGGGGATACTGGACTGGACCATCTTATTGCTGCTCACTCACGGCTCCATAACATGAGTCCATTCCAATAATTCACCACCCTATTTGTGAACCAGTTTCTTCCTATTTATCCCTATTTTTCCAAAGACGCTTCTTCAGATACGGCTTGGCTCCCGCGCCGATTAAAACGAGAAGTCAAAATTCGCGTTAAAATTCGGCTAACTCTGTGAAAGTCCGTGTGACCAGAACTCGGTAAGAAATCGCCTTGGCTGAATATTGCCGGCTAAATATTCTCAAAAAAGCTGTCGTGTGACCCCACCTTAACAATCTTCTTATTAAATATAGATTCAAAGCTTTAGCAAGGCAGGAAGTCAAAGCTATAGGACGGTAGTTTGAAGGATTAGAACGGTCACCCTTCTTAGGAACAGGTTGGAGGTGAGCAAACTTCCAGCTTTCCTTCCAGAAGGAAAGGTGGAAGTAGATAGACAATGACGAAAAAGTTTGACCAGGCAGGGTACAAGTACAGAAGCACAGTTTTTGAGAACAATAGGAGGGACTCCGTCAGGACCTTAAGCCTTCCGAGGATCTAGGCCAGAAAGGGCAAAGAAAACATCATTACGAAGAATCTTAATAAGATAAGATAAGATACTTTGATCCTATCTAGACACTTGGCAAGTACCAACTACAAGGTTATTGACTATACAAAGCGCCACCACGCCAGGACGAACCTGGTGGGCTCGAACCGCTGACCGAATGCGCAGGGACGCTGCACACGCGAGCCCGCAGCTCTACCAATCGAGCCACCCTGACGGGTAGAATCTTAATAACAGGCATAATATAGTCAGAGGGTGGAGGGGAAGGAGGAACAAGCCCTTCATCAACCAGAGTGGAATTTTCAGCAAAGGTTTGAGCGAAGAATTCAGCTTTAGAAATAGGTGAGACAGCTGTGGAGCCATATGGGTGAAGTTTAGGAGGGAAAGATGAAGAAGAAAAATTGTTTGAGAAGTTATTAGCTAGATGCCAGAAGTCACGAGAGGAATTCGATTCAGAAAGATTTTGACATTTTCTATGAATGAAGGAGTTTTTGTTAAGTTGAAGTAAATATTTGGCATGATTACGGGCAGAAATATAAAGGGCAACCTTTCAACCTCATATAATCTGCAATAATACAATAAAGGTTTAATGCATACTAGCATGGAATGTAAAGAAAAGTGAACCAAGGTTCTCTGCTTCATCTGTAAATATTCATAAGTAGTCTAATCATCAGCCTCTTAAGAGTTTTCTACTGCACCGTCTCTCGATAACACTACATAAATTCCTACTTACTTCTGACACGAGATAAGTGGGAAATATGTGCACAGTAAAGTTGAGTGCCTGCGCTACTGCCAATAACATGATGTATTCCCTCCCTGCGTAGCGACCGGGCTGCGGCATCATGAAGAGTGGTTTTGATATGAGGGATGTGGCTTGGAAGGGCGACCCATGGAAACTGCCAAGAGGAGCGGAGGGAGGCTTTGGTATTGAAGCATCATGTACAACAAACAGTATGAAGAGTAACAATATAGTTAAATAACACATAGGCGTCAGTTCAGTGACATCATAAGCACAATTTCCAATCGCTGTCCTTAGTCACAATTTTGTCAGCCTTTCCCTGTCAAACTTGCTCAAACCACACACACATACACAGTACATTACGATTACACTTTTATACATTATACCTCAGGTTTCTTATCAGTCACAAAGTATTCATAAACAAAATGGTCAATTATATTAACGGGATAGGTTTGCACTTTAAGCTGAGCTCCAAATGTATATGAAATATTAAATTCACCCAAACTAAGTCTTCTCATGTCTTTTGAGCGGGTAAACACACACACACACACACACACACACACACACACACACACACACACACACACACACACACACAGACACACATACTCCGTAGTGTAGGGGTAGCACGCTTGGCTCACAACCGAGATGTCCCGGGTTCGATCCCCGGACGGAGCGAAGACAGACGGTGGTCTTCTTAAAACCCGAGTCCCTGTCCACCCAGCAGTGAATGGGTACCGGGTGTTAGCCGGGGGTTTGTGACCCGCCTCCCGGGGTGGTGGCTTCGGCCAACACTAAGAACTAAGGATGGATGATAAAATGTAGCTATGGAGACGGGGCCATACGAGCGTAGCTCAGGCCCTGTAAAATACAACTAGATGAATTCAACTAGATGAATACACAAACACAAACCAACTAACTCACTCACTTGGTAAATTTGTCGATGAAAAGCGGTGGAGTGCTGGGTGAGAGGCCGGTGGTTGGAGTCCAGGAGGCGACTTTTACCACGCGGGGTCCCGACGGAGTATTTGGCATATGCACCAATACTTGCCATCTGCACACAGGTTACATGGTTACAAGTCAATTGGTACTGAGGCGATTGGTAATGTTGTCGAGTGATCCCCAAGTCATTTCGGCCCCAAGTCATATGAGACCCAAGACGTATGGGAATCACGTCACCCCGGACCCTAGTCACCCCGGACACTGTTCACCCTGGACCTTGGACAATCCGGATCCTGAATATCCGGACACGGGCGATTGGGACACAAACCCCGTTTTACCTAAATATCGTTAGAGAGAGAGAGAGAGAGAGAGAGAGAGAGAGAGAGAGAGAGAGAGAGAGAGAGAGAGAGAGAGAGAGAGAGAGAGAGAGAGAGAGAGAGAGAGAGAGAGAGAGAGAGAGAGAGAGAGAGAGAGAGAGAACGAAAGACAGAACGAGAGAAAACAAGAGAGAGCGAGAGAGAGGAGATAATGAGAGAGCGAGGGAAAGCAGTGTAGGTATGTTACCTTCGACATCATTGAACAATTAGTGACACCAAGAGGGTAACACTCTCTCTCTCTCTTTCTCTCTCTCTCTCTCTCTCTCTCTCTCTCTCTCTCTCTCTCTCTCTCTCTCTCTCTCTCTCTCTCTCTCTCTCTGACGATATTCAGGTTAAACGGGCTTTGTGTCCCGATCGCCCGTGTCCGGATTGACTATGGTCTGGGGTTTTCAGGGTCCGGGGTGACGTGATTCCCATACGACTTGGGTCTCGTATGATTTGGGGCCGAAGTGTCTTCCGGATCACTTGACTTCATTACCAATCGCATCACTTCCAATTGACCTGCACCCAGGTTATATGTCATTTGCTACTGAAGCGATTGGTAATGAGATCAAGTGATTCCAAAAACATATCGGCCTTAAAGTAATCGTCCAGACCATTTCATCATTCCTGATTTAATGCAATGAAATCATAGCCATTAACGAGTATATCAACAATACGTCGTCACTTTTTGTATCCAGTCAGCCGTTTTTAAATAATCCGCAATCAAAATCTGCAAATTCCCCGAGTTCTCAAAACACTCCTCAAGGTTTGCAGACGCTCAGGCTCAGGCTCGGTGACGTAGCATCAGGGAGGCTCCTCTTCCCGCGCGCTGATCAGAGGCACGTAAACACAGAGATAAATATAGTACTTGAAGATATTTGGGTGTTTCTGATAGATTTTTTTTGCTATATGCCACATGCATGCATCCTTTATGGGTGCAGCATGCTTCCTTCCCACACACACGCCTGCACACCGACACCCTTCCCACACACACGCCTACACACACGCCTCCTTCCTACACACACGTCTGCATATACGCCTCCTTCCCACACACACGCCTGCACACACGCCTCCTTCCCAAACACACGCCTGCATACACGCCTTCTTCCCACACACACGCCTGCACACACGCCTCCTTCCCCCACACACCCCTGCACACACGCCTCTTTCCCACACACACGCCTGCACACACGCCTCTTTCCCACACACACGCCTCCTTCCCACACACACGCCTGCACACACGCCTCCTTCCCACACACACGCCTGCACACCGACACCCTTCCCACACACACGCCTCCTTCCCACACACACGCCTGCACACACGCCTCCTTCTCTTGTTTTCTTGTTTCTTGTTTCTCTTGTTTGTTTTGTTTAGAGGATAATGCCTCAGAGCCATAGTGAACTACCGCTGCTGCATATTAGTGTTGGCCGAAGCCACCACCCCGGGGGGGGAGGAGGGGTTACAAACCCCCGGCTGGCACACGGTACCCATTCACTGCTGGGTGGACAGGGGCTAGGGATTTAAGAAGGACCACCCATCTATCTTTCGCTCCGCCCGGGGATCGAACCCGGGACTTCTCGGTTGTAAGCCGAGCGTGCTAGCCATTATTCTACGGAGTTCCCACACACACGCCTGCATACACGCCTCCTTCCCACACACACACCAGCATACCGACACCCTTTCCACACACACGCATGCACACACGCCTCCTTCCCACACACCGACACCCTTCCCACACACATGCCTGCACACCGACACCCTTCCCACACACACGCCTGCAAACACGCCTCTTACCCACACACACGCCTGCACACCGACACCCTTCCCACACACACGCCTGCACACACGCCTCCTTCCCCCACACACGCTTCCTTCCTACACACACGCCTGCACACCGACACCCTTCCCACACTCACGCCTGCACACACGCCTCCTTCCCACACACACGTCTGCAGACACGCTTCCTTCCCACACACACGCCTGCACACCGACACCCTTCCCACACACACGCCTCCTTCCCACACACACGCCTGCAAACACGCCTCCTTCCCACACACACGCCTGAACACCGACACCCTTCCCACATACACGCCTGCACACACGCCTCCTTCCCACACACACGTCTGCACACCGACACCCTTCTTACACACACGCCTGTACACACGGCTCCTTCCCACACACACGCCTCCTTCCCACACACACGCCCTCCACACACGTGTGTGTGTGTGTGTGGGTGTGTGTGTGGCCAGACACTTGTGCATCGAGACTGGCCGGTGGAACAGGCGCGGACGCGGACGTCTCCCGCCCGAGGAAAGACTGTGTGAGTGTGGCCAGATACAGACGGAGCGTCATGTGGCCCAGCACTGCCCCCTCTCCCAGGGTATCAGGGAGGCCTACCAATTCACTACATTGGAAGATATTTTCTCGGAAAGGTTCACGAACAAGGTGCAGTGTAAAATACTCTATGAAATATTGTAAATATATAAGTAGTGGTAATAGATCTGTTTGATTTAGAATTATATGTTTAAATTGTTGTCTTATCTGTTCAGGATCCTTCGCTTGTTGTTTCATGTGTTTGTAGCTGTTCTTACGTGTAGTCATTTATAGTGGTATTTTATTGTCTTTTAATGCGATTATGCTATTTTAACTGCTAAAAATTTACTTGGTGTTAAGCTAATTATTTTGTATAGGTTCTTTTTAATTTTTACTTGAAATGTTTGTATTTTATCCCCTTTTATTGCGAAAGTGGGATTTGTATATATATACATTATTTTAGTATTATGGGTAAGGTTGTTGCTTTTTTCTTTGTTTTGTTATGTTAAGTCTTCTTGTTTTGCAAATGTAGTTTTTTATGGTTAATATATGAACCACGGACCATGACAACACTGCCGCATCGTATATTTGTATTTTTTGTGGTCAATAAATATCTAATCTCTAATTTCTAATGTGTGCAGGAAGGGTGTTGGTGCGCAGGCGTGTGTGTGGGAAGGAGGTGTGTGTGCAGGCGTGTGTGTGGGAAGGGTGTCGGTCACAGCGACAGATTCACTGTCTGACACCGAAGTACAATCGCTCATCATAACATTTGCCGACAGGTGTCAGACAGAGTGTCTGCGGTCGTCCCTGTTCTGACGTCATCAATAACAGTCGTAGCCCTGTTGGAGGGAAGATTTTTTTTTTCGCGCGCTTTTTACAAAAGTCGTGTTTTTACGGAAATAAGGCCTGGAAATCAATTATTTTTGGTGGATTAGGTGTTATGAATGTACATTCAACATAATTAGGCAAAAAAAAATGGGTCTGGACGATTACTTTAAGTCAAATGATACCCAAGACAGATGGGAATCAAGTCAATACGGACCCAAGCGATCGGAACACACATTTCGAGAGAGAGAGAGAGAGAGAGAGAGAGAGAGAGAGAGGAGAGAGAGAGAGAGAGAGAGAGAGAGAGAGAGAGAGAGAGAGAGAGAATGATTGAGAAAGAAAAAATGAGATAGAGAGCGGAAGAGAGATACAGAAAGACAGACAGACATACAGAGATAGATAGGGAAGATAAGATAAGATTTTCATCCTATCTAGACACTTTGCAAGTACCAACTACAAGGTTATTGACTATACAAAGCGCCGCCACGTCAGCACGAACTAGGCGGACTCGAACCGCTGACCGAATGCGCAGGGACGCTACACATTGCAAGCTCACGTCTCTACCAACCTTGCCACCCTGACGGGCAGATAGATAGGGAGAGAGAGAGAGAGAGAGAGAGAGAGAGAGAGAGAGAGAGAGAGAGAGAGAGAGAGAGAGAGAGAGAGAGAGAGAGAGAGAGAGAGAGAGAGAGCAGAAGCAGGCAAGGAAAAATAAACTAAAGTTTAGTCCTTAACATATTTACGTAACTTATATGTACTATTTTAGCGTGCACACACACACACACACACACACACACACACACACACACACACACACACACACGCACACGCACCACACACACACACACACACACACATCCATCATATTGGTTGTATTGTCGGTAACGGGTAACGAGAGTTGAATTAAGGACAGGTATGTTGAAAAAGTACTGCTTTTAGAGGAAGAAGGGCAAGAGAGGTTATAGGAAGTGAGGTTTAGGTGTTAATGGATGGGGCAGGTTTGAAGGGGTCATTAGAGGAGGCTGGCTCGGTGGTTACTAGAGGTAGGGGTGAGGTCTAAAGTGTGAATTATAGGTATGTACTACATACGTACTGTACGTCCTGGCACGCGGAAATAAAATATATTACATGGATCTAGATGTATAGTTTTCCTGTAATTTAGTAAGGCAACTATAGAGACCTCTGTAACAAACACACACACACACACACACACGCACACACACACACACACACACACACACACACACACACACACATACATACACACTGGGCAAAATACAAATATGATGAAATATTAAAGTTTGTGATATTAATGATGACATAATATTTAATAATAATGATAATGATAAGGTATAAAAATAGTAATTATAATAAAAAAACATGAAGATGAAAAATAATTATAACAATACTGATAATATTAAAGTAATCGTCCAGACCATTTCATCATTCCTGATTTAATGCAGTCAAAATATAGCCATGATCGAGTATATCAACAATATGTTGTCATTTTTTGCATCCAGTCACCCGTTTTTAAATGATCCGCATTCAAAATCTGTAAATTCCCCGACCTCTCAAAACACAACTGGCGGACAGCAGACGACGCACCACGGCTCGGCGACGTCACACGAGTAAGCCTCCCAGCCCTGCCTGATACAAATACACGGAGACACGGAGAAAAATTTAGTACTTGAGGAATTTTGGGTGTTTCTGATATTTTTTTTTTGCGATATGGCATATACTTGCATCCTTCATGGGTACAGCAAGAAAGCTGTGCCTTTGCAGAGAGCTTAGCACCCATTTCCGACCTATTTGACCATGATAATGTCTGTGCAGCGCCTGACAGTGGCGGTGAGAGGAGCGCGGTGTGAAGCACATTGTCTAGCCGCGCTCCTCTCACCCGCCACTGCCAGGCGCTGCACAGACATTATCATGGTCAAATAGGTCAGAAATGGGTGCTAAGCTCTCTGCAAAGGCACAGCTTTCTTGCTGTATCCATGAAGGATGCAAGTATATGCCACATCGCAAAAAAAAAAAATCAGAAACACCCAAAATTCCCCATGTACTACATTTTCTCCGAGTCTCCGTGCATCTGTATCAGGCAGGGCTGGGAGGCTTAAGCCCGGTTCCCACCTTCCCGCTTGTACGGCCGCCGTACAACAACAAAGACGTCACAATGACGTCACAACAAAGTCTACCGCACCGCCGTACCGCTGTACGGCCGCCGTACAAAGTTAAATTCAAGTCATCTCTCCCGCTCGGCGGTGTCCGCTCGAGCGGAGTTGCCAACTGTGCCCAGTTACCACAAATACCACTCAAGCGATGATGATGGTGACGTCATTGTTGTTGTATGGCGGCCGTACAAGCGGGAAGGTTGGGAACCGGGCTCAACTCGTGTGACGTCGCCAGCAAGTTTCCCGCCACGGCTGGAATGGGGCTGGTGTTTTTCCCGCGCTTTTTACAAGTCATGTTTTTAGGGAAATAAGGCGTGGAAATGAATATTTTTTTAGTGGATTAGGTATTTTGAATAAACATTCAACATAATTATGCAAAGAAAAATGGGTCAGGACGATTACTTTATGAATGAAAATTATAATGGTAATATAATTATTATTAGTTTAAAAAAATGATAATACTAGTACTGTCAAACTGATAAATACTTCCTTGTTCAAACTTTTCCGTTTTTGTCTATCTACTTCCACCTTTCCTTCTTGCTGGAAGTTTGCTCACATCCAACCTGTTCCTAAGAAGGGTGACCGTTCTAATCCTTTAAACTACCGTCCTATAGCTTTGACTTCCTGCCTTTCTAAAGTTTTTGAATCTATACTTAATAAGAAGATTCTTAAGCATCTATTTGCTCACAATCTTCTATCTGATCGTCAGTACGGTTTCCGTACAGGGCGATCTACTGGCGATCTTCTAGCTTTCCTAACTGAATCTTGGTCATCCTCTTTAGGGGTTTCGGTGAAACTTTTGCTGTTGCCCTTGACATATCAAAAGCTTTTGATAGAGTCTGGCACAAATCTTTAATTTCCAAACTACCCTCATTCGGTTTCTATCCATCTCTCTGTACCTTCATCTTATGTTTCCTTTCAAACCGTTCTATTGCAGCTACTGTAGACGGACATTGTTCTTCTCCTAAATCTATCAATAGTGGTGTTCCCCAGGGTTCTGTAGGGGTGTTCTGTAGTGGTGTTCCCCAGGGTTCTGTAGGTCTAACCGCTCTGCAGGCGGTAGCGGAGCGGTTAGAGTCTCCGACTGGCGTTCTCGGTGACCCGAGTTCGATCCCCGAAGAAACCCAAAATCTTTCTGCACCGTCGAGTGGCCTAAGAACACCCACATGCCTTGCCTATCAACTCTACCTTCGACTGCGAGTGCATCGGAGGACAAAGGGGGGGCGGCATGAGCCTGTAATCACAGGCGTCACTATAAGAATCCTGCGTGCACCACCAACGGGCGAGGACCAACCATCAGAACCCTCAAGTGAACCTCCATAGCCTACCATCCGAGCCCTGGGTCACCAATGCCTACAGGCGCTGTAGGCACAGATGTATATAAAAAAAATAAAAAAAATAAAAAAATCACCCACTCTCTTTCTATTATTCATTAATGATCTTCTAAGTTTAACTCAAAGCCCTATCCACTCCTACGCTGATGATTCTATCCTGCATTTTTCAACGTCGTTTATTAGACGTCCAACTCAACAGGAACTAAGTGATTCACGGAGAGATGCCACCAAGCGCCTAACTTCTGATCTTTCTATAATTTCTGATTGGGGCAAAGCAAACCTTGTTTTGTTCAATGCCTCAAAAACCCAATTTCTTCACCTATCTACTCGACAAAACCTACCAGATAACTATCCCCTCTTCTTCAATGACACTCAACTGTCTCCTTCTTCTACAATGAACATTCTAGGACTATCCTTTACTAAAAATCTGAACTGGAAATCTTACATCTCATCTCTTGCTAAAAAAACTCTAAGAAGTTAGGTGTCCTGTGGCGTCTGCGTCCTTTTTTTTCTCCCTTCCAATTTCTTTCTCTCTACAGGGGCCTTATCCGCCCATGTATGGATTATGTCTCACATGTTTGGGGAGGATCCATTCACACAGCTCACCTAAACAGGGTTGAGTCAAAAGCTTTTCGTCTCATCAACTCCTCTCCTCTGACTGACTGTCTTCAATCTTTAAATCACCGCCGCAATGTTGCTTCTCTTGCTTTCTTCTACCGTTATTTGCATGCTCAATTGCTCACTGCTCTTCTGAACTTGCTAACTGCATGCTTCCCCCCCTCCCGCAGCCTCGCGGCACAAGACTTTCTACTCATTCTCATCCCTATTCTGTCCATCTTCCTAATGCAAGAGTTAATCAGTATCTTTGCTCTTTCATCCCGTTCACTGGTAAACTCTGGAACTCTCTTCCTGTCTCTATTTTTCCACTTTCCTATGACTTAAATCTTTTCAAAAGAAGAGTAACAAGACTCCTCCCGAACTAAATTGCCTCACCCCTTTTTTATTTTATTCTCTTACTGTCTTCTTTATAGGGACTGGCAACTAAGCGGGCTTTGTGTTACCGTTGTGTTTTGTTGTGACCTTGGCCAGTTCTTTGTGATTTAAAAAAATAATATATATATATATAATATTAAATAATAATAATCATAATGATAGTAGTAATAATAACAATAATGATTATATATTACCGATGATTATAATATTGATGCAAGTAATAGTAACACTGCTAACAGTAATAATAATGTGTTCCTTACTAAAAATTATCATTACAATAAAACATTTCATAATCTTTCATAACTATCTTCATCACTATATATGTTTGTGTGTTTGTGTGTGTGTGGGGGGGGAGTTGTGTGTGTGTCATTCATCCATGGTCCAATGGTCTTGTTCACGCGAGCCGGACTCGCAACCGCCTGTTTCACCCTCCCGGAACGAATTTGGAGTTCATTATGAACTCATTATCATTAGTGTGGGGGAGGTGTATCCAGCTTCTTTCCTGTGAATACAGGAGTAAGGCAAGGGTGCGTCCTAGCCCCATCACTTTTCAACACTTGTATGGACTGGGTATTGGGCAAAGTTGTAGATCAAAGTGATTTTGGAGCATCCCTCGGCAACGCCAAGATCACTGATCTAGTTTTTGCCGATGATGCAGTAATCTTTGCTGAGTCGCTGGAGGTCCTGGTTTTGGCTCTCGAAGCACTGCACGAGGAGGCAAAGCCTTTGGGACTTGAGGTCTCCTAGCTGAAGACCAAGGTTCAGGTGTTTGGAGGCTTACTAGATGAAACAGTACAGTCTGTTCATGCATGCGGCGAGGATATTGAGATCTTGGAAAGTTTTACATACCTTACAAGGCCTATTACATGCATAGTCCGTCAGCGCCAACTTCGGCTATATGGGCATGTGGCACGCTACCCTGAAACCGATCCTTCCCATCGGGTTGTATCTGTAAGAGACAATCCGGCGTGGAGGAGGCCAAGGGGGGCGCCCACAAGGCTCGTGGCTGGGGCAAGTTGATGTTTCTTGTCGAGTGTTGCTTGGTATGGGAAAGGAGCCTCCATGAGGACTCGCGCGTGGTGACCCACGGGAGTGGCGTCGTAGGGTAAGCGAGGCGAAGAGCCCCCCGGCGTATGCCCCCAATGATTGATTGATTAGGAAGATGGACAGAATAGGGATGATAATGACTAGAAAGTCTTGTGCAGCGAAGCCGCGGGAAGGGGGAGGCATGGAGTTAGCAAGTTCAAAGCAGTGATATTGAAAGTAACGGTAGAAGATAGCAAGAGAAGCAACATTGCGGGGGTGATTTAATGATTGAATGCAGTTAGTCAGAGGAGGGAGTTGGTGAGATGAAAAGCTTTTGACTCATCCCTGTTTAGGAGAACTGTATGAGTGGATCCCCCAAAACATATGAGACATACTCCATACATGGGCGGATAAGACCCGTGTACAGAGCAAGCAACTGGGAGAGAGAAACATATGAACGCAAACGCCACAGGACACCTAACTTCTTAGAAGTTGTTTAAGCAAGAGATGAGATGTGATGCTTCCAGTTCAGAATTTTAGTAAAGGTTCGTCGAAGAATGTTCATTGTAGACGGAGATAGTTGAGTGTCATTGAAGAAGAGAGGATAGTTATCTGGTAAGTTTTGTCGAGTAGATAGGTGAAGAAATTGAGTTTTTCAGGCATTGAACAAAACAAGGTATGCTTTGCCCGAATCAGATATTATAGAAAGATCAGAAGTTAGGCGCTCAGTGGCATCTCTCCGTGAATCACTTAGTTCATGTTGGACGTCTAATATACGACGTTGAAAACTGCAGGATAGAATCATCAGCATAGGAGTGGATAGGGTTTTGAGTTTCACTTCTAACATTTATAATAACTTGCATTACTATTACTATTGAATTACAACTATTATCATAGTGTAACACGTATAATAACTTCCATACAGGATATTCCCATGTACTTAACATCAAAAGAACCAGTATATTTTTAGGAACATCATAAACATATAATTATATAAATATAATGTATATATAATTATATGTATATCTTTCCTGCCATGGTTCATCGTGGGAACCATATACAGCTTGCACTTTTGTTAGCTCGAGCAAGTAGGTCACAGGCCAAATGTATAGGTCTCAGCCTTTTATAATGTCAACAACAGTTAGTAACGGGAGGTTTGGAGTGGTCGGAAACCGGGAGAAGAAAGACAGAACATCTCGGACCAGGACGCTACCAGGACGCTTATCTCACGTGCTCCCCCGAGACTCACTGGCTTGGTTCACTACATATCTGGTTGTAAATATTCTATGTTCCTTATTGGACTTATAAATAAATGTGTACAAAACTGGAAGTACCATTTTAACTCAGCCCAAGAAAGTCTCTACAATTATACAGACTTATAAATGGTGGCGTACGCGGAGTGAATCAGTCTTATAAATGGTGGCGTACGCGGTGTGAAAAAGTTACCCTACGCACTTCTACAAGCAAATCTACAAGCCTCTACAAGAGTTAACTAAGTTAGAGCTTTATACAGCTTTTCCACGTTCTACCAAGTTACAATACGCCGTTCTACAACCAGCAACTACTACTACTTAAGCTATACGATAAGCTATACGAAGCTAGACGTTCTACAAAGCTCTCCAACGTACAACCACAGCCAGCCAGTTAACAACCAAATCACAACCACATCCATCAACCAAGTACCTCCGTACTTTTACCGCAACCAGCAAGCATAACCAAGCCATTATCTTCGTTATCAAGCCGTAACTTAACGCAACCACGAGCCAGCCAGCAACTACAATGGGGGCGTTTGGGCTAAGGAAAAAAGCTCTTCATACTGCCAGAATTTTAATTTCCGAATTTGTTCTGTGGATCTCGGAGAATGCTTATATACGAGTGGTTGTTCATAAAATTCTTATGTACATATTTTTATAATTCATTTAAAGTTGGTTTCGTGCCTTATAATGAGGTAACAACATATTTTGTGAAGTTTTGTTGATGTAGCCAGATACGTCAAGGGATGAATACATATCGGTTTTACACATGTGTATGTATATTTCTTGATCTATACTATTATTTGAATACTCCCAGTGGTCACCAGGAAAGGTATGAAAACAACAAATCAAGATATTCATCAAAGAGATAACGCTCCCATCGACAGGGGCTACGGGCGCAAAGGAAGAAATTTGGGACAGAAGGTTATATTTCGTCTCTTAACTCATTTATGCACGAACTATTCACTATCTGAGAAACAAATAAGAGTTAAAGTAATCGTCCAGACCATTTCATCATTCCTGATTTAATGCAGTCAAAATATAGCCATGATCGAGTATATCAACAATATGTTGTCACTTTTTGCATCCAGTCACCCGTTTTTAAATGATCCGCATTCAAAATCTGTAAATTCCCCGAGCTCTCAAAACACAACTGGCGGACAGCAGACGACGCACCACGAATCGGCAACGTCACAAGAGTGAGCCTCCCAGCCCTGCCTGATACAAATACACGGAGACACGGAGAAAAATGCAGTACTTGGGGAATTTTGGGCGTTTCTGATATATATTTTTTGCGATATGGCATATACTTGCATCCTTCATGGGTACAGCAAGAAAGCTGTGCCTTTGCAGAGAGCTTAGCACCCATTTCCGACCTATTTGACCATGATAATGTCTGTGCAGCGCCTGACAGTGGCGGGTGAGAGGAGCGCGGTGTGAAGCACATTGTCTAGCCGCGCTCCTCTAACCCGCCACTGCCAGGCGCTGCACAGACATTATCATGGTCAAATAGGTCAGAAATGGGTGCTAAGCTCTCTGCAAAGGCACAGCTTTCTTGCTGTATCCATGAAGGATGCAAGTATATGCCACATCGCAAAAAAAAAATATCAGAAACACCCAAAATTCCCCAAGTACTACATTTTTCTCCGAGTCTCCGTGTATTTGTATAGGGCCGGGCTGGGAGGCTCACTCGTGTGACGTCGCCAGCAAGTTTCCCGCCACGACTGGAATGGGGCTGTTGTTTTTCCCGCGCTTTTTACAAAAGTCATGTTTCTAGGGAAATAAGGCGTGGAAATGAATAATTTTTTGTGGCTTAGGTATTTTGAATGATCATTCAACATAATTATGCAAAGAAAAAATGGGTCTGGACGATTACTTTAATGTATGTCTAATATATTTTTAATTACAGATTATACGCGTAAAACTGCTTATATTTCACAATTACCAACCATTATAACCATTGCAAGAATATCTTATGTATAGGGTGAATAACGATCCGCACGACTAAGGAACTCTATTAATATTATTCCTTATATGAACTCACACCATCGTAAAGTCATAGAAATAGCTGTAAAGTCAGATTAGCAGATTTATTTGCTGTTAAAAATTACAGTATACGGTCTGGGTCTTGGTCTGGGCAGACTCTGGGCTCAGACTCTGGGCTGCTATTTCTTTTAATACCTTTGTTGGTGACCAATGGGAGTATTTAAATAATAGTAGAGATCAAGAACTATTTTGGGCTCCGAAATAAATTGGCTCACCCCTCTTTTTTATTTTATTCTCTTACTGTCTTCTTTATAGGGACTGGCAACTAAGCAGGCTTTGTGTTACCCATTTTTGTTGTGCCCTTGGCCAATTCCTTGTGATGTAAAAAAAAAAAAAAAAAAAAAAAAAAAATACATATATATATATATATATATATATATATATATATATATATATATATATATATATATATATATATATATATATATATATATATATATATATATATATATATATATATATATATATATATATATATATATATAAAAACCGATATGTATTCATCCCTTGACGTATCCCTACATCAACAAAACTTCTCAAAATGTTATTATCTCATTATAAGGCAGGAAACCAACTTTAAATGAATTATAAGAATATGTACATTAGAATTTTATGAACAACTACTCGTATATGAGCATTCTCCGAGATCCACAAAACAAATTCGGAAATTAAAATTCTGGCGGTATGTAGTATTTTTTGCCTTAGCCCTAACGCCCCCATTACTACAAGTCTATAAGCAAGACGTATATCAAAATTCCTTCTACAAGAGAAGAGACATTACTTCTACAAGCAAACCTGCAGCGCAGCACATTCCGCGGGTCACAAGGTCGACGCATCACCACTGCCACCCAGCCCCCACTGCCAGACAACAACGTCTCAGCTCGCCATCTCAACGTATCATCCACCCCGGTACGACGCAACACCGTGACGCAACACCGAGACGCAGCACCAAGGCGTAACACATATCACCAGCTCCAAGATGCAACACACATATATCCGGCAGCCACCCCCAGTATCTCGTCATGGCCCAGCGCAACACCAATACCCTCCAGCAACACCACCTCCCTACCGCCCTCACCGGACAGCTGACTCAGCTCAACACCACCCTGCGACCTCACCAGAAAACCTGACGAGGCACTCACTACCGTCACCACCCGTCCCACACTACGGATTTGAGCGCGCGCCGCACCACCACAACTGCCTGAGTATATAGTTCATATTTCTTATTTGTGTATTTATATGCTATTACTTTTTTCTTATATGACCTCTTTGACAGAATATGTAGTATCCGGCCACTGAACATCCTTCATCCAGTCATCCAACCACCGGCTGTGTTCATCCTTCAGTCGCCGGAACCTCACCTTATCATTCCTGCTAGTATACCTGCAATGCTAGTATCTCACAGCTAAGTAATATTTTACTTTACAGTTTTCGGTGAGCAGGTATACAGATTTAATGTCTAACACAGTGGTGTACAGGTACATTTCGTCTTAATACAGTGATATTAACATACACAACACATTTACGGACAATTTCAACGTTAGAAGAATAATAGTGCTGTTTTAACCTACATTTCCATTTACAATTGACGTACATGCAATAACTAGTGTGCCCGAGCGGCCATCAGAGGTGACAGCTCACAGTGAAATAAATTCACCGAGTAACACTGAACCTGATTCCTGTTCTACCCCTACTGTTCTCTGTCCTTCGCAAGATTCTGAGACACATCGTGGCTGTCTAGTGGGAGACGTCTTACTAAACGGTCGCGAGTAACTTTTCGAGTAGCTAGAGGATTGACAGGTGACGATTTACCAAACCCTAATACTGATACACAGGACACACTTGTAGTTAATGATGCCACACTCACAGCTACAAATTATTACCGTAACAAATTGCGGTCACACACGCGCAGGCAGTAATGTCATTCCATTCCATACCATTCCATATCATTACATGTTATATCAGTTCACCTGATTCTTTTACATTTACCATATATTCTGAAATTTTTATGTGTGTTGTTCTCTTTTTAGAAGATGTCTACACAACACACCAAGCCAATGTTATATACACTCTTGAAAATACTTTACATTGGTGTTTTACGAATTTTTTGGTTTAGCTACATATTATTCTGACCAACTACTAGTAGAAAATGATATAATTTCCATTTTTACCTTGTAACTCTTGCACGATGAGTCTCTAATGGATGACAGAAACTTGATAAACTATGTATAACTGTTCACATTAGAATACTATTATGTAAGAGTTAAAGATGCACCACAGTGCATTGCATTATTTACTTCCATTCCTCAATTGAAGGAATTCTTACGCACTTATTGTTGCCTTACATTATTTACTAGAAAGAAATACTAACGCACTTATTGTTGCACAAGTTACATTTTTTTTACTTGAATGGATTTCTTACGTATCAAATGCATACGTGAATTACATTCACTACAGGAATGAATTACTTACGTTCTTCCTGTTGTACCACGATCACTATTTGAATGATAGGATTGTGTTCTTACGAACATATTAAACTAGGTATTTATATGCATGCCAAGCAGTTGCTCCAGAACTATTTACACATCTACGTGATGTACGTGATGCACACATCTATATGAACTACATGATGCTCACATGTATTACCTATGCACATTGTACAACTAACTAACCATTTATCCAGGGCCGGATTTAGGAGTGGGCACAGTGGGCAGCTGCCCAGGGGCCCCCACAATCAGGGGGCCCCCACAAAATGGGGCAATCTGCCAAACTGGGGCCTGGGGTCTCCACATATTATAATTTTTGTTCTTATTTATTTATTTACTTAACACTTCCTTGTATATTTTTATAATAAATATTTTTTAATCAAGAGGCCTTAATTTATAATCAAATTAATAATTTATCTTATATCCAACTGCCTATAGCGGTAGTGTTGCTTGATTGTCCATGGCCACATTTCTAGGTTTAGAATGGTCTCCCTCTAACAGATATTAGGGAAAACGGGCACACGCAGCTGATTAAGGGGTTTAATGAGCGATCCGTGGCTGATTTTGAGGTAAGTTTTTTAGTATTTTTTTCATTTCCGATGTAATATTTCGCTACCAATTAATGATTTCTGGTGTCCATGAATACACAAAGAGTGTGCTAGTAAGGCACAGAATACTGAGATATGTCTATATGTGATGAAATGAAGTAATGAAAGTGAACTCATATGTCACAGAATGACGTAAGTGTTTGTTTACATAAAAGTGGCGTCGTATCATCGTATGGATGATCACTACAGTGGGATTTAAACACATAAACTGCGTATTGGGCCACCGGTGTACCGAACAGTTCTTTCCTTCTTTGCGAATTGGTACATCCGTGGCCCGAATAACCCTTATTAAAAACTTTTGCAAACATGAGTACATAGCCAATTGTTATGTACATTTGTATTTGTTATGGCTATAAATGTCTTGCAACGATATCAGGTAATAAAAAATACTCATAATTGTGTAAATTAGTTAACTATGATTAGCCCAAAAATCCTTTTTCCTTGTTCATCAATTTTTTTTTTACCTCCGCCAACGAAGTTGGAGGGGTTATGTTTTCACCCCGATCTGTCTGTCTGTCTGTCTGTTTGTTAGTGTACAGGATTTCTCGAAAAGTTACGAATATATTTGGACCAAACTTGGTATACCAAGTCTATTTGGTATAAGGAAGAACCGATTTAATTTTGGATGAAATCTATTGACAACTGTTGCCATGGCAACCAATTGATGGACAATTCGGGCGGGCGTATGCGCTCATAATGAGTGCATATACTTATATATATATATATATATATATATATATATATATATATATATATATATATATATATATATATATATATATATATTTTACTTTTTTTACTTTTTTTTTAATCGAATCACAACTGTTGCCATGGCAACCAATTGATGAAATATTCGGGCGGAGGTATGCGCTCTACTGAGTGCCCCTCCCCCCCTAATTTTATTATGTTTTCATATGATAATGTGATCCTATAAGCATTATAATCAATATGAAAATAAAGCAGTTATCAAATAAAACATGCGAATGCATTCTTTGCATATAAAGCAAAAATTAAACATTGCAATTAGATGCATTGATAAGATAATATTATATATAACAATACATGCTTCCAAAATGCATATAAAACTTTGTAACACAAAGCTTGTAAGGTGTATTCATCTTATAAGCAAATTACAATCATTACATAATGCAGCAGTAATTAACTGTAGAAGAAAATACCATAAAACTCACGAAATTAGTTCCGTAAACAAAAATAAAAAAAAAGCTAAATTGAATTATCCGAATGTGTAATCGTTTCCCAATTTCCCATGCATTTTCCTTAGTATGAGGCATATTTTTCATTGAAACATGAAAGGCAGAGATGTGGCTGACCATCACATGCACTGCAGAAGAACTCTTCTAGCCTTGTTTGAGGCCACCATGTATCCTTCTTCTAGTGATATCTTTTCGTAACATCCTCTGCATCTTTTCCTTGTGCTTCCTTGTGTATCCACAGGTGTGGATGATCCATACATACATAGATAGATCAAAAAGTAAAAGAAAAACAGAAGTAAAAGAGAAAGGTGCTGAGAGTCTCCACCACAGTGATGCAACATTTTTGGAAGCTAATTCAGCAATCCAAAAAGACGCAAAAAATGTCAGTCGCAAATGCCCACCAGGTATGTTTGAGCGAAGGAATCGAAATGGGGAAGTTACAAAGCGTTCTTGGCTATGTCTATCTCCAGAAAATGGGGGTGGTCTACTGCTTCTATTGCAAGCTAATGGGTGCTTCGAGATCTCAGTTCACATCTGATGGGTTCTGTGACTGGAAACACGCCAATAGGGTTGCTGGCCAGGAACAATCAAAGGATCACATTCAAGCAGTTTTGTCAGCAACAAGTCGTGCAATGAGAGTTGGAGGTGTAGACTCAAAGCTAACAACACAAGTGGATCAAGTTGAGCAGTATTGGTGTAGTCTTTTGAAACGACTGATTAGTGTGTTGAAATTTTATGTGAAAGAGGCCTAGCTCTTCGAGGAGATGATGAAATAATTGGATCTCCTCATAATGGAAATTATTTAGGATTGTTAGAGCTTTTGGCCGAGTATGATGATTTCCTCAAGTAACACATACATAATCATGCCAGTAGAGGCAGTGGCCATACAAACTATTTATCTTCAACCATCTGTGAAGAAATCATCAGACTAATAGGCAATGAAGTACTCAAGGAAATAATTGCACGTATAAAGCTGTCAAAATATTACTCAATTTATCTCGATTCAACACCTGATGAAGGTCATGTTGATCAACTAACACTGATCTTCAGATACATGGAGCATGATACACCTGTAGAGAGATTTGTAAAAGTTTTACCAAATCAAGGACACAAGGCTCAAGAAATGTTTGAAGGTTTGATGAAATTTCTAACAGACTATGATATTGACATTCAAAATTGTCGTGGGCAATCATATGATAATGCAACATCTATGAGTGGGAGATACAATGGTCTGCAAGCCAAAGTTGCAGCTAAAAATCATCATGCAGTTTGGATACCTTGTGCAGGTCACTCATTAAACCTGGTTGGAAAAGCTGCAGCTGAATGTTGTCAAGCAGCTATCTCATTTTTTGATTTTATAGAGGCCATTTATGTGTTCTTCAGAGCTTCTACACGTCGTTATGCAATTCTTAGCGATTTACTGAAAAATGTAGAATCTGGCCCAGTGTCTGTACCAAAGAGGATTTCTACAACAAGATGGTCCTGTCGAGCTGTTGCAGTGAAAGCAATTGTCCAAGGATATGTCCCAATCCGTGAAGCACTTGCTAAAATAACTAGAGATGAGAATGAGATGAGAAAAACTAGTTATGAAGCCAGCGGTCTCCTTGAAAAGATGGGCAAGCTAGTGACAGCCATTTATCTGTTTTTTGGCATGACATTCTTGGTAGAGTTGATGCCACAAGCCACGCATTGCAAGATCCAAAACTTGAGTTGAACACAGCAGTCGCAATGTTGAAGTCCTTGGAATGTTTTGTACGTGAAAAACGAGATCGCTTCCATGTTTATGAGGAGAAGGGGAAATAATTGTCAGGAACCGAGGAATATTTACAGACACGTAAGCGCCAACGTAATGTCCTACACAATCCATTGGATTATGGACGATCTGAAGAAGCATCACTCTCACAGTCAGAAGCATTTCGCATACAGAATTTCCTTACAGCAATTGATCAGTTCCTGAGCTCACTGGATCAACGGTTGAAGGCCTATGAAGAAATCTGTTCACTTTTTGTATTCTTGGATAAACTGCAATCATTGAATTGTGATGAAATTGAAGCAGCTGCTGCGAAATTGGTTGCTGAGTACAAGAATGATCTGGATCAAACACTTGGAGTTGAACTAGTGCAGTTTGCAGCCTTCTTTACTCAATTTCTTAAAGACGAAGATGTAGAGAAAGGGAGGGCACATTTCTTTTACAAGCTGTTGATATACAAGAATGTTGTAGATACATTTCCAAATGTTGAAATAATGTTGCGGATGTACTTGGTGCTCATGGTTTCAAATTGTTCTGGAGAATGTTCTTTCAGTAAAATGAAATTTATCAAAAACAGACTTCGTACTACAATGTGTCATGACAGGCTAAGCCACCTAGCTTTGATGAGCAATGAATATGACATCCTCAGAGAAACTGACTTCCATGATTTGATCAAAAACTTTGCAAGGGCTAGATCTCGTAAAGTGCCACTGCCAGTTCTGTAATTAAAGGTAGCTACTGGTATTGTAAAATTTATTTGTTCATTTGCAGATATATGGAAAATGTAGATATGCATCATAGATATTCAGACTAGTGTTGTAAATAGTAGCTATTGCTTACTTTGCTTATAAATATGACTGTTATAATCAATTCCTTCTCTATTGTATACATTGCTAAAGTTAATATACTTTCTCAATTTAGCTATGCTGATTGTTTCAATATGCTCCTAAAAAGGCTAAAATTTCAAAAAAAATCCCCGGACCCCCCAGCTGCTCGGCATCTCATACTTTGTAAAATTTTGTAATGAAAGGGGGCCCCCACACAGAGGCTGCCCAGGGGCCGTCACAGGTCTAAATCCGGCCCTGCATTTATCATTACTTACCTACGAATTCAAACTTGCAGTGAAATTACGAATGCTACTTGTCTTACTACAGACCTCAGAAAACATAGATTGATCGCGGATAACCTTATCTCTCATAACATTGTTCGCCAATGACGAATAAGAAATTCATTCAATTTCTCTGCCAGTCAGTTTTACACTTGCTGATGTCAAATTATTTTCTACAATAACATTGCATTATAATCATTTATGAATTTTTTTGGCAAACGTCGAATTGCCACACCGATGCACCACAGTAATGTGTATCCAGCGATGTCTCTACCTATGATATTTATCCATTTGACTTATACAGTATAACCACCAATGTGTATCAGCAGATGTCATTTACTTATCTA
>JACEEZ010026253.1:14869-38976 GCA_016584305.1 Chionoecetes opilio | reverse complement strand
CCATGATTTTGGGAATTAAAGCGGGCCAAACCCCTTCCATCTCTGGTCCCGCCGATTTTTTTGAAATTTTTTTTTCTGTGTATTTTGCTCAGATTTTACACACTTTTCGATGGAATAAAGCTCTGGAATTTAGAAGTGTATTTGGATGGAAAATATAATTTGTATGTGTGTATATAGCCTTTAGTTAGGTGTACAGTTATTTTACCACTTTTTATTCCCTAGCTAATTCTTATGTGACTAATTTGAGGACAAATTATATAGCGGCCCGAGCAATGTCAGTCAGTAATCACTTCTAACATATATAATAACTTGCATTACTATTACTATTGAATTACAACTATTATCACACAAGTGTAACACGTATAATAACTTCCATACAGGATATTCCCATGTACTTAACATCAAAAGAACCAGTATATTTTTAGGAACATCATAAACATATAATTATATAAATATAATGTATATATAATTATATGTATATCTTTCCTGCCATGGTTCATCGTGGGAACCATATACAGCTTGCACTTTTGTTAGCTCGAGCAAGTAGGCCACAGGCCAAATGTATAGGTATCAGCCTTTTATAATGTCAACAACAGTTAGTAACGGGAGGAATGAGTGGTCGGAAGCCGGGAGAAGGAAGACAGAACATCTCGGATCACGACGCTACCAGGACGCTTATCTCACGCGCTCCCCCGAGACTCGCTGGCTTGGTTCACTACATATCTGGTTGTAAATATTCTATGTTCCTTATTGGACTTATAAATACATGTGTACAAAACTGGAAGTACCATTTTAACTCAGCCCAAGAAAGTCTCTACAATTATCAGTTTAGGAGAACAATTATCACTTAGGAAAGCAATAATTATCACTTAGAAGAAAAACAAAGTCCACCTACAGTAGCTGCAATAGAACGATTTGAAAGGAAACATAAGATGAAGGTACAGAGAGAGAATGATAGAAACTGAATGAGGGTAGTTTGGAAAATAAAGATTTGTGCCAGACTCTATCAAAAGCTTTTGATATGTCAAGGGCAACAGCAAAAGTTTCACTGAAACCCCTAAAGGAGGATGACCAAGATCAGTTGGGAAAACTAGAAGATCGCCAGAAGATCGCCCTCTACGGAAACCGTACTGACGATCAGATAGAAGATTGTGAGCAGATAGATGCCTAATAATCTTCTTATTAAATATAGATTCAAAAGCTTTAGAAAGGCAGGAAGTCAAAGCTATAGGATGGTAGTTTGAAGGATTAGAACGGTCACTCTTCTTAGGAACTAATGTGAGCAAACTTCCGGCAAGAAGGAAAGGTGGAAGTAGATAGACAAAGACGGAAAAGTTTGACCAGGCAAGGTGAAAGCACAAAAGCACAGATTTTGAGAATAATAGGAGGGACTCCGTCAGGACCGTAAGCCTTCCGTGGATCTAGGCCAGAAAGGGCAAAGAATACATCATTACGAGGGATCTGACTCAGGCGAAGGAGGAACAAGCCTTAATCAACCAGAGTGGAATTTTAATAGAGGTTTAAGCGAAAATTTGGAAAAAGAGAGAGAGAGAGAGAGCGAGAGAGAGAGAGAGAGAGAGAGAGAGAGAGAGAGAGAGAGAGAGAGAGAGAGAGAGAGAGAGAGAGAGAGAGAGAGAGAGAGAGAGAGAGAGAGAGAGAGAGAGAGAGAGAGAGAGAGAGAGAGAGAGAGAGAGAGAGAGATATCTGAACGGTTGAGTGAGTTGAGTTGGGCGACTGCCAGACTGTGTCAGTCGGGGAGCACGACCTAGGTTGTTTGTAGCAGTTGACGTCACGAGTCCCCGCCCACAAGCTGTTCGCTGGCCGACCCTACTCTATGACACTGATGTTAGTCACCTGTTCTCAGCCTCTTCCGTAATTAAGTGTTCAGTGCACTACACTCGCCATCTAGTGGCATCACTTCCGTTCCGTTCCGGTGGAGGCATTTTAGGTGTTGGTTTTACACCGTTAATCCTTTTCACCCAGCAAGGGGAAAGGTGCGGGACGTAAGTTAATTTGTAAACTTGGGAATTCATTTAGCTTAAAGTAATCGTCCAGACCCATTTTTTCTTTGCATAATTATTTACCATTATTACCCAATTCACACAAAAAAAAAAATCAACGCCTTATTTCCCTAAAAACATGACTTTTGTAAAAAGCGCGGGAAAAAACAACCCCATTCTAGCCGTGCGCGAAACTTGCTGGTGACGTCACATTACCTTGCCTCCCAGGCCAGCCCTATACAAATACAGGGAGACTGAGAAAAAAATATAGTACTTGAAGAATTTTGGGTGTTTCTGATAAATTTTTTGTGCGATATGGCATATACTTGCATCCTGTATGGATGCAGCAAGAAAGGCTGTGCCTTTTTAGAGAGCTTAGCACCCATTTCCGACCTATTTGGCCAGGTTATGTGTGTGCAGCGCCGGTGAGAGGCGGGTGAGAGCCGCGCAGTGTGAAGCACATTGTCCTGCCGCGTGCCTCTCACCCGCCTCTTACCGGCGCTGCACACACATAACCTGGCCAAATAGGTCGGAAATGGGTGCTAAGCTCTCTGCAAAGCCACAGCTTCTTGCTGCACCCATACAGGATACAAGTATATGCCATATCGCACAAAAAATATATCAGAAACACCCAAAATTCTTCAAGTACTATATTTTTTTCTCAGTCTCCCTATATTTGTATAGGGCTGGCCTGGAGGCAAGGTAATGTGACGTCACCGGAGCCGTGTCCATCGTCTGCTGGTCGCCAGTTCTTTTTTGAGAGCTCGGGGAATTTACAGGTTTTGAATGCGGATCATTTAAAAACGGGTGACTAGATGCAAAAAGTGACACATTGTTGACATACTCAATAATGGCTATATTTTGACTGCATTAAATCAGGAGGATGAAATGGTCTGGACGATTACTTTAAGGCGTTTTTCTGCGGTGAGCAAGAAAAATGTTTCTTGCAAGATAAAAATTTCGCTTGCTTTTCAATCATACTGAGAAGATGCTTGCCCCGACCGGCAAGAGATTTTTTTGCTGGAGCAAGAGAAGTACGTCAGTGAAGTGCGTCAGCGTTCGGCTGACGTGGCGATGCTTTCTGCTTCAATAAAAGAATGACCATATACTTTTCGACAAAATCTTTATTTTACACTTTCTTATTTTAATGTCTTATCATAAAAGTTTGAATCAAATAAGGGAGGTTGCGGCGTCTAATTAAGGATATATAATCGTCACAGCTGTACATATTGCTTGATATGCATTCGAACAGCTGGAGTTAAAGACTGGAATTCAACAATCGAAAATCAACAACTTCACACACCTCACTCTTACCCGATTTGCTGACAATATCATTGGATATTAAGAAACACTGAGACCACTATCGGCTTCCTGAGGAAATTTTGCATCGCATTAGTTTACGTTTATAGCTGTAATGTAAGTATAAATATACGAAAACACAAGGGTTAAGTAAACAGTGCATAAACATTTTCTCCCACTTGTTTTGGCTTCATCACCTCATTGCTTGGCTACTTATGGTCACATTAAATGTCTAAGCACGCTTCCTGAATCTGCACACTTTTCTGACTATGACGGTATAGGACACGTCCCAGTGTGAACATATCTGGAGGGTCAAAATAATCATTTGCTCTTTGTTTTGCTTACATCTCAGCCGCCACGACGCCTTCTCATGGAGCAAGCGACGGTGAGCGTTTTCTGCGGGGGTACAGCAAGGAAAGTGACGGCTTGCAAGCGAAATTTATCTTGCTCCCCCGCAGAAAAGGCCTTTAGTATTTTCACAAACCTTTGATCTTGTAGTAAATAAGAGGTAATCAGCTTGTATACTATGTAAACAATTCGAAAGTACCCAAAGCGAGTTTTGACGATACAAATTGCGACCATGCTATAATGAACTCGAGATGTGAGTTGGGGTTCGAATACAGGAACGCTGCTTAGAACGATCTTAAGTCGTGATATTATTGGCTGTTTGTACGTGACGTCGCAGCGCACTCCTCGCACACAAAGGACGCCGAAGATGCAAGTGAGGGAGTGTCTACTGAGGGACTAGCCTTAGTGTATACAGCAGTATATTTACCAATTAATTATTATGGAGTTATTTGGTGTTATAAACTGACAAAAAACGAGTCCGTTCCCCTTATGAGTCTTTCGTTTTGACTGCTTGGGTCATTTACACAAGATAATGGAAGGAAAGAAAAGGAACATAATAAGTTAACGCAAGAGAGGGGGCTGGCCTACACCTAGATATCCAAAAATAAGGTAAACAATGTGACTTTCACCAGATTAGGCCATCTATAGAATACAAGGATACTTGAAAATGTGTAACGAAGTAACTAGCCAGCATACACAATATCCTATATGTATATATATATTTCATTATCATATAATAGGGATATTATATAATATATTACCGTTATACTATATAAAAATTATATATATATATGATATATATTATATTTATAATATTATAATATAGATATATATATATAGTATATATATTATATATATATATATATATATATATATATATGTAATATATAATATATAATATATATATATATATATATTATAAATATATTATATATATATATTATATATATATATATATATATATATATATATAATATATTATAATAAAAATATATATACTATATATATATATATATATATATATATATATATATATATATTATATATATAATATATATATATATATATATATATATATATTATATTTGGTAATTATGGATTTATATAATTTATATTCCCATACCAGAACTCTGCTGATTTATGGGATAATATAGTCGTTTTTCTCATAAAATTGGGCTGTCAATGATATCAAGAAGATTTTTATCGCTGCATAGTAGGTACAACCCCAGGGGTGTGATCAATGTCGGCATTTGAGGTTATTTTGCGGAATTGCCCGACGTGCAAGGGATGAACCCAAGGCAGGTTCATGTCCATCTTTGTGATAATACAATAAGGTCACCTGCTTTTATCGCGGTCATACATTGAAACATTACTGTTGTATAGCTTGGATAAGCATAAATAAGCATGATTCTGGTTTGGGGTCGTGCTTCGTTGGCTGACCTGGGATGTTCAGAGTTGCTGTGGCCACAAACAAACACAGTGTTCATCATGGAGAATGTCCAGTGGCTGCTGAGCAATCGGGAACACTGTAGTCTTGGTAAACGGGCGACAATCAGAATCCGGGACGACCACGTCAAGAGGCGGTCGCGGCGGGACTTCTGAGCAAAAGATGAAAGGAAGGTGTGGTCGCTGCTCTTCACCACTATCGTCACGCACCACGACCGATGCTGCACCTACAGGTAAAGAAGAACTGAATGATTTCAAATACTAAGCTAGCCTTAAAATGAAATATAGATAACGATGAAACATATCTGCCATCCTGGATTTTGTCTTACAATATTTTTGTTTACAGTAATCGACATTTAGCTTGCAGTGAGCAAATACCTCCTGGCCTCACTTTTCCCAAACGCACACACGTTTGGTGCAGCCGAAGATGTTGCCAGGTATTGAAATAGTATTTTTTCACATATGTCATTAATTTACCAAACCTAAACATAACCTAAATCTGACCTAACCAAACCTAAACATGACCTAAATCTAACCTAACCAAACCTAAGCGTATCCATTGGTTATCCATTACCTAAACGTATCCATTAACCAAACCAAACATTACCTAAATCTAACCTAACCAAACGTATACACTGCATCCAAAACCTTTTTATTAAAGTTATACCTAATGCAAAAGTTAAAGAAACTTATGACCTTTCACCATATAAGAAAACTATTTTTTTTATGGTAGACTATTTGAAAGTGTGTTATTTATCTTCCGTATGGCAAAAAATGAACATTTTATATTCTTAATAGTTTACTTTATGACGGTAAATAGGGATGTACATGTGTAGGTCACTTAACTAAATATATGTCAGGTAGATAAGTGATATCGATGTGTGGAGGACAATTAATGACATATATGAACTAACACTAGAAAATAATATTATTTCACTACCTGGCAACTCACACAGCGGCTGCACAAAACGCGTGTGCGTTTGGGAAAAGTGCCTCGCGGCCTGATGAGCGGGGTAGGCTGTGACATCAATGCTATCACAAATATATGATATTTTGCCAGGTCTTTTTGCCCACTAAATTACACATGGGAAGCTTCATAGGCTTTTACTTTACTTCACAGTTAAGTTGCTCTATCATCATGCTGAATTGTCACAAGGTCGCACGATTTTCTTTCTAATATATTTTTAGAAAAATGTATGTACCTAACACCATATATCTACATATTCTATACATTTCAGTGAGAAGTGCTCTGCATTTTCGTTTTCTTCTCCGTAACTCAATCTTGTGTCATTCTTTTGAATACGTTCTTTGTGGTTTTATGCAGGAAGATATACACACAAAGTTGCATATTGTAGTCTTATGCAGCGCCGTGTGTGATGAATTGACTGTTCAGCCTCAGGCGGATTCTCTGCAGCATATTTGGATCTGTGCCGCCTTAATGACATAAAATATGTTGCGGAGAAAGAAAGATTGCACGATATGTTTAGGGTTCATTCCTCACTGTAGTTCACTTCCACTAGCATGCGACTAACAGCTGAATTCTGTCCGTCAAAATGTCTGTCTTTGTCTTCTCCCTTTTTTCCCTATTTGTGATGATTAAAGGGATGGCGGGTGCTTTACGGCTATCGACAGCGCAACAGGGCTCATTAAGTCAAGATATACTACCATATGGTACCTGTATTTTTTCCCCGAACATGTGTGCCAGTCGTTCTTACCAGATTCAGTTCTAGGTTCAAACAGGATACTGTAAGGATACGTTTACAGGAATCATGAGCGATCCGTAACTCGAAACTTACTTGGTGAAGCAAGCGTGTTACTACTATACCACCGCTACCGTTAAGCAGTGTAACCACAAGCTTCCCCATAGAAAGCTTGCACAAAGTTATGAAAACAGTCACGAACTTGAAACATTTATTACAATACAGCTCAATATAAGTCCCGTATGTACGGAACATTCGCATTATTATTAGCTTAAGGAATAGACCACTAAATTAATATAGAAGTTTGTGCCCAGGGGTTGTGTTATTAGCACTCTCCAGATCATTTTGGGACTCGCTCTCTCAGTGTCTAAGCCTCAGTGTTGTATATAGGGACCACCTCCACCCTCAACTCACATTATGACGTAAACACAGCTCCTGAGCCGCAGTAAATAGCCTACTACTTGTCATGCAACTTACGAATGCCACATGAACAAACATTTGATAATATCCCCAATGTAACGTCATTATAAGAAATACGAAATCAGTAAGCAAGGAACCTTGCTTCGAGGGTCAGTACAAGCTTGTATGAAATCAAGACTTAATTTGTACTAAAAGACATCACACTACTTTTATTTTTGCTGTCAACCATCGGAGAACTCATAAAGACAACAGTACGTGTAAGTTTACTGAAATTCCTACACCATGGACCCGGAACTACCCAACACACTGCTTCAATCACAACAATCGGCCTACAAAGGTGCTACTGATATTCTGGTTAGCCAGTTTATTTCTAGTATTGATAGCCTTGAAGCTAAAGTCAATGATCTAGAGTCTGGAATATAGCCGGACAAGAAATTGATGATTTATTGGGTGAAAAAAGAAAGCAAATAATTGAAAAGAATGAAGAATGAAAACACCTGGCTGAGTTGAATGAGAGTAATGAAGCACTGAGAGCTCAAGTTCAAGATCTTGAAAGACGCTTCAATTACGGAGAAAATTACAGTAGACGGAACAATTTGAGGATTATTGGTGTAGTAGAACCTGCTGGCGGCGAGAAGTGGGAGTAAACCGCTGAGGTGGTGAAGATTCTATTTCAAAACAAGCTTCAACTACCGGTGTCGTGTGGGCAAGTGTCTGTTTATGAGGGAATGTCTGTTTACTAACAAAAGGCAAAGAAAACGGGAGTTGAGGGGAGTAATTACTAATTTTGACTTGATCAACAAAGGCATGTCCAGGCGGCATATTCTCCACGCGCTCTCCCTTTTCGGCAGACCGCTAGGTTAGGTAAGGTTAGAAAAACGTTAAGTTAGGTTAGGTTAAGCTATGTTAGGTTTAGGTTTACTTTAATTATAGTAACGTGTGGAATCACAATGAGGTTTTTTTCAAAAAAACCCTGTCAAAATAGATTACCCCCCTAACTCCTTTTTTCTTTGTTTTTGTTAGAAAACAACTTTCCCTCATAAACAGACACTTGCCCACACGACCCGGCATGAACACGACTCGCCGACAGGCTGGGCGCGCCAGGACGGCAAGCCCCGCACTACTGGCCCGCTTCACACACTTCGCTAACGTGAAGCAGTAGAGAAGTGCTAGAAAATTAAAAAAGGAATCGCATCTTCATAATGGGGTTTTTTGCCTGCCCCCCAAAGAAATAATAAAACCAACTCCCTCAACTCGGCAGCAAGAGAAAAAGGAAAAATTGCATTTTTTAATTTTTTAAAATTTTTTTAATAAAGGATAAAAATACATCCCCCCAAAAAACACCAGGGGGGAGAACTGAAAAGGCCTTTAGGGGTTCTCAAACTGGGGGTTACGACCCCTCGAGGGTCGCGAAAGTCTTTTGACAGGGGCTTCGACCAAACACAAGGTTTGCAAAAGCTTGCTACAAGGGAGCAACGCTTCCCCCGGCAAAAATGTTTTTCTCACAATTTTGAGTTTATCGCATTTTTGACCAAAATTATTTTTTCTTGGGGCGGCCAATTTCCATCATAATCGGGAAAAGGGGTCTGTTTCCCAAAAATGCAGTTTTTAAAATTAATGCAAGAAAAATTAAGAAAAAAAAAGAGTTGAATAAAAAAAGGTGAAGAAAAAAAGTTTTTTACACGATTTTATCTTCCTTCATTATCTTTTTAGTATAGTTTACTGTAATTTTTAACATTCAGATATGCAGTAATGTCTCGTGAAGATATTGTATGTTTAGCTTTTTCCCAAAATATTGGTATTTTATAATCTGGTTTTTATACAAGATTTTTGGGGAGCACCCTCTGTACACCGCCTCAGTACATCCATGCAGTCGCTCCGCCCACAGGACCCGTTTAAATCAAGCACACAACTTGCTACGCCAACTTAATACCCTGTGCCATATTAGTCTTTCCCGATCGTTATATACACTTTCAAACATTTAGTAAAAAACCCAAAGGTTCGTTGTAGACGGGGAACAAAGGGGCTGTATTTTTTCCTTTTAAACAAAAAATGAAAATCAACAAGGCCCGCGCAGCTCACTAATAGGCAGTATGACTGTATTCCCGTAGGATTTGCGTGTCAAAATGGATTTTTTTGCATTCCTGGTTGATTTGGGGTTATACTGTGCGAAAATGGAGGGCCAAACTTTTCGACCCCTGAACCCCCTTTTTGGGGGGCGTTTTCTGTCCAGGGGGTCCCGGAACTGACATACTACTAACTCCACCAATACTGAACCAATCTTTATTGATCTTGGTATTATTTCAGGGGTTTTCTGATGGTGACAAATCCATTTATGAGACTTTCGAGCTGACCGGAAGTGAATATCATCAATTTCCGGCGGAGGCATGACGTCAACGGGGTCTGAACGGGGTCCGATCAACAAAATTTGTCACGATGTTTAACAACCTTGTCATGTAATACCTCTTTTTCAGGGTTTTCAGGTACAGTAAGCTGAATGGAGCAGTTGTTTTTGTCACCAGGACCACTCATTTTACAGGTAACGAATGTCATGAGGTATTAGCCTTTTTTTAAAGCATCAATTATTATTCACACCTAACTCACTGTTCGATAATTGATATGATTTAGAAATGAAGGACAAAGATTGCATCATATGTTCAAAGTATTTACTAACATCATTCAGATGTTACCTACTCAATGAACAACACTATATTTACTGTTTTGAGTTTTCAATTGCTTCATGAAAAGAGAGCATATCGCTCATATACTGTACATATATTTCTGGTGACAAAAAAGTACCTAGTTCCCGACTAGAACAACAAAACGCTTTGTGTCACAAACACAACTGACCAGATAAAATAATACAGCTAGCTTGCCAGTATTGCACAATGTAAAAGCAAAAATGTTAACTAGTGTTGACAAGAAATACATATTGTTTCACATCACTCATATACTGCAAATATTCGAAACAAGAACAACAAACGGTTTATGTGACACACAAACCATGATAACTGACCCGATAAAAGAATACAGCTATATCGCCAAAACTGTAGTCCACACTATAACGTAGATAGATAAGATAGCATCATGAATAACAATCATGCTAAAATCGACTAGAACAAGAAACCATTACAAACAAAATACATAAAAAAAAAAAAAACTCACAAAAGCTATAACAAAACAAGAATAGCTATGCTACATGTCGAAATCCTACATGTCTTTGGTTAACACTCAACATCACCCAACGCAGGCGTCAATAAACCCGCAGTTTGGCGGCGCCTTAAAGCTATAATATCTATCTATCTATCCCTCCCTGCCTTCGAAACAGCATATACTCAGCTGCTCACGCCATGACTGTGTGTTAAATCGCAGGACGCAGACAGGGCCACCAGTGTTTTCTATACAGCACCATGACAATTTTTCTCCGGTGCAAACACAATTTGTCGCTCATGGTACGTCCGGCAATATGTTGTCATTTGCTCGCCTCATTTTGGGGGTACCGGCCAGTGGTGGCAGGTCTCCCAAGCAGAGGACGTGCCGCACTACTCCTCCTGAAAAACATGTAACCGTCCCCAACACCAACACCATTTGACCATTTACTGCCTTCAGTGCCCCACAGTGACAGACTTATTACCCAGGGGCAGAACTTAATTCAGATTTTAACACATTTACTCGCGATGATAACTTGGAAGTCATTCTTGCTTTGCCATCCACACTTTGGTGGCTGTTGACTGCCTACATATACTTTGTCCCTTTGTGAGTTGTGTTTGTGTGTGGTGTGTGTGTGTGTGTGTGTGTGGTGGTGTGGTTGTGGTTTGTGTGTGGTGTGTGTTGTGTGTGTTGTGTGTGTGGTGTGTGTGTGTGTGTGTTACGTGTTGTGTGGTTTGTGGGGTGTGTTCAGCGTGCCCTGCCCAGACACGAGTCCTCTGTAACTATAATTCAACGGCCATGCCTGTCACTAGGTTTGTCGCTTCGGGGCGTAATAAATTGGATTAAATAATCTCTCTCTCTTCCTTCTCCTTCATCCCCCTTTTCTTCCTCTCTCTCTCTCCTCTTCCCCTCCTCTTCCCCTCCTCTCTCTCTCTATATTTATATATATATATATATATATATATATATTTTATATATATAAAATAAAATAATATTTTAATTTACCCTATGTAGTATGTTAAAATTAATAATTTGCTAGAACACACACAAAGTCAGAGAGCAAAATATATATTTTTTTTTTTATAGCCACTGCTATAAATATACCTCAATACTGTTCAGTTCATGTTAAGCGTGTAATTGTAAGGTAACCCGAAATTAATGACCCAAGGGAACGCTGATAGTCATTGGGCTGCGACCCTGCTTGTTCCTATTTCCTATTGTGTAAAACATCATAGTGATAGAGTAGTACTAATAGAGATTAGAAACAAAATCACGGCAGGTGAAACCAAACTCATTAATTGTCAGGATTTCCATGTTATCCAGATCCTAACCCTTTTTCCTATTGAATAAAAGGTTGTAAGTAAGTAGGTGTTTTAAAGCACCAAAAAGAAATAATAAAAGGAGCAATTTCGCGAGTTACCACACTAACCTGCTTGGTGAGCTGCACCAGCTGCGCCTCTGCTGTTTGTTTTTAAGACTCTTCCCCCGCTTCCAGTTGTTTCAGTTAGTGAGGACCCCCCCCCCCCCCCCCCCCCCCCCCCCCCCCCCCATTGCCCAAAAGGACAGACCATGGAAAAGGTTTTGAAAAAAAAAAAAAAAAAAAAAAAACATTACTGACTATAACGCCGTAGCTTTTTTTTTTTATTTTCCCCCTAATTCCTGAGACTTTTTCCCCGGGGGGTTCCAGTCCCAAACCGTTTCGTTTTCCCATTGAGTAGTCTTCTGGGTTTATCCCCAGTCACTCTTTTTCATTTGATTTACATCCACCCCAAAACCCCGGAAGGGGAGAAACAAAATTTTTCCCCNATTTTAATAGAGGTTTAAGCGAAAATTTGGAAAAAGAGAGAGAGAGAGAGAGCGAGAGAGAGAGAGAGAGAGAGAGAGAGAGAGAGAGAGAGAGAGAGAGAGAGAGAGAGAGAGAGAGAGAGAGAGAGAGAGAGAGAGAGAGAGAGAGAGAGAGAGAGAGAGAGAGGAGAGAGAGAGAGAGAGAGAGAGAAGAGAGAGAGAGAGAGAGAGAGAGAGAATATCTGAACGGTTGAGTGAGTTGAGTTGGGCGACTGCCAGACTGTGTCAGTCGGGGAGCACGACCTAGGTTGTTTGTAGCAGTTGACGTCACGAGTCCCCGCCCACAAGCTGTTCGCTGGCCGACCCTACTCTATGACACTGATGTTAGTCACCTGTTCTCAGCCTCTTCCGTAATTAAGTGTTCAGTGCACTACACTCGCCATCTAGTGGCATCACTTCCGTTCCGTTCCGGTGGAGGCATTTTAGGTGTTGGTTTTACACCGTTAATCCTTTTCACCCAGCAAGGGGAAAGGTGCGGGACGTAAGTTAATTTGTAAACTTGGGAATTCATTTAGCTTAAAGTAATCGTCCAGACCCATTTTTTCTTTGCATAATTATTTACCATTATTACCCAATCACACAAAAAAAAAAAATTCAACGCCTTATTTCCCTAAAAACATGACTTTTGTAAAAAGCGCGGGAAAAACAACAACCCCATTCTAGCCGTGGCGCGAAACTTGCTGGTGACGTCACATTACCTTGCCTCCCAGGCCAGCCCTATACAAATACAGGGAGACTGAGAAAAAAATATAGTACTTGAAGAATTTTGGGTGTTTCTGATAAATTTTTTGTGCGATATGGCATATACTTGCATCCTGTATGGATGCAGCAAGAAAGCTGTGCCTTTTTAGAGAGCTTAGCACCCATTTCCGACCTATTTGGCCAGGTTATGTGTGTGCAGCGCCGGTGAGAGGCGGGTGAGAGCCGCGCAGTGTGAAGCACATTGTCCTGCCGCGTGCCTCTCACCCGCCTCTTACCGGCGCTGCACACACATAACCTGGCCAAATAGGTCGGAAATGGGTGCTAAGCTCTCTGCAAAGCCACAGCTTTCTTGCTGCACCCATACAGGATACAAGTATATGCCATATCGCACAAAAAATATATCAGAAACACCCAAAATTCTTCAAGTACTATATTTTTTTCTCAGTCTCCCTATATTTGTATAGGGCTGGCCTGGGAGGCAAGGTAATGTGACGTCACCGAGCCGTGGTCCATCGTCTGCTGGTCGCCAGTTCTGTTTTGAGAGCTCGGGGAATTTACAGGTTTTGAATGCGGATCATTTAAAAACGGGTGACTAGATGCAAAAAGTGACAACATTGTTGACATACTCAATAATGGCTATATTTTGACTGCATTAAATCAGGAAGGATGAAATGGTCTGGACGATTACTTTAAGGCGTTTTTCTGCGGTGGAGCAAGAAAAATGTTTCTTGCAAGATAAAAATTTCGCTTGCTTTTCAATCATACTGAGAAGATGCTTGCCCGACCGGCAAGAGATTTTTTGCTGGAGCAAGAGAAGTACGTCAGTGAAGTGCGTCAGCGTTCGGCTGACGTGGCGATGCTTTCTGCTTCAATAAAAGAATGACCAGTATACTTTCGACAAAATCTTTATTTTACACTTTCTTATTTTAATGTCTTATCATAAAAGTTTGAATCAAATAAGGGAGGTTGCGGCGTCTAATTAAGGATAATATAATCGTCACAGCTGTACATATTGCTTGATATGCATTCGAACAGCTGGAGTTAAAGACTGGAATGTCAACAATCGAAAATCAACAACTTCACACACCTCACTCTTACCCGATTTGCTGACAATATCATTGGATATTAAGAAACACTGAGACCACTATCGGCTTCCTGAGGAAATTTTGCATAGCATTAGTATACGTTTATAGCTGTAATGTAAGTATAAATATACGAAAACAAGGGTTAAGTAAAACAGTGCATAAACATTTTCTCCCACTTGTTTGGCTTCATCACCTCATTGCTCGGCTACTTATGGTCACATTAAATGTCTAAGCACGCTTCCTGAATCTGCACACTTTTCTGACTATGACGGTATAGGACACGTCCCAGTGTGAACATATCTGGAGGGTCAAAATAATCATTTGCTCTTTGTTTTGCTTACATCTCAGCCGCCACGACGCCTTCTCATGGAGCAAGCGACGGTGAGCGTTTTCTGCGGGGGTACAGCAAGAGGAAAGTGACGGCTTGCAAGCGAAATTTATCTTGCTCCCCCGCAGAAAAGGCCTTTAGTATTTCACAAACCTTTGATCTTGTAGTAAATAAGAGGTAATCAGCTTGTATACTATGTAAACAATTCGAAAGTACCCAAAGCGAGTTTTGACGAAACAAATTGCGACCATGCTATACTGAACTCGAGATGTGAGTTGGGGTTCGAATACAGGAACGCTGCTTAGGAACGATCTTAAGTCGTGATATTATTGGCTGTTTGTACGTGACGTCGCAGCGCACTCCTCGCACACAAAGGACGCCGAAGATGCAAGTGAGGGAGTGTCTACTGAGGGACTAGCCTTAGTGTATACAGCAGTATATTTACCAATTAATATTATGGAGTTATTTGGTGTATAAACAAACGAGTCCGTTCCCTTATGAGTCTTTCGTTTGACTGCTTGCAGTACACAAGATAATGGAAGGAAAGAGAGAGAACATAATTAATTAAACGCAGAGAGAGGGGGCTGGCTAACCTGACAAAAATGTACCCACCAGAGGCCACATATTTAACAAAAATAGAAAAAGACAGAACGTCAATCATAACAATATCCTGTCCTGTTGCATTTTTTCATTATCATGATAGGGGATAGGGATCATGTTACTAGGGATCATGTAGCCCGTTACTGCATGAAAAAAGGGTATATCAGAAATAAGGTATCCAAGCCGCTACTGCCTACATAGATATCGCCTAAAATAAGGTAAACAATGATGACTTTCACCAAATTAGGCTCTCCTTAGAAAAAGGGATACTTGATTAAATCGTTGTAACCGAAGTACTAGCCCAGCATTCACACAAATATATATATATATATATATATATAATATATATATATATATATATATATATATATATATATATATATATATATATATATATATATATATATATATATATATATATATTGGTAATTATGGATTTATATTCATTTATATTCCCATACCAGAACTCTGCTGATTTATGGGATAATATAGTCGTTTTTCTCATAAAATTGGGCTGTCAATGATATCAAGAAGACTTTTATCGCTGCATAGTAGGTACAACCCCAGGGGTGTGATCAATGTCGGCATTTGAGGTTATTTTGCGGAATTGCCCGACGTGCAAGGGATGAACCCAAGGCAGGTTCATGTCCATCTTTGTGATAATACAATAAGGTCACCTGCTTTTATCGCGGTCATACATTGAAACATTACTGTTGTATAGCTTGGATAAGCATAAATAAGCATGATTCTGGTTTGGGGTCGTGCTTCGTTGGCTGACCTGGGATGTTCAGAGTTGCTGTGGCCACAAACAAACACAGTGTTCATCATGGAGAATGTCCAGTGGCTGCTGAGCAATCGGGAACACTGTAGTCTTGGTAAACGGGCGACAATCAGAATCCGGGACGACCACGTCAAGAGGCGGTCGCGGCGGGACTTCTGAGCAAAAGATGAAAGGAAGGTGTGGTCGCTGCTCTTCACCACTATCGTCACGCACCACGACCGATGCTGCACCTACAGGTAAAGAAGAACTGAATGATTTCAAATACTAAGCTAGCCTTAAAATGAAATATAGATAACGATGAAACATATCTGCCATCCTGGATTTTGTCTTACAATATTTTTGTTTACAGTAATCGACATTTAGCTTGCAGTGAGCAAATACCTCCTGGCCTCACTTTTCCCAAACGCACACACGTTTGGTGCAGCCGAAGATGTTGCCAGGTATTGAAATAGTATTTTTTCACATTTGTCATTAATTTACGAAACCTAAACATAACCTAAATCTGACCTAACCAAACCTAAACATGACCTAAATCTAACCTAACCAAACCTAAGCGTATCCATTGGTTACACTGGACAACAACATGTTTGCTACTGGAGATGTGTAAAGCGATTTAGACTAATTTGGGTACGCTGATTTCAAAAATCATAACCGTTTTGCTGTATCACGTCAGGATTTTGAGTTACAGAAATACTCCCATTGCCTAGAAGTCAGGATTTCAATGAAATTTACAAAAATTCATTTATTCATTTATTTCATCATGAATGCTTCAATTCCATATGTCTTTAACATGCCTATTTCGTAAGAGGTGGTAGGCTGCAGACTGCACTCTGAAGGTCGCTGTCTGTAGCTAGATTTGTATAGCGTATTGATTGCGGGGTGATGTGGTTGGTTGCGCGTGGTCTAGTTTGTGGCCTTGTGAGCCGTTGGCTGCGCGCAGAACAAAGTCACGCGCTCTTGAGAAACAACTTTCTTTAACACAAACTAGACCACGCGCAACCAACCACATCACGCCGCAATCAATACGCTATACAAATCTAGCTACAGACAGCGACCTTTAGAGTGCAGTCTGCAGCCTACCACCTCTTACGTAACTACGATATAACGTACTTATATAACTACTAATTTTTGTTTCTTTCTTTCTTTCAGTTAAACATGAGTAGACGTTCCTGTACCAATCATCCAGACAACTTCTGTTATGTCTGTGGTTTCGGTATACCAAAAAAGATCAACAGCGAAGTGTATCTACGGCAGTGAAAATGAAGGCCGCCTACTTTCACTACTTCGGGTGTAAGGTGGGGGACCAAGGAAAGAGCTGGGCACCACACATCTGCTGCACAAGCTGCCACTCAGCCTTGACTCAGTGGTGGTGGGCAAGCGCGCGAGCATTCCATTTGCGGTGCCCATGATATGGCGTGAGCCGCAGAATCATCATGATGATTGTTATTTCTGCTGCACAAGCTCGCCGGCTTCAACAGGAAGAATAAAGGCCCACATCAAGTACGCTGACTGCGTCTCTGCTCGTAAACCTGTGCCTCATGATGAGAGAACCCCGTTCCAACATGTCCAGCTGATAAAGAACATAACTGTAAGCAGTGGCGAAGAGGATGGTGATGAACCTTTTGAACCCGACACTCAAGAACAAGAACCACACCTTCTGAACCAGGGAGAGTTAAATGATCTTGTAAGAGATCTCTCGCTGTCAAAGGCGAAGGCAGAGCTGCTTGGATCAAGGCTGCAGCAGTGGAATCTACTGAACCTAACACCAAGATATCCTTGTTCAGAGCACGTCACAGCGACATGGCTCATTTTCTTTGAGATGGAAGACACGATGACATTCTGCAGTGACATCAACGGTCTGTTGAAAGAACTTGGGTGTGATCACGATCCTGCAGACTGGCGCCTCTTCATCGACTCGGGGAAGAACAGCTTGAAGGCTGTTTTGCTCCACAATGGCAACAAGAAACCATCAGTCCCACTGGCTCACGCGTTCGGCATGAAAGAGACCTATGAGACTATGCGGCAGCTGCTTGATTCCATCAAGTACAATGACTTCAACTGGCACATCTGCGGAGACTTGAAAGTGGTGGCGCTGTTGTTAGGGCTGCAGTCAGGCTACACGAAATACATGTGCTTCCTTTGTCTCTGGGATAGCAGAGACGAAAAAGAATCACTGGACGAAGAATGATTGGAAAGAGCGGACGGAGCATGTACCTGGTCGATACAACGTGAAGCATGTCGCCCTTGTCGACCCAGCCAAGATTTCCTTCCACCACTCCACATAAAGCTCGGCTTGATGAAGAATTTTGTACGGGCAATGGATCTGAATGGGCGTGGGTTTTTTATACCTGAAGGAGAAGTTTGGCAACACCTTGTCGGAGGCTAAGATCAAGGCTGGTGTCTTTGTTGGACCGCAAATCCGAGAGGTAATGAAGACGAAACTTTTCCCGACAAACTCTAAACCCCAAAGAGCTGGCAGCGTGGAGGAGCTTCAAAGCTGTGACGGACAACTTCTTGGGGGAAACGAGCGCGCGGGACAACTATGAAGAAATAGTGCAGCAGCTGCTGGAGTCTTCAGGAAACTTGGCTCCAGGATGTCCCTGAAGATCCATTTCCTACACCAGCACCTGAACTTCTTCCCTGACAACTTGGGAGCTGTCTCGGACGAGCACGGCGAGCGATTCCACCAAGAGATTTCAACTCATGGAGACGCGTTACCAAGGGCGGCACAACCCGAACATGATGGGCGACTTCTGCTGGTTCCTGCATCGTGAAACTGACACAGAGCAGCACAAACGCAAAGCCAAATGCCTAAAGCATTTTTAATTACATTCTAGTAGAGTTTTTCTGTAATTTCTATAATTTTGAAGCATTCATGATGAAATAAATGAATAAATGAATTTTTGTAAATTTCATTGAAATCCTGACTTCTAGGCAATGGGAGTATTTCTGTAACTCAAAAAACCTGGGCGTATACAGCAAAACGGTTATGATTTTTGAAATCAGCGTACCCAAATTAGTCTAAATCACTTTACACATCTCCAGTAATAAAAAAAATTTGAAATTTGTTGTCCAGTGAATTATCCATTACCTAAACGTATCCATTAACCAAACCAAACATTACCTAAATCTAACCTAACCAAACGTATACACTGCATCCAAAACCTTTTTTATTAAAGTTATACCTAATGCAAAAGTTAAAGAAACTTATGACCTTTCACCATATAAGAAAACTATTTTTTTTATGGTAGATTATTTGAAAGTGTGTTATTTATCTTCCGTATGGCAAAAAATGAACATTTTATATTCTTAATAGTTTACTTTATGACGGTAAATAGGGATGTACATGTGTAGGTCACTTAACTAAATATATGTCAGGTAGATAAGTGATATCGATGTGTGGAGGACAATTAATGACATATATGAACTAACACTAGAAAATAACATTATTTCACTACCTGGCAACTCACACAGCGGCTGCACAAAACGCGTGTGCGTTTGGGAAAAGTGCCTCGCGGCCTGATGAGCGGGGTAGGCTGTGACATCAATGCTATCACAAATATATGATATTTTGCCAGGTCTTTTTGCCCACTAAATTACACATGGGAAGCTTCATAGGCTTTTACTTTACTTCACAGTTAAGTTGCTCTATCATCATGCTGAATTGTCACAAGGTCGCACAATTTTTTTTCTAATATATTTTTAGAAAAATGTATGTACCTAACACCATATATCTACATATTCTATACATTTCAGTGAGAAGTGCTCTGCATTTTCGTTTTCTTCTCCGTAACTCAATCTTGTGTCATTCTTTTGAATACGTTCTTTGTGGTTTTATGCAGGAAGATATACACACAAAGTTGCATATTGTAGTCTTATGCAGCGCCGTGTGTGATGAATTGACTGTTCAGCCTCAGGCGGATTCTCTGCAGCATATTTGGATCTGTGCCGCCTTAATGACATAAAATATGTTGCGGAGAAAGAAAGATTGCACGATATGTTTAGGGTTCATTCCTCACTGTAGTTCACTTCCACTAGCATGCGACTAACAGCTGAATTCTGTCCGTCAAAATGTCTGTCTTTGTCTTCTCCCTTTTTTCCCTATTTGTGATGATTAAAGGGATGGCGGGTGCTTTACGGCTATCGACAGCGCAACAGGGCTCATTAAGTCAAGATATACTACCATATGGTACCTGTATTTTTTCCCCAGAACATGTGTGCCAGTCGTTCTTACCAGATTCAGTTCTAGGTTCAAACAGGATACTGTAAGGATACGTTTACAGGAATCATGAGCGATCCGTAACTCGAAACTTACTTGGTGAAGCAAGCGTGTTACTACTATACCACCGCTACCGTTAAGCAGTGTAACCACAAGCTTCCCCATAGAAAGCTTGCACAAAGTTATGAAAACAGTCACGAACTTGAAACATTTATTACAATACAGCTCAATATAAGTCCCGTATGTACGGAACATTCGCATTATTATTAGCTTAAGGAATAGACCACTAAATTAATATAGAAGTTTGTGCCCAGGGGTTGTGTTATTAGCACTCTCCAGATCATTTTGGGACTCGCTCTCTCAGTGTCTAAGCCTCAGTGTTGTATATAGGGACCACCTCCACCCTCAACTCACATTATGACGTAAACACAGCTCCTGAGCCGCAGTAAATAGCCTACTACTTGTCATGCAACTTACGAATGCCACATGAACAAACATTTGATAATATCCCCAATGTAACGTCATTATAAGAAATACGAAATCAGTAAGCAAGGAACCTTGCTTCGAGGGTCAGTACAAGCTTGTATGAAATCAAGACTTAATTTGTACTAAAAGACATCACACTACTTTTATTTTTGCTGTCAACCATCGGAGAACTCATAAAGACAACAGTACGTGTGAGTTTACTGAAATTCCTACACCATGGACCCGGAACTACCCAACACACTGCTTCAATCACAACAATCGGCCTACATAGGTGCTACTGATATTCTGGTTAGCCAGTTTATTTCTAGTATTGATAGCCTTGAAGCTAAAGTCAATGATCTAGAGTCTGGAATATAGCCGGACAAGAAATTGATGATTTATTGGGTGAAAAAAGAAAGCAAATAATTGAAAAGAATGAAGACCGAAAACACCTGGCTGAGTTGAATGAGAGTAATGAAGCACTGAGAGCTCAAGTTCAAGATCTTGAAAGACGCTTCAATTACGGAGAAAATTACAGTAGACGGAACAATTTGAGGATTATTGGTGTAGTAGAACCTGATGGCGGCGAGAAGTGGGAGTAAACCGCTGAGGTGGTGAAGATTCTATTTCAAAACAAGCTTCAACTACCGGTGTCGTGTGGGCAAGTGTCTGTTTATGAGGGAATGTCTGTTTACTAACAAAAGGCAAAGAAAACGGGAGTTGAGGGGAGTAATTACTAATTTTGACTTGATCAACAAAGGCATGTCCAGGCGGCATATTCTCCACGCGCTCTCCCTTTTCGGCAGACCGCTAGGTTAGGTAAGGTTAGAAAAACGTTAAGTTAGGTTAGGTTAAGTTATGTTAGGTTTAGGTTTACTTTAATTATAGTAACTGTGTGGGAATCACAATGAGGTTATTTTCAAGAAAATCCTGTCAAAATTAGTAGTTATTCCCCTCAACTCCCGTTTTCTTTGCCTTTGTTAGTAAACAGACATTCCCTCATAAACAGACACTTGCCCACACGACACCGGCACTGAACATCGAGCTCGCCGACAGGCTGGGACCGCGCCAGGACGGCAAGCCCCGCACTATCGTTGCCCGCTTCACACACTTCGCTGAACGTGAAGCAGTTATGAGAAGTGCTAGTAAATTAAAAAGGACTCGCATCTTCATCAATGAGGATTTTTGCCCTGCCTCCCAAGAAATAGATCGAAACCAACTCCCTCAACTCCGGCATGCAAGAGAACAAGGAAAAATTGCATATTTTAAGTATTTAAACTTATCATCAAGGATACAAATACATCCACCCAAAACACCAGGGGGGAGATACTGAAAAGTGCCTTTAAGCAGGTGTTCTCAAACTGGGGGTTACGACCCCTCGAGGGGTCGCGAAAGTCTTCTGACAGGCAGCTTCGACCAATCACAAGGTTTGCAACAAGCTTGCTCACAAGGATGCAACGCTCTCCCCTGGCGAAAAGCTGTTCTCTCACAATTTTGACGTTCATCGCAGTTTTTGACCACCTATATATTTTTGCATTGGGACGTGCCATATACCATCATAATCGGAAAGGTGTGCTGATTCCTAAACTGTCAGTGAACATTTAATGCAAGAAAAATTACAGGAATAAAAAAAGAGTTGAATAAAAAAAGGTGCAAGAAAAAAAATGTTTATACACGATTTCATCTTCCTCTCATTATCTTATTCTAGGTATAGTTTACTGTAATTTGTATACATTCATGATATGCAGTAATGTCTCGTGAAGATGATTGTATGTTCAGCTTTCCTAAATATCATCTGGTAGTTTGATAATACTGTGTATTAGTACAAGATTTTAGGCGGAGCACCCTCTGTTACACTCGCCTCAGTACATCCATGCAGTCGCTCCGCCGACAGGACCAGTTTTCAACTCACAGCACACAACATTGCTATCGCCAACATTTAATACCCTAGTGCCATATTTAGTCTTCCACGATCGATTTATATACACCTTGCAACACTATTATTACGTAAACACCAATTGTTACGTTGTAGCATCTGTAACAAGGCTGTATTTGCCTTCTAAACAAAAGATGAATATCAATCAAAGGCCAGCAGCAGCTCACTAATAGTGCAGTATGACTTGTATTCCCGTAGGATTTGCGTGTCAAAATGGATTTTTTTGCATTTCCTGGTTGATTTGGGGTTATACTGTGCGAAAATGGATTGGGCCAAACTTTTCGACCCCTGGAACCCCCTTTTGGGGGGCGTTTTCTGTCCAGGGGTCCCGGAACTGACACTACTACTAACTCCACCAATACTGAACCAGTCTTTATGATCTTGGTATTATTTCAGGGGTTTCTGATGATGACAAATCCATTTATGAGACTTTCAAGCTGACCGGAAGTGAATATCATCAATTTCCGGCGGAGGCATGACGTCAACGGGGTCTGAACGGGGTCCGATCAACAAAATTTGTCACGATGTTAACAACCTTGTCATGTAATACCTCTTTTTCAGGGTTTTCAGGTACAGTAAGCTGAATGGAGCAGTTGTTTTTGTCACCAGACCACTCATTTTACAGGTAACGAATGTCATGAGGTATTAGCCTTTTTTTAAAGCATCAATTATTATTCACACCCAACTCACTGTTCGATAATTGATATGATTTAGAAATGAAGGACAAAGATTGCATCATATGTTCAAAGTATTTACTAACATCATTCAGATGTTACCTACTCAATGAAAACACTATATTTACTGTTTGAGTTTTTCAATTGCTTCATGAAAAGAGAGCATATCGCTCATATACTGTACATATATTTCTGGTGACAAAAAAGTACCTAGTTCCCGACTAGAACAACAAAACGCTTTGTGTCACAAACACAACTGACCAGATAAAATAATACAGCTAGCTTGCCAGTATTGCACAATGTAAAAGCAAAAATGTTAACTAGTGTTGACAAGAAATACATATTGTTTCACATCACTCATATACTGCAAATATTCGAAACAAGAACAACAAAACGGTTTATGTGACACACAACCATGATAACTGACCAGATAAAAGAATACAGCTATATCGCCAAAACTGTAGTCCACACTATAACGTAGATAGATAAGATAGCATCAATCGAATAACAATCATGCTATATCGACTAGAACAAGAAACCATTACAAACAAAACTACATAAAAAAACTCACAAAAGCTATAACAACAAGAATAGCTATGCTACATGTCGAAATCCTACATGTCTTTGGTTAACACTCAACATCATCAACGCAGGCGTCAATAAACCCGCAGTTGCGGCGCCTTAAAGCTATAATATCTATCTATCTATCCCTCCTCTGCCTTCGAAACAGCATATACTCAGCTGCTCACGCCATGACTGTGTGTGCATCGCAGGGACGCAGACAGGGCCACCAGTGTGTCTATACAGCACCATGACAACTTTCTCCGGTGCAAACACAAGTGTCGCTCATGGTACGTCGGCAATATGTTGTCAGTGCTCGCCTCATGTTGGGGTACCGGCCAGTGTGGCAGGTCTCCCAAGCAGAGGACGTGCCGCACTACTCCTCCTGTAAACTATGTAACCGTCCCAACACCAACACCATTGACCACTACTGCCTTCAGTGCCCCACAGTGACAGACTTATTACCACAGGGGCAGAACTTAATTCAGATTTAATCACATTTACTCTCGATTGATAACTTGGAAGTCATTCTTGCTCGCCATCCACAC
>JACEEZ010026253.1:0-14240 GCA_016584305.1 Chionoecetes opilio | reverse complement strand
CGGGATGATTCATATAATATGTAAAAAAAGAAAAAAATTTTTTCTGAAACAGGGAGACGGGGGTGATGTTCAAAAATGTCAGGATCGCGGGATTGGCCTCCACTGGAAATAGCCCAAACTGAGTAGCAAGTCCAGTATATACAGTAGTCTTTGGACTGAACTAAGGCTACTATAAAAGAGTGATAGACAGGAATCAGGCAGTTGAGCAATATGTAAGGAATCTTAATCTAAACAGAGATTATTACCAAGGACAAAGTTATTGAAGAGCAAGGTTTTAAATCAAGAAGGGGAAATAATCATCATCTTCTTTGCTTAACGCGGTCTTCGTCGTCCTTCTTTTCGTTGACTTCCGCTGGTTTTGGACGTGCGATGGCTCTCCACCATTCCTCTCTGACTTACACTATGTCTTCTGAAATGCCCAGTCCAAAAGTGCCTTCTTGGCACTCCCAAAATCTTAAGGAGAGTTTGCACTCTAAGGTTTGGAGAAAGGTGTCAAAAATCTACTGAGAATCATTTTGTCTCCCAGATTACGATTTGGAAACACAACTATGGATGTGCAGCATCCAATTGGCAAGAGAATATTGGGTTTCCAACTTCTGCCTTCATCGCCTCTGCCTAACAGAGAAGTGATAGACAGGAAGAGACACCAGACACCGAAAAACAAAAAGAAGAGAAGTGGAGGGATGAGCTGCAACATGCCTCCATTAATCTCCTAAAAAGGTGCTGGAACAGCTTCTGCCACAACCCCTCCACTCACACACTAGATAGATTTCCAGACATACCAGGATTACTGCTCCACACTTTGCACACATTTTCAATGCAAATAAAACCTGTTTCTAGCTTACATAGATCCCAAAACATCAGTACTAATAAATAGTGCTTGTTCACGGGCACAAGCAGGACCTTTAAATCTGCCTCAAGACCTTTAAAAAACCACGCAGGACATTCAAAATGATGTGGACACGTTGGGCCTAATAATTTTCTAAAAGAATATGGCAAAAAGCTAAAAAACAAATACTTTAAGGGAATCCCAATGAAATATGCCCCTTAAGGAAAATCTTGATAGATAGTCAAACCTCGATATATCGGACCTCAATGTAACGGACTTCGGATGTAACGGACTCCATTTGCGTGACTTCGTGCAGTCGGGGGCGAGTGTGCCAAATCCCTGATGTAGCGCTAGTAAACTGTTTACCTCCCAACATAGCTACATGGTCTGGTTGTGTTTGAGATTATTTCTCATTTATTTGACGTGTAGGAGCGGACCAAATTCAGCATGTAGTGCCAGTCATTGTTTACCTCCCAACATAGCTACACAGTCTGGTTGTGTGTGATTATTTTTCATTTATTTCAATTTTTTTTTTTTCATATATTTTTCCACCTTTGGGAAACTACCCTCGCTATAACGGACAATCGGCTTTAACGGACCACTCCTCCCCCCCTTTAGTCCGTTATATCGAGGTTTGACTGTACATAGATAGCAAAGGTGGGCATTCCGCAATTTTGTCAGCAATTCCGCAACTTGCGGAATGGTAATTCGGTTGCGGAATTGCGCAATTATGGATGCCTGAACAAATTGCGGAATTGCGTATTGCGGACCGCCAAAATTTTGAAACGCAATCGCAATAACTTGCGGAATGGGTAATTAGTTTGCGGAATTGCGCAATTACGGATGCCTGAAAAAAATGCAGAATTGCGGGTTGCGGACCACCAACATTTTGAAACGCAATCGCAATAATTGTGACGGTCACCACCTTCAAAGTGGCAAGTGCCCGGGTGAACATAAGTTCCCACCAAATATTGTGGAGATGACACTGCCAACTGCCAACTTGCCTAAGTGTAGTACAGTCACTCAGTCAGTGCGTGCTGGAACTTGGGATTGAGAGCGTGTAGCTGCCTGTGTGTGTTATTGCACCTTTTTACATGCTGATCCAGAATGGGGGAAAGGAGGAGAGGAGATAGGAGAGAGGTGGAGGAGGAGGGGGATAGGTGAGGAGGGAGGTTGGAGGGAGGTAGGAGGATGAGGAGGAGAGGGAGAGGAGGAGGGGAAGGAAGAAGGGGGGCAGGGGAGGAAAAGGAAGATTAGTAGATTACTGTTCTGATTTACTAGCCAGTAGACTGTGAAGTGTAAAAGTAAAGAAATAACACTAAAAGAGACAAGACTTAATTGTGAAGCAACAAGTACAAGTATAGACCAAACAGAATAGGAAATACGGGCTGTTCAAACACTATAAGAGCCTATAGACTTTTTTATTATTGTAGGTGGTTAAGGAGTCTAGAGATGTTAAGAGTCTAGAGCATCTTTTTTTAAATTGTAGGTGTCTTGTTTTAATAGGTGTCAAAATTAGTCGCGGGAATTGCGGATTCTGATTGCGAAAAGGCCTATCTGAAAAATGCGGAATTGCGATGCGACTGGCAGGTTGAAATTGCGAATGCGATTCAAGAATTGAAAAAATTGCGTGCCCACCTCTGATAGATAGGACCACCCATGTTTTAATCTCGGCCCTGAATACTACAATTTTCTAAAAGTTCAAAGCTTCCATTGTCCCTTTTTTATACAGTCACTGGAGCAAATGTCATGTTTTTTTCCCACTTATGTACATGCTTATCACTCACCTTTCACCATAAATGTCCCTCCTCTTCCATAGATCATTAAATGTGTTTGATTCTCACATGATCAAGCTCACTCTCCTTCCCATTGCTCCTCGGGTTTGTGGTCTGTGGAGGTAGAGGAAGCTCCACCAGGGTGCAACAACGCACCACTTTCTCTCTGCAGGCCATGAAACAATCACTGTCTACATTAACCTAGTCCAGCACCTAGGATGACTTCTGGAGATATACTAGATTCACCGTGTTCCCTAGTAAGATCTAAAACTTCTTTAACATACATTAAAATTCTAACCCTATACCTAAAACTCATGACTAAGATAACTTAAAAGAGTCCTCTCTCTCTCTCTCTCTCTCTCTTCTCTCTCCTCTCTCTCTCTCTCTCTCCTCTCTCTCCTCTCCTCTCTCTCCTCTCTCTCTCTCACTCTCCTCCTCTCTCTCTCGTTTCCTCTCTCTCTCTCTCTCGCTTCTCTCTCTCTCTCCTCTCTCTCTCTCCTCTCTCTCTTCTCTCTCCTCTCTCTCCCTCAATAAAACTTATCTTTTGTTAAATTGTGCAACTCCAGAAATCACCTACATTTAAGACACATCCTCAGGTTGTATAACATGTTACAAATAAATCAAATCATACAAAGTGACATGCACAGAAGTCATGATCAAGTGACTTAATGACTATAAATAATTTTATAACATGTTTAAACTTTGTAACCTGAAAACTAGTGTCACTTTTGTGTGACTGTGTCAACCAGCCTAAAATCAGCGAACTGTATTTTTAAGTGAAACAATTCGCCAAGAATATGATGTCAAGTGGTGAATTTTTCTATATTCAACCGCAGTCATCCTTTTGTGGCATATTTCTATGTCTATTAAATTCTTCTCTGTTCAACGCATTTCTTTCTTTTGTGCAGAATGTGTGTCTTTGGCTTATTGTCTTTTCAATGTAAATAAACTTGTTAAAATTTTAAATTTAATTTCTAAAATACTGATCATATATTTAACTTATATCAAGGTTTTAGAATACAAATTGAATGCAAAACATGGAGTGATCACCTGAGCAGTCTGAGAAAGTTTGAGAGATAAATAATAAAGCTTTGCTCAGAATTTATTCTATAAATTTATTAGTAAACATCAATTTATGTTCTGGTTAAATGATATATAACTATGAATCACCATAATAATATTAATTAAGTAAAAAAAATCACCGCTACAATTAATCTATATATGCTCCATATATGACTCGTAACTTTCCAATAAATATCCATTTATATGAGCATAATATATATTGAGTAAATTAAGTTTTTGTTGTGTTATCTTGATTAGTAACACAGCCTGTTTGATTTCAATAACTATTCAATTTGTCTTAATGGATAAAACACAACTTGAATTCCATGCACAAAACATCTAGTGGCTGGTACTCCATAATGGAGCGTGTAAGTAAGGCAACGCCTCATAAGAGGAGCTTGCCAATTGCTGGGAAGGTTCATAACATTGTTTTCTGATGATGTGCCTTCTTGGAAGGTATTCCTATCTTCTAAAACAGGAAAAAATAGATACCGTAGGTATTACACAAGTCAGGAAAAAGTTGGCGATGTAGTCTAATGACACATAACAACCCCAAGATACCATTGCTAAGTCCCTGAGCTATACCCTCACGACCGTGAGTTTGTATGGGTGTTACCATATCAAAATAAGTGACTCTTGCATCTACAAACTGGAGGTTCGGGGATATTTTTTTTTTTTTTTTTTAAACGTTGAATGCCTGGTCCTGTTCGTAAATTGACAAAGTTGTCCGGCGGTCCGAGCGTCTCCTGTCATCCCTGGTCAGTGTTCGCGCCTCCCGCCAGGTGGCAGCATGCTCAGCGGGTCGTATTGTTTACATTTGGCACACGACACTCACGTTTCACCTGCACGGCCTCCGTCAGTCCCTGACTCCCACTGCCCCTGGTGCAGGAACATCTCTGAGACTATTGAACACTTCTCGCTGCTCCCGCAGGTGCCAGCATCCTCAGCGGTCGTATTGTTTACATTTGGACACACGACACTCACCGTTCACCTGCACAGCCTCCGTTAGTCCCCTGACCCCCACGTGCCCCTGGTGCAGGAACGTCTCTTGAGACTATTGAACACTTTCTGCTGCTTCCGCCAGGTGCCAGCATGCTCAGCAGCGTCGTATTGTTTACATTTGGGCACACGACACTCACAGTTCACCTGCACGGACTCCGTTAGTCCCCTGACCCCCACTGCCCCTGGTGCAGGAACGTCTCTTGTGCTATTGAACACTTTCTATGCCTCCCGCCAGGTGGCAGCGATGCTCACTTGCTCAGCGGTCGTATTGTTTACATTTGGGCAACGACACTCACGGTTCACCTGCACGGCCTCCGTTAGTCCCCTGACCCCGACTGCCCCTGGTGCAGGAACGTCTCTTGAAACTATTGAACACTTTCTGCTGCCTCCCGCCAGGTGGCAGCATGCTAGCGGACGTAAAGTCCGCGGCGGGGTAGTTGATATTGGCGGTTGCCGGACAGTAAATACTAGAGTAGGATAAACGTTCGGGGATTGGTAATGGCATATTTTTTTTTTTTTCTTTCTGTTTAGAGGATAATTCCTGGACGTTGCTATTCCCGGACTTTTGCGGTTCCCGGACCAGTGCTCCCCCCTATTAGTCCGGGAAAAACGAGGTTTGTGTATAATATATATATATATATAAATATATATATATATATATATATATATATATTATAATGATGTATATATATACATATATATCAATCAATCAATATCATTGGGGCATACGCCGAGGGGCGCGTCGCCTCGCCCGCCCTACGACGCCACTCCGGGGGTCACCACGCGGCAGTTCCCATGCAGGCTCCTTTCCATACCAAGCAGCTCTCGGACAAGAAACATCAACTTGCCCCAGCCACGAGCCTTGTGGGCGCCCCCTTGGCCTCCTCCACACCGGATTGTCTCTTACAGATACAACCCGTATGGGAAGGATCGATTTCAGGTAGCGTGCCACATGCCTATATAGCCGAAGTTGGCGCTGATGGACTATGCAGGTAATAGGCCTCGATTCAGTCTCACGGTGCAATCGCTGATTTGACACGTAATCATCCCAGCGATACCCCATGATTCTGCGAAGACACTTATTACCAAGAGCATTGATTCGTCTCTTCAAGTCACTATTTAGTGTCCATGTCTCACAACCATAGAGTAAGACAGGGATCACAAGCGAATTGAGATCCGGATCTTGTCCTCCTGCACAGGTACCGACAACGCCAAATACTCCCGCTGAGCAGGTCCATAACACCGTGGGCTATGCCAATCCGCCGTAAGGCTTTTTTGACGTGACCCGCCATCATTATGGACTGCGCTACCAAGGTATGTAAAACTTTCCAAGATCTCAATGTCCTCGCCACATGCAATGAACAGACTTTACTGCTTCATCTAGTAAGTCTCCAAACATCTGGACCTTGGTCTTGAGCCAGGAGACCTCAAGTCCCAAAGGCTTTGCCTCCTCGTGCAGCGCCTCGAGAGCCATCACCAGGACCTCCAGCGACTCAGCAAAGATTACTGCATCATCGGCAAAAACAAGATCAGTGATCTTGGTGTTGTCGACGGATGCTCCACAATCACTTTGATCTACAACCTTGTCCAATACCCAGTCCATACAAGCTTTGAAAAGTGATGGGGCAAGGACGCACCCTTGCCTCACTCCTGTATTCACAGGAAGAAGCTGGATACACTGCCCCACACTTCACAGCACTCTCAGTCCCAGAATACAGACCAGTTATCAAACCAATAGTCCTTGCAGGAATCCCTCGAAGTCGCAGAAGATCCCAGAGTGACTCACGATGCACTGAGTCAAACGCCTTCTTGAGATCAACATAGGCTGCAAGCATCCCCTGTCGAAACTCACGTCGGCATTCCACCAGGACACGAAGCGCTAGGATACAGTCCGTTGTTGACTTACCAGGCGTGAACCCAGACTGCTGAGGTCTCTGATGCTTCAACCAGATGACTGTGAATTCGTGTCAGCAATAGATGGGCAAGCACCTTGCCTGGTACGGTGAGCAGTGTAATACCGCGGTAATTGTTGCAGTCCTGACGGTCCCCCTTTCCCTTTCCAGATAGGGACGACCAGTCCCCTTTTCCAGTCAGGAGGAATGGTACCTGATTTCCAACGGCAGTCAGGACAGCATGCAACCCGCGGATCATGGCCTCACCCCCAGCTTTGAGGAGCTCTGCACTGATATTACAAACACCAGCTGCCTTTCCACCCTTCAACTTTGCTACAGCCTCTCTGACTTCGTCAAGAGAGGGTGCGGTTTCGTCAATGGGAAGATCGTCATCCACTGCCTGTAACCCAGTGATGTGAGCTGCTCAGTTGGAGGGTCCACCGTGAATAACTGCCCAAAGTAGTCAGCCCAACGAGCCATCTGCCCATCCATGTCCGACACGAGGCGCCCATCTGCTGTTCATAGCACTCGCCCGAGAAGGAGACTTGGAACGGAGCTTCTTCAGGGCTCAGTAGGCGGGTCGGAGGTCATTAGCGTTCAAATGACCCTCGACATCCTCAGCGAGACTCCTGACATACCTCTCCTTGTCTCTCCTCAGGAGGGTTCTAGTCCGGCGTGACAGAGCCCTGTGCAGTTCCCAGTTCCCAGCCAGCCTGGCAGCGCGACTCTTCTCATTTTCTCCAGCGTCTCCGTCGAGACAAACCACGCCTTGACCTCGGCGCTCCCCAATACACTCCTTGGCAGCCTGTAGAGTTTCACGTTTGAAGGTATCCCACAGTTCTACAGGATCCCCGAGGGCACCGAACACATCAAACCGATTTGAGACTGCCACCGCATACTCATGAGCACATGTCAAGTCCTTCAGTTTCTCAAGATGAAACACAGTATGGTTACCTCTTGAGATTCTTCTCGACTTGACATATATATACATGATATATATAGATATAGATATTATTATATATATATATATATATATAGTAATATATATATATATGCGAAGCTGATCTAATCTAAACCAAAATCTAAATATGGCAATGACTAAATCTGAATCTAAATATAACGAGCTGAGGCACCAATGCATATTTGTGGTACTAAGAATGTGCAGGGGGGTAAATTAAAATATATATTTCAGGCCTTGGAAAAAATCATACAGCTTTCATACCTCAACCCTAAGATAAAGGAAGGCCCTAAGGTTGTGGAGGACTATTTTCAGAATAAGTAGTTTTTTTCTATTTTTCGTTACTGTCCCCTGAATTTCTCACATCAAATAGATATATGTACATACCTGTAATACTGTCATCAAAATCTTCCCCTTCACTGAGGCATTCGGTGGTCTTTAAACCATCTTGAGCATTGCCTACATGCTGTGGCTGTTCCCAGGGCCTCCTAGCTTCTTTCTGCTCAGAGACTGACATAATTGGCCATGGTCATTTTTAGATTCACTGGCAGATATCAGTTTTTTCCTCACAAACTTGTTTGGCCTGGTATTCATTTAGTGACTGCAGCACTTGATTGAACTTTGTCCGATCTCTCCGTGGTAACTGCTTCACTATGGTGAAACAGGGGTATATTTCCACTTCTCTGTTTTCCATCAAGCAACTGTTGGCTGCATGCAAGAACCTCTTTTCTGTAAAAAAAAAAAAAAAAAAAAATACTTGACAAAATACTTATGCATGAATTCCTTAATGAATTTCCAAAATAATGATCCATTTCACTATCTGTTCATACAAGCAAGCATTTAAGAGGAGACAGCAATATCAACTGGGTACAGATCAATCATAAGCCTTGAAAATGGTATGCATGTCTATATATTTCCTTCTATCATGGGGGACTCGGCAACCCAAGATCACTGATCTTGTTTTTGCCGATGATGCAGTAATCTTTGCTGAGTATGGAGGTCCTGGTGATGGCTCTCGAGGTGCTGCACCAGGAGGCAAAGCCTTTGGGACTTGAGGTTTCCTGGCTTAAGACCAAGTTAAGGTGTTTGGAGGCTTACTAGATGAAACAGTACAGTCTGTTCATGCGTGCAGTGAGGACATTGAGATCTTGGAAAGTTTTACATACCTTGGTAGCGCAGTCCATAATGACGGTGGGTCACGTCAAGAAGTCTTACGGCGGATTGGCATAGCCTACGGTGTTATGGACTCGCTCAGCAGGAGTATTTGGCATTGTCGGTACATGTGCAGGAGGACAAAGATCGGATCTTCAAGTCGCTTGTGATCCCTGTCTTACTCTATGGTTTGTGAGACATGGACACTAAATGGCGCCGTCGCCTCGCCCACCCTACGACGCCACTCCCGAGGGTCACCACGCGCGAGTTCCCATGCAGGCTCCTTTCCCATACCAAGCAGCTCTCGACAGAAACATCAACTTGCCCCAGCCACGAGCCTTGTGGGCGCCCCCTTGGTCCTCCTCCACGCCAGATTGTCTCTTACAGATACAACCCGATGGGAAGGATCGGTTTCAGGGTAGCGTGCCACATGCCCATATAGCCGAAGTTGGCGCTGACGGACTATGCAGGTAATAGGCCTCGATTCAGTCTCACAGTGCAATCGCTGATTTGACACGTAATCATCCCAGCGATACCCCATGATTCTGCGAAGACACTTATTACCAAAGGCATTGATTTGTCTCTTCAAGTCACTATTTAGTGTCCATGTCTCACAACCATAGAGTAAGACAGGGATCACAAGCGATTTGAAGATCCGGATCTTGTCCTCCTGCACAGTACCGACAACGCCAAATACTCCGCTGAGCGAGTCCATAACACCGTGGGCTATGCCAGTCCGCCGTAAGACTTCTTGACGTGACCCGCCGTCATTATGGACTGCCAAGGTATGTAAGACTTTCCAAGATCTCAATGTCCTCAGCCACACGCATGACAGACTGTACTGCTTCATCTAGTTACACAGTGGTTCTCAACCTGGGGGCCATGGCCCCATGCAAGAATTTAAGGGGGCCATGGTGGGCTGCTGCAAATTATACATTTCTAAATAATGTTAGGAATCTGAATAAAAAAAAAAACTTGCATCACTGTCCTGGCAAAGAAAATTTTCTTGTTTTAATAATTAATTGATTAATCATTAAGTTGACAATAAAATTTTGTTACATAATATTGTTACGAATGTGTGTGTACGTGTGTATGTATGTATGTGTAAAATGGTGTGATGTAGGCGTGATAGAAAACGCGGAGGAGAACGAACGCGTATGAGACGGGTGAGAGACACGGGCGGTGAGTGAGGGTGAGTCACCGGGAGACAGAGGGAGAGAGGCGATCGAATGATCTCAGTGTGGCCTGGGATATCATCACGTAAACATGTGGGTATAATTGATTCTGAACCATATACTGTGTTACTTATTTGTTTCGACAATTATAAATGCGGTCGCTGTTTTTCGTGTGTGAAATATTTCTTATTTTTTGGTATCATTGTTTTTCATGCTCATTCCCTACTTAGGTATTCCTGTTTTTTTTTTTTTTTAGTGCTAATATTGATGTGACTCGCTATTCTTATTATTTCAATTGGGGCAGTCTTGCCCAAAGGAGGCGTGTTCTTGCTGTAGAAAGTACATTTCAGCTTGCTAGCTTGAGTGTGAATGTTTATCATCTTTACTCTCTCTGTGTGTATGTTTGTGTATGACTGGTGTGTGCTTAATTTGTGAGTCCATGGATGTGTTATGTATGTGGATATTTTGTTGTTTTGTCATTTTATCATTTGTCCTATTTATCTGTCCTTCATTATCATTCTTTTGTTTATCACTTTAATGTTTGTTCTGATGTTCTGCCCTTCTTATTTTCCGTAGATTTGCGATGGCTACTAGTGTTAGTAAGAGCGGAAGTACAGGAAGGGGTACATTAACTACGGATTTACATCAATCCTCGCTGATGGCATCGAGAAACCTCAGTGTGTACTGTGCTTCAAAGTGCTGGGGAACGATTCTATGAGGCCTAGTAAGTTGAAGCATCATTTGCTGACCATCCATCCACAGTATGCTGAGAAAGACCCCGATTTCTTCAGGCCCCAAACGAAAGTAGTTTGGGAAAACAAAAAACTGGATGCGACTGGTGTTTTCCAACAACAGACCTCAAGTTGTAGTTGAGGCATCATAACGAGGTTGCCCTCGAAATAGCGAAGAAAAAGAAGCCCCACAAAATTTGGGTTTGAAACCTTAATAAAGCCATGTACTTTAAAGATGGTCAAGCTGTTCTTGGAGATGCAAGTGAACGTAAAATTAAACAAATTTCCTTGCCCAAACGACACAGTGAAGCGGAGAATTAATGAAATGTCAGATGAAATAAAGGAAAAAGTGATACAGGGATCAAATCGTCTCCAACTGGTATGTTTGCAATACAGCTGGATGAGTCAGGATGTGAGTTCTTGTGCACAGCTCTCGTGTTTGTTAGGTATGTTTTCTTGTGTGATATCAAGGAAGAATATCTGTTATGTACACAGCTTGAGCCCACCTACAACGCTAAGATGTGAGGGAAAAGCATCTTCTTCTTCCAAAGCTAACAGGATCCCCTGGGAAAATTGTTGTGGAGTCTGTACAGACGGGCTCCAGCGATGCTGGGATCAAAATCAGGGTTCCAGAAGCGTGTCAAGGAGTAGCTCCAAATGCCAAGGGGTTCATTGTATGATCCATCGTTTTGCACTGGCGTCGAAATGAATGGGCCTCCCGATGAACTTTCAAGATCCTGGAGGCAGTGGTCAAATGCGTCAACTTTGTAAAAGCTGGAGCTTGAACTCTCGCCTTTTCCAGAACCTTTGTGAGACCCCTGGATTCGGATTAAGCTCTCCCTTTTTCTCCAAAGTGCGCTGGCTTTCCAAGGGCAATGTTGTGAATCGAGTGGTTTTAACTTCGGGGGGAGCTTAAATTGTTCCTGGAAATGCAAGGGAAGATGATCTGTTGAGTCACTTCAATGAGGTTTTGTGGGAGCCACGTCATGCATATTTAGCAGATATATTTGAGCAGCTAAATAGGGTTTAAACTGAAGCTACAGGACAAAGGAAGAAATGTGTTTCACCTGATGGATTGTCTTCGTGGATTTCTTGCCAAGCTCCAGAATTGGCAAAGGAAAATCGGTGGGCCCGGGAAAGTTCCATGTTTGAAACCTTTCAGCTGTCCTTGACGAGAATGAAAGATATTCTGCTTGACCCCCCTTACTTAAAACTGAAAATTTAAACAGCATCTGAGATCCTTGGAAAGTGAACTTAATAGGTACTTCCCCCGAATTCGAAAGGGGGAAGAAGGGAAGTTGGTAATGAATCCATTCTCTGGCACTCTTGATATTACTACCATTCCCCGTGATGTTCAGGACGAGTTCCTTTATCTCAAACATGATTTTGCTGCCAAATATCTCTATGAAGAAAAATCTCTGAAAGTATTCTGGTGTTCAATGCATCAGTCATATCCAAAAGTCAGTGGGGATTGCACTTCGACTACTCTTTCCTTTTTTCAAAATACCTATTTATTTGGGGGAGTCTGGTTTTTTTCTCCACCCTTCTACAAATCAAGAATAAGAGCCGGGAAACCCCCCCTTGGATGTGGACCCCGAATGAGGGTGTGCATTGTCAGTGACACAACCTCGGATTCGTCAAACCTGACTGAAAAGAAACCAATATCAGCCTTCCCACTGATGTGTGATAAAATATGCAGAGATTAAATTTAACTTTTTTCCCACCCGATTCAAATTTGCTAGTGTCCGCTATCTTTGTAGGCAAGTGATGTAATTAAGCTATCAAAAGAAATCTTTCAATATAAAGATAATTATGACTGTAAACTTTTGTAATAAGCAAGGGTGTTCTCTTCATCAACATTTTATTTATTTTTTTTTTTTAAACCTTTTTTTGGCAGGGTGGGATTTGGGAAAAATGAAGGGGAGCCACACGAATGTTGAGAATTCATGAAGGGGGGAATGGAGTGAAAAAGGTTGAGAACCACTGATCTAGTAAGTCTCCAAACACCTGGACCTTGGTCTTGAGCCAGGAGACCTTCAAGTCCCAAAGGCTTTGCCTCCTCGTTGCAGCGCCTCGGAGCCATCACCAGGACCTCCAGCGACTCAGCAAAGATTACTGCATCAAACGGAAAAAACCCAAGATCAGTGATCTTGGTGTTGCCAACGGATGCTCCACAATCACTTTGATCTACAACCTTGTCCAATACCCAGTCCATAAAGCGTTGAAAAGTGTGGGGCAAGGACGCACCCTTCCTCACTCCTGTATTCACAGGAAAGAAGCCGGATACACCTGCCCCACACTTAAACAGCACTCTCAGTCCCAGAATACAGACCAGTTATCAACACATAGCCCCTTGCAGGAATCCTCGAAGTCGTAGAAGATCCCAGAGTGACCACGATGCACTGAGCAAACGCCTTCTTGAGATCAACATAGGCTGCAAGCTTTCCCTGTCGAAACTCACGTCGGCGTTCCACCAGGACACGAAGCGCTAGGATACGGTCCGTTGTTGACTTTACCAGGCGTGAACCCAGACTGCTGAGGTCTCTGATGCTTCACCAGATGGCTGCGAATCCGTGTCAGAAATAGATGGGCAAGCACCTTGCCTGGAAACGCTGAGCAGTGTAATACCGCGGTAATTGTTGCAGTCCTGACGGTCCCCTTTCCTTTCCAGATAGGGACGACCAGCCCCCTTTTCCAGTCAGGAGGAATGGTTTCCTGATTGCCACACGGCAGTCAGGACAGCATGCAACCCGTGGGATCATGGCCTCACCCCCAGCTTTGAGGAGCTCCGCACTGATATTACAAACACCAGCTGCCTTTCCACCCCCCAACTTTGCTACGCCTCTCTGACTTCGTCAAGAGAGGGTGCGGTTTCGTCAATGGAGGATCGGCATCCACTGCCTGTAACCCAGTGGTGTGAAGCTGCTCAGTTGGAGGGTCCACCGTGAACAACTGCCCAAAGTACTCAGCCCAACGAGCCATCTGCCCATCCATGTCCAACGAGGGGCCCATCTGCTGTTCGAATAGCACTCGCCCGAGAAGGAGACTTGGAACGGAGGGTTCTTCAGGGTCGGTAGGGGTCGGAGGTATTAGCGTTTCAAATGACCCTCGACATCCTCAACGAGACTCCTGACATACCTCTCTTTTACCTTTTAAACCCCTTTATACCTTTTCTTTCACTGTAGGTCACTTAATTTTACTTAACCCTAAAGAGCGGCTATGCCCATTTGGTCACTCTCTAATAAACGCAAGTATTTCCCAATTGGGGGGGCCGCCAAATTCAAAAAAGGGGGGCTAATTTTTCGGCCGGTGAAATCTGGCAACTCTACTTTACCTGAGAACGGAACCCAGGGGTCACACATAGGGTCAGTGACCCAGTGACCAGCATGGAAGGTGAAGGTGCTGACAGGTCTCTCCCTATCGCCGGCAGAGAGATTAGAGAGGAAGACCCTGCGGCCTTTTTCTGTGAAGAGCTGTACCATGGATTCCATAAACCTCAACGCTCTTCATCTTGCAAACACAATCATAGAATAAACTACAAGACTTAAGCAAAAAAATATTTTTTTAGCAGTTGCAAAAAAATATGGCGAATACATTGGGTACATTAAAATTTGTTTAGCGACTATAAGAATTCTGGCAAAAGTCCCGCGTACACAGAGCTTTG
>JACEEZ010026252.1:105000-119536 GCA_016584305.1 Chionoecetes opilio | reverse complement strand
TTACCCTTTGCGTAAGCCCCTAAAGTCATAAAAATCTTTTTTACTTTGGGGATTTTCCGATTTCGATTTGCTTGCAATTTTTCTTTAATTTTTAAACGAATGACACCTCCACCTGCTTATGCGTGCAAAATTAGGATGTTTTAGCCTGGATGGCTATTTCAGCTAATAAATTTTCTTTGTTTGCCACTCCAGTATACTGACGATATCGGCGTTTCGGCAACAACGTATGCTAATAATTCGTTACGCTTTAAAATAATGCTTCTGGCATTTGTGTAGAGTAATTTAAGTTCCTTGATAGTTTTTGGTAACCTTGCGTGAGGGTTTACCGGCAGGGCGTCTACGGTCCACTTTTCGGGGCCCCTTGATTAAGTTACTTTGATTAGTATTTGGGCGGAAACGGGACGTGACCCAGCGGGAAGGAGGAGGAGAGGAGGAGGAGGGAAAGGCGACAGCCGTGGAGCCCACTCTGACCTCTCTACAAGGCGGAATTTTTCCCCAGAGCTCTGAGGTTAACAAGGAGGAGGAGGAGGAATTAAAAGGAATAAAAAAGGAAGAACAACAGCAACAGCCCTACTGGCCCAAACGAGGCTGCTGTGTGACTTCTTTCTACCACTATAGTTGGGCTGCGTGTTAGAGTGTAAAAGAAAAAAGTTGAAGGCTCCTCCCCACCCACCTCTCCCTCCGTCGAGATTGGTAGGAAAAAAAAGTGAGAAAAAATAAACCATACAGTATTGAAAAACTGCCATGGAATTGGATAGGAAAGATTGAAGGAGAGACATAAATAGGATTGAAAGTTTGCATACCAATATTTTCGCTTAGTTTTTTCTCTAAGGTAAAAAAAAAAGAAGAAAAAAAACGGAACACATTTAAGCAAGAGCGAAGTAATTGAGATGGGCAGTTTATGCTAATTTATTTTATCGATCTACTGTGTGTGTGTTTTCCCATATTCCTTTGCTTCTTTCCCCTCGCACTTACGTAGATATGAAAAGTTTGCATACCAAATTTTCGCGTATTTTTTTTTTTTTTTTTTTTTTTTTTTTTTTTTTTTTTTTATTTTTTTTTTTTTTTATATATAGCTCAACAGGGTTTTTCTTTCCCCGCTGATATTTTTTTTTTTTTTTGCCTTTCCTTTTAACCTTTTTTTTCTCGGTGTTATTTTCCCCTCACAGAAAAAGGTAAGCGTGTTAAAGACAACCAAATATTTTTCCCTTGGATGGGGTGCGTTTTTAGGTTGGAGTTCACAGCCTTCACCCTCAGCCTCACTGCAACGCCTTGTTGATGGTCAAAGACTGGCTATACTGCACCTTATGATGGCCTGTTGTTGAGGTTGGAGTTGAGAAGAGTAGATTGTTTAGGTTGGGTTAAAAAGAATAGAACCTTCATTAATGTCTTATTCCCTGATCAAAGACTAGCTATTATGCACCTTAGATGGCCTGTTGTCGAGATTGGAGTTTTTTTGTTGAGGTTGGAGTTTTAAAAAGAGTGAACCCCTTTTCCCCAGCCTCCAGGCACTCCTTGGATCTCACTTTGACATCCTTAATATTGCGGACCTGCCTCAATCAGTTTTCCCCTTTAGCGGCATCTAATCTTGTCACCAAGATGTTGGCGCTCATGAAAACAGACTGATGATTTAGACTCGCCTCCTTTAGGATCTTGACCTCATACAGATCCTGATGGGGCGCCGCGCCCTTTTGGCCAGCGGTTTCGCCTGGTGTTAGGCGGGGAGTATCTGGTGCAGCAGTCAGCGCTAGCGCCGCGGGGAGGGATGCTGCTGGCCTGCATTACAGCTGGGGGGGTCACCCTGGTCGCCGCTGTTACCGCTGCCCTGACGGCCACTCGTGTACCATTACATCCGAGGACGCGCCCCCCACCCGTCTTCCTGGAAGTACTGCCGCGCCGACAACATCCCTGAGCGTTTAGGTTAAGGTGGTGTGTTGGCGCTGCAGCATTGAGAGCTCCTTACCTGCGCCTACCACGCCCATCACCTTCGTGGACTTCATGACGCGGCAACCAGACACCAACGTGTACCACTCATCATGAAGTTCCGGCGACACATTCGCCCAACCCCGACCTGAAGAGCGGTGGCCCCGTGGAGAGAATCCTGAAGGATTTAAAATACACAATCAATATTTCAGTGTTTGGAGACAGGTGTGACCAAAGCATGCACCTTGGCCTGGGTGTGTAGGCCTTACAGAGGCACACTGAGGAAAGTCACCTTAGTAACACCTGTCCTTGGGTGTGAAGTTGCTCGCAATTTCCCTTCTTCACATCTGGCTGGCCTCGGTCATTGCATTTCTGCATTATCTTATGTTTCGACTGCTCTCAATCTATGATCCAAGTAAGTACATATATTATCCCTCAGTTACGTATGCATGTTTTCTACTGTCTCAATCTATGCTCCAGTAGTACATATATTATCCCTCAGTTATGTTATGCCTGTTTTCTACTGCTCTCAATCTATGCTCCATAGTTTACATATATTTCCCTCAGTTACGTATGCATGTTTCTACTGGCTCTCAACAGTCTATGCTCCAAGTATTACATATATTATCCCTCAGTTTTGTATGAATGTTTTTCTACTGGTCCTTCATCTATGCTCCAAGTATTACTTATTATCCTCAGTTACGTTGCATGTTTCTACTGCTCTAATCTATGCTCCAAGTATTCATATATTATCCTCGTTACGTATCAAGAGGAAGAGGAGAGGAAAGAGGAAGAGAAGAGGAAGGAGAAGGAAGAGGAGTAAAGTGGATGAAGAGAGGTGAAAACGATAAAATGGGGAGAAAATTATTTAAAGGAGACAGATATTATTATATATATATTATATATATATATATTATTTATTTATTATTATATATAATTTATTTTTAATAAAAAAGGAGGGGAGAGAGGGAGAGGAGAGGGAGAGGAAGAGAGATGTGGAGAAGGGGAAAGAGGGAGGAGTAGATGAGAGAGAGGTAGAGGAGCAGGAGAAAGAAAGTATCTTTTTTCACCGTCTGTCAGCGACCAACACAAAGCATTACTGGATTAAATGAACCGTGAGTCTTTCTCCCCTCCCTTATCCTCCTCCTCCCCTTCCATCCCTTTTTCCTCCCCTTACCTACCTTCCCCTTCCTTCTCCTCCCTTCTTGTCATTCCCTTCCTATCCATTCCCTTTCATTCCCTCCCAAGTTTTTCGTTTTTCCTTCCTTCCCCTTCCTTCTCCATGCCTGTTCTCCTCTTCCCTCCTTTGCTTCCCCTTCCCCTTCCTCCTTTCTTTTCCCCTTAAATCCCCTCTTAGTCATTGCAGTTTTTCCCTCCCATCTTCCCCTCCCTTCCCCCCCATCTTTTCATCTCAGTTTTTTTCCCTTTCCCTTCCCTTCCCTTTCCCTTCCTTTCCCTTCCTTTCCCCTTCCCTTCCCCCCTTCCCCTTCCCTTCCTTTCCCTTCCTTTCCCTTCCCTTCCCTTCTCTTCCCTTCTCTTCTCTACTACAAGCCCCAAAATTCCCCCTTTTAAACCTCCTCACATGGTCTTTTCTCATAATTTCTATCCCTTTTTCTCGTCCCTCTTTTCTGATTTATTTTTCCCTTCTCAGTTTGATCAGTATTCGAAAGTGTTGTTCTGTACCTTTGTATCTCTTTTCTCTCTCTCTCTCTCTCTCTCTCTCCTCTCCTCTCTCTCTCTCTCACTCTCTCTCTCTCTCTCTCTCTCTTCCTCTCTCTCTCTTCCCCTCTCTCTCTCTCTTCTCTCTCTTTTCTCTCTCATCTCTCTCCCCTCTCTCTCTCTCTCCTCTCTCTCTCTCTCTCTCTCTCTCTTTTCTCCTTCTCTCTCTCTCCTCTCTCTCTCTCTCTCTCTCTCTCTCTCTCTCTCCCCTCTCTCTCTCTCTCTCTCTCTCTCTCTCTCTCTCTCTCTCTCTCTCTCTCTCTCTCTCTCTCTCTCTCTCTCTCTCTCTCTCTCTCTCTCTCTTCTCTCTCTTCCCTTTTCCCTCTTCCCTTTTTCCTTCCTCTGCCAAACCTGGGGTTTTCCCCTTTTCCCCCTTGCCCTCTCCCCCTCCCCCTCCCCATTCCCCTCCTCCCCTCCCCTTTGTCTCCCTCTGCCCCCCTCCCTTTGTCTCCCTCTGCCCCCCTCCCCCCTCCCCCCCTTTGTCCCCTCCTCTTCCGCGACATGTAGGGCAAAGGCCACACACACACACACACACACACACACCACACACACACACACAACACACAACACACACACACACAAAACACACCCCACACACACACACGCACACACACACATGAAGGGTCACTGCGGGCCGATTTTTGGTATTTAGTGTATGTCGTGTTTTCTCTATGTGTGTGATGTGTCGAGCTTTTAAAATATGGTTCTGGGTGGCGGCACAAGGGCGAGTGAGGTGGATGGGAGAGTGAGGTGGAGGTGGAGAGGTGGAGGGGGAGCTAGGTGGATGGGAGAGTGAGGTGGAGGTGGAGAGGTGGAGGGGGAGATAGGTGGATGGGAGAGTGAGGTGGAGGTGGAGAGGTGGAGGGGGAGCTAGGTGGATGGGAGAGTGAGGTGGAGGTGGAGAGGTGGAGGGGGAGCTAGGTGGATGGGAGAGTGAGTTTCTCTGCCAAAAACAGTTGTGAACGCTGAGTGCAAAGTAATTGGTCGTCTTTTTTTTTTTTTTTTTTTTTTTGGGGGGGCTGGGATTAACCCTCCTTTTTTTTTTTTTTTACTCTGGCATAAAGGAAATGCTTTTAGATTTTAGGATCCAGGAAGGTACTTTTTTTTTTTTTTTGCTCGGTATACTATAAAGGCGTTTGTTGTTGTTTTTCCTCATATTTTCTTATTTCTTTTTGTTTTGTTTTGTGTCTAATGTTGCTGTCTGCGTCTGGGTGTTTTTAGCTTTGTTTTTGTGTTATAATGTGCAGATTTTTTTTTTGTCTCTGGAATAACGGGCGTGTAAAGAAAAGTACATCAAGTCCTGTTTTTAAAGAATTGTGATATTATATCCAGAGTTCTCATGTTCTGGACAAGTGCACAGTGCTTAGCTGCTAATATAAAGGCTAATATGATTTTAAGGCTTCATTAAACGCAACTTTGAACATAAAACTCCGAAAGTAATGACACTTATTGGTTAGGCTGAAACTTAGAATATGCTGTTCAATTCTGGTCGCCTTGTTTCGTTATAGATGAAGCCAAGATGGAATCAGTTCAAAGAAGAGCGACCAAATTGATTCCATTGCTGCGGAATTTGTCTTATGAAGAGAGATTGCGAAAACGAATAATTTTTTTCTTAAAGAATCGTAAAATCCGTCGGAACTTGATCAAAGTTCGTATGATTCTAAAAGGATTCGATATCATCAACCACGCGAACCTTTTTGTGTTCTCTCCTCACGTGACAACAAGAAACAACGGTTCAAAACGAAATGGACAGCGTTTCAACACAAATCTCCGAACGAATTATTTCAATGTTATAGTGATCAATCGATGGAACAAGATACCAGCTAATGTTAAGGGGGATGGAAAGGAGGGGAGAGACCACACCACTGGTTTATATTAGGAACAGTATCTTCCCTCCTACTGGGGAAACGAGGCGTCTAGCCTTCTTTCCTCTGTTCGGAAGAAGGAGAGAGGGGAGGGGAGAGAACGGAAGGGGAAGGTTAGTGAAAGGGAGGAGTGGGAAAGAGAGGGGAGATGCCAGAACGGAAAAGGGAGAGGAAGAGGGGAAAAGAGAGAGAATGAGAGAACCTGCCTTTTCGCCACGGTTCATACGGAAGTTTGTGCAAAATGTTGCGTTTGGCGGCGGATAGCGTAAAGGGGAAGGCAAGGGATGGCAGGGGAGGGCAGGGCAGGGGAAGGCAGGGGAGAGCAGGGCACAGCTGAGGGGACAGGAACAATGCGTGTGGCCGCGACCCTCACGCGGCAGATGTTTTGAATTCCGCGCCTCTACCCTTCCTCCAAGACACCTCAGTCAGGCCAACACCCCCGCACCACCTTTACCAAACACAGCCTGAGTTACCGCTCTACCACCTTGAAGAACTACAGGTGTGAGGATGAGGAGGACTTGGAATTGTCTTAAGGTGAGCGCGGGGCTTAGTATTATCGTTCTTGCTGACGTGAGGAGGGAAACGGCGCGGGACGGGGTGGCTGGCGGGCTGGCTGGCGGGTTGGCGAAGAGCGGGTACCTTTGCGCTATCATGTTCCCATTATGTCAGACGGTGAATTGAAGCGAAAGATGATACGCGTGCAGACTGAGTACACTTCCCCGAGATTCCCTTCTTCCTGACACACTGAAGGGCGGTCACCTTTCTGTATTGATTATACTTCTCTGTCCCTTCAAACTGCCCTTCCTTCCCTCGTCTCTTCTGCCTCCTTCCCTCTGTCCCTTTCTTCCTTCCTTCCTTATCCCGTCCCCTCCTTTCTCCCTCCTCCTCCTCCATCCTTTATGTCCTTCCCCCTGTCACATTACCACTGGGGCATCTGCGAATTAACTCTGATGTTATGGTATTTTTTTATGGTTATTATCGTTGTGATGGGTAGAGGCGACGTGGATGGGGTAGGGAGAGGGGAAGGAGAGAGGGGAAGGGTGGTAGGGGAGAGAGGAAGGAGAGAGGGGAAGGAGAGAGGGGAAGGGAGGACTGACTGACCGCTCTGTTTCTGCGAATGCCTTTCTGTATGTACTGATTCAACGCGCTTCTGATACTTAAGGACACACACACACACACACACAGACACACACACACACACACGCACACACACACACACACACACACACACACACACACACACACACACACACACACACACACACACACACACACACATCACACACACACACACACACACACACACACACTTAAGACATCTGCCATGGCCGCTCGACAACGTTTCCTCGTCGCAACACAAAAACTTCTTAATCATTACACTCCTGCCAATGCCTCCTCCTCCTCCTCCTCCTTCTTTTCCTCCTCCTCCTACTCCTCCTCCTCCTCCTCCTCTACCTCCTCCTCCTCTACCTCCTTCTACCCTTCCTCCTCCTCCTCCATATATTTGGTTGTCTTCTTCCCTTCATGCTCCCCCTCTCTTCTACCTCAAAGGGTTTCGCTCACGCCCCTGCGACACCTAACAGATACATGGACATTGTGGCGAGGGATCCTACCTTAGTGTGTATAGATGTTTGTATCAATAGGACCATAATCCTGATACATTAACGTCGATTTTCCTCCTATTCACTTGTCTTGCCTGCTTTCGGTCGTTGTATGGCTTAATTTAACTCCATGAAGGGTTGTAAGGGAGTGTGTTGTTGTGTTGGTGCTGTGGTGTTGGGTTGTCCGGGCGGGGTTGGCTGTGGTTGAAGGAGTATTGGTTGTGGTTGTTGGTAATCTTGTTTGGTGTTTGGGTGGGGTTTTTTTTTTTCGTTTTTTTTCACAAAGGACTGGCAAAAAAACCACAAAAAAAACCAGGTAACAAAAAAAAACCAGTTATAGGAGTAGGAGATGAATTTCCCCAAGAATAAAATGTCTTGGAAATAGAAGTAGCTTAATGAAGTACCTGTTGTGAATTTGTGATGAGTACTGTATGTCTTCCTATTATCAAACTTTCGTACGCACCTTGCACGCATCCAGCACTATATAGGAATCTCAACTTTCCTATAAAACACTCCTAATACTCGTCTTAACCACTAAATATTAATGAAACCATCAAGAAATCATGTAGTAATTAAGTAAAATGAAAAGAGTTGCAATTAATTAGTGTGTCAAGACAAGTCCACGACGAAATAATCTCACCGGTACAAAAGGTCATGCGGTACTGAAACAACCGTGTGAACGAAACTATTCCTGTGGGACGAAATAACGGGTACGAATTATATCAAGTGTGAAACGGCTACAGTGTTGGTCTTAAGTGTGAGGACCCGACTCCCCGAACACTGGAAGAAAAGGTTCCTCCCGACGCAGCTCATGTTACGTGGGCCACACTGGACGGCCGATAATTATTCCCTTTTCGCAGGCTTATTGGCAGATTGTGAGTCATATTATATTCACCCCGGCTGGCAGGGCGGCTCATAGTGGCAGGGGAAGGGGGCAGGGGGGCCTTGTTGCTGACAGGGGGAGACAGGGGAAGGGTTACTCTTTAGGGGTTATAAGAGAAAGAAAAGCTATAATGGGGTGCGTCAAAGCGCTTTTTACTACGTCAGGTTGTAGAACAGAGGGCACGCAGTTCTTCATATTGGACGGAAGATAAATTAGAGTGAAGTTTTAAAAAGATGTTTGAATTGAGGTTATCCAACTATCTCATGGGACAAGAACATTTGAAGAAGATGGAAGTAAAGGTGTTTGTGTAGGAATGAGAGAAGGAGGAAGGGAAGGAGAGGTAAAGAAGGCATAGATATAATGTTCATAGATAATTACATACTTGCTTTAGTAAGTTTATTTACTTCTGTTTTGTATAATATGTTTTTTTAATGTTTTTTGATGTACTGTATGCCTGTGGGTGAAAATCAAATTATTATTATTATTAATGTTATTATTATTGTAGCTAGAGGTCACATTAATCTCCACACACGTCACCTTCGCCTGTATATAACGTGGATGGTGGACGTGGTGACGACGCCACCGACGACGCCTGAGTGTAGGGGTGACATGGACGCCTTTCAGCCCTCCCCTCCCCCTACCCCCTTCCCCTCCCTCCCCTCCCCTCCCCCTTCCCCTCCCTCCCCTCCCCTCCCCTCTATGTGGTAATTCAAGGAGTATCGATGACAAGCTCCAAACGACCTGCCGTGTTGGACCTTTAAACACAGCCATGCATGTAGTGATTGAAAAGACCGACTCGACCAAAAGCTTAGAGGAAGGTTGAAAAAATAATATCCCTTTTATAACCCCTTCACCCCATGGACGGGAGTCAGAAGCAAGGAATCAAACACCAATACACGACATGTCTGATACACGTACAACAAAAACGCAAGTGTGAGGAAATCAAGAAACTTTTCAAAGGACACACACGCACACGCATACACAAAAAAGTAATTAGTGTATATATTGATTGGTATATTGAACGCACGCACACACAAACACAGGTATACATTTACATATAAAAAGCGTACATACTTAAGTTGTTATCCTATGATCTCGTGGTGTGTGTGTGTGTGTGTGTGTGTGTGTGTGTGTGTGTGTGTGTGTGTGTGTGTGTGTGTGTGTGTGTGTGTGTCGCGTGCTAGGGTCAGAAGGACTTGTGTGAGTGTCTACACGTGTACGTTTAGTGATTATCCCTCCTCATGTGCACATATGGGGCGAGGCGAGTGTTATTGTGTGGCGCCCTCAGCCGGGGTGGGGTCACGGTGGGGGGGGGGTTACGGTGGGGGGGGGGGCGTTACGGTGGGAGTCGGGGGTGGGGGGTTACGGTGGGGGGGGGAGTGGGGGGGTTACGGTGGTGTGTGTAAAGACTGCACACACACACACACACACACACACACACACACACACACACACACACACACACACACACACATGGTCAACACCGCGCGATGGTCAGGTTGATAACGTTCTGGTCTCTCACTCTGTGGGTAGGCGGTTCGAATCCTCGCGCTCCCGGGGATTTTTCACTTGACAAATTCGGGCGGTTACTGTCCCCCTTGAGCAAGGGGATGGGGGTGTGTGGTGTGTGAGGTCCCAGCATTGCCAAAGATCGGTAATAATGAGCTCCAAGCTCGCACTGAGAGGGTGAAACTGGCGATCGCGAGCCAGCTCGCGTGGACAAGACCATGGGTGAATGACACACACACACACACACACACACACACACACACACACACACACACACACACACACACACATGCAGCAATGATAAGCAAGATATAATTTCAGAGAGAGAGAGTATTATAGTGTGATTACATTAGCAGTATTCATGGTATGTATAATGCTGATGATAAGAGTCCGTAATGATGTTGGTGGCAGATGTAACACTTATGAATACTTTATCGATCCCCGCTCGTTCTTGGGTATTTTTCACTGAGAAATGTGAGCTGTTGCTATCCCCCTTGATCAAGGAGATGGAGTGTGTGTGGAGTGCGAAGTCCCAGCATCACCCAGAAATCGGTCAGTACGAGCTTCAAGCTCTTTCCGGGAGGGTAAAACTGGCGATCGCGAGTCCAGCTCAAGTGTCAAGACCGCGGGTGAATGAATACATGAATACCATTACTAAAAATCTATTCACAGATACATATTAAAAAAACAAAAAAACAACGCATGATTGAATGCAAGACCGAATACCCTTATCCTTTACTTTTACACTAACGGGGAGAATTAAATCCCTTTATATCACTACTTCATATTTCCTGTTGACAGCATTGATGGTGTGTGTGTGTGTGTGTGTGTGTGTATGTGTGTGTGTGTGTGTGTGGTGGGTGGTGTGTGTGTTTGTGTGTGGTGTGTGTCTGTGTGTAATTGAGTTTCATGTATGTATGATGCTGTGTGTCCTGTTATGTTGATGTTGGTGGGTGTTGTTGATTTGATTTTGTATGTCCGTCGGTGTTGTGGTGTTTTTGTTTGTGTGTTGTGATGTGTTGTGGGTGTGTGGTGTGTGTGTTGTTGTCCCTTGTGTGATGTGTTGGTGTTGTGTGTGGTGTGTGTCTTGTGAGGTGTCGTTGTCCGATGGTGTGTGCAGAGGAGTAAGGTTTCGGAGAGGGTAAGTGAGGCATTGTGTCAGAGCCAATGTCACAAATCATCCGGAAAATACAGACATGAATCCTTTTTTTTTCTTTAAATATCTACCACATCACTGTACACAGTAATTTAACATACTTACAGTGAAAAAAACCCCAGATTATGGAGTTTATACCATACCTACTTTTACCACGGGGAGATAAACGAGCTTTCGAGATATCACTACTTCAATTCGTAACCATTTTTGTGTATCGTGATTCTGGGGATGTTGTGTGGCATGAATGTAAGAGTGTGGGATAGTTGTTTGATGGGGGTGGGTGTTAGCGTGCTGCGAAGTGGAATGGAATCGAGCAAGTGATAATTAAGGAGTTAGCATATTGACTCAGTACTGGATTAGACAATTCTCATCGGAAAGAAGCAGAATGACTTTTTTTATTTGTTTAGAAGAAGAATAACGTAGAACGAGTGAGAGAGCTTATACTTTCAGCTAGGAAAAAGACCAGATTATTGGAAGGATTGAAACATACATTCAGAATAAAGAAGGAATGTAGAAAATGGAAACAGAGAGACTAGGAAGACTTTTGGAGAGACAAGGATAATGTACTGGAAGAGTGGAAGAGAAGAAAACATAGAGTAGGCAGGATAGTACTAGAGAAGAGGAAGGAGAAGGAAGGAAGGAAGGAGGGAAGGAAGGAACATGAGAGAGAGCAAGGATAAGTACCAGGAAAGAAGGAAGAGATAAAACATGAGAAAATCAAAGTAAGTATGACTAGAAGGAAGGAAGAAAGAATGGGAAGGAAGCAAGGAATAGGAAGGAAGGAAGGAAGGAAGGAAGGAAGGAAGGAAGGAAGGAGAGGAAGGAAATAGACGAAGAGGAAAGTAAAGAAAGGAAGGAAGAAGGAAGAAAAGAGAAAATAGATAGTACTAGGAAGGAAGGAAGGAAGGAAGAAGGAAGAGAGAGAGAGCAAGGAATAAGAAACAGGAAAGAAGGAGAAGGAAGAAAAAAGAGAAGAAAACAAGGATCATGTAATCAGGTAAGGAAAGGAAGGGGAGAAGGAAGGAAGAGGAAGGAAGGAAGGAAGAAGGAAGAAACATGAAGAGACGAAGAATAAGTACAGAGAGGAAGGAAAAGGAATACATGGGAAAGGAAAGAAGAGATCGAGGAAGAAGGAAGGAGATAAGGAACATGGGAAGAGCAAGGATAAGTACTAAGAAGGAAGAAGGAAGATAAGAAATGGGCGAGAGCAAGGAAAGAAGAAAAGGAAAGGGAAAGAAAGGAACATGGAAAAAGGAAGAAGAAAAGAAGAAGGAAGATAAGGAACATGGGAGAGAGCAAGGATAAATACTATAAAGGAAGGAAGGAAGATAAAAAACATGGGAGAGACCTAAAAAAAAAAAAAATCTCGCCGTACGTTTATGTTGTCGAAAATAGGACCCCCTCACTCCCCCCTTCCGAACGCATGGGATTGGCTATAGTTGAGCCTAGTTGTATAGGTATGTGCCTAGTTATAGTTGAGTATGGGTATGAGGTAGGTATGAGGTATGAGGTTTGCTCATTATGCGTCAGGTAACCCCAGTAGGTGCAGTAGAAGGGACGCTGACGCTATACTCACTTTTTCTTAACGAGGTGAAAAATCCTGACCCCTTGCTGCTTACTAACTGATATTTGATGCCAGGAGAAGGGAATACTACACTTCAAAATTTCAGTTCTGTTTTATCATACTTAACCGTATTATCATGTAAACATAGGTATAATTTTAAGCATGAGACCTTAAGATAGAATGAAATTTGTGCCTCGTTAAAAAAAGTAGCTTATACCACTGTATCACAAGAGGTGGCCGCCTGTCGCTGCTTCCCTCCCTGTTCCTCGGCCATGAATTACCCACATGTATCGATGCGCTCTGGAGATTCCACGCCACTCCGTCGCTGTAACAGTGTACATACAGCCAGCCACACTCCTCCTCCTCCTCCTCTCCTCCTCCTCCTCCTCCTTGCGTTGCTCACTCCTCGCACTCAATATACATTAAATTCACACCTCGCGTGCCCCGCCGGTATTCCTGTGCCGCTATTTACCGTCAAACACCGTAAAAAGACGAAGCAGAAATCAGATTCCTTTTGTGGTACAGGAAAGTCATGAATATTCGAGAGGTCGGGACGCCGTTAATCCCTGGACAAGCACCTCCCGGATTGGTTCTCGGCGCGCCTTGACGAAATCTCTTCAGACTGATCTAGAGGTGGATTTAATGGTGGATTTAATGGTGGTGGTGGTGGATTTAATGGTGATGGTGGTGGTGGTGGTGAGGGATTTAGCTGACCGCCTGTATCTTTTTTTTTCCATCTATGTTAATCTTTCGAATCTTTTCTTTTTCTTGTTCCTTTAGTTTGATCTCTGCGGGGGAAGGACGAGCTTGTGTGACGTCACGTGGGTATTAGGAAAAGAGACGTTCGAAGGGTGTTATTACTTCTTTTCCCTGCTGTTGAATAAGTGTGTGTGTGTGTGTGTGTGTGTGTGTGTGTGTGTGTGTGTGTGTGTGTGTGTGTGTGTGTGTGTGTGTGTGTGTGTGTCATAAGTTTGCATGTAGCTGCATGGCGTAAACTACACACTCGTGCATGACAGTCAGCTCGTAAACAACCATTTGTGTGTGTGTGTGTGTATGTGTGTGTGTGTGTGTGTGTGTGTATGTGTGTGTGTGTGTATGTGTGTGTGTGTGTGTGTGTGTGTGTGTGTGTGTGTGTGTGTGTGTGTGTGTGTGTGTGTGTAAATACCTCACCTTACTTTTCCTTTTTTCATATATAAATTCACGTGTGTATCAATTCGTTCATTTATCCCAAGCGTTAAGGCGAGGGCGGGGAACCGTGGGCCTCGGAGGTGCACGTGTTTTGCCGGGAATAATAACATCGTCACTCTTGTCCTCCATCCAAAGTGTTCATTTAATACCGCGTTGATGGCAAAAAAAAAGTCAATCAATAAATAAAAATACCGAGTGCTCTAAACCGCATCTGCCCTAAAGTCATAATAAAAATCTATAGTGTATTACCTGTTATTGTTCCTTAAATACAGTTGTTGGTGTTAGGGGAATGCTGCTTTATTTGTGTTTTTGATTGCCCAAAAGATGTTAGGTCCTCGGAGAAGGTAATTGGTCATTTAATTAGAAGATATATTGCAGGGTTGTAGTGGTGGTAGGATGGATCTCGAAATCTCGTAGAAGATTATTTGAACTTTGATATTGACTGTTTATCCTTCGTCTGTATCTTATGTTTTGATGCTGTTTTTTTTTTTTTTTTTTTTTTTTTTTTTTTTTTTTTTTTTTTTTTTTACATCAAAGGACTGGCAAGGACAAAAAAAAAAAAAAAAAAAAATCAGCCATTTTTTTTTTTTTTTTTTTTTTTTTTTTTTTTTTTTTTTTTTACTGTCAGTTAGTACGCACCCGGCAACCTTAGCGAACACACGTCTTCGGTGCTGCTCCTTATAATATCGGCTGTCTACCCAATAAAGCAAGAAACTGAACCACTTCTAATCACTTTATCCCATTGTGAAATACTAACAGCATACAATGGTACACTTATCTCGCCGAGCGTCACCCTTGCGTCACTTTGGCAAATTCAATACCAGGGCATTTAGGGCAGGTACTTAGGGGCAGGGTTATGTGAGCAGGCAGGTCAGATTTCTCCTGTAGGTGGGGAGTAAGTGGAAGAGGGAGGAAGGTTCGGAAGTAGGTGGACGAGTTGAGGTGGAGGAGGTGTTGGGGTAGTGGTGGAGGGGGTGAGTGGAGGAGGTGTTGGGGTAGAAGTGGAGGGGGTCAGTGGAGGTGGGGGTTGGGGTAGTGGAGGGGGGTGCAAGGAAGTAGGTGGATGAGGTGAGTGGAGGAGGTGTTGGTGTACTGGTGGAGGGAGTACAAGGAAGGGAAGTAGGGGAG
>JACEEZ010026252.1:95000-100000 GCA_016584305.1 Chionoecetes opilio | reverse complement strand
GGGTTCCTTTTATTTTTCTCCTCTCATCGTCTTTCTTCTCTTCTTCTCTCCTGTGTCTTTTTGTTTGTCCGTGCTGCTTGCATATCTCTGTGGGTTTTTCTCTCTCTCTCTCTCTCTCTCTCTCTCTCTCTCTCTCTCTCTTCTCTCTCTCTCTCTCTCTCTCTCTCTCTCTCTCTCTCTCTCTCTCTCTCTCTCTCTCTCTCTCTCCTCTCTCTCTCTCTCTCTCTCTCTCTCTCTCTCTCTCTCTCTCTCTCTCTCTCTCTCTCTCTCTCTCTCTCTCTCTCAATTGAGATATGTATTCCTTGTTTTTTATTTTACCTTTTTTTGCTTCTCTTTGTTCCTTGTTTCTGTTCCCGATGTCTTTTTCTTCATTATTATTCTGTCTTGTGTCCTCCATGTTTCTCTACTGTATTCCTGCATGTATCTCCCTCACCATAACCCTAACTCCCCACCCTCATCATCTTTTCCCCTCATCATCTTTTCCCACATCATCCTTTCCCCTCATCATTTTCAGCCATCATGGAGTCTGGTTCTCCTCATAGTCGTAATTCTCCTAAATTTTATTCATGTCCTCACGCGCCTCCCTTTCCCCTCTCTTTCCCCTCTGCACACCTTTCCCCTTGACTTACCTCCTCATTAGTCCTTACCTGCACTACTTCCCACCCACCTCATACCTCCACCTCCATGTATGTATTCCTTTGTATTCCTTTGTATTCTTTTGTACGCCCGCATAATCTGACTTATAATTTAGCTTCCCACACACTTTTTAATGCCATACAATGACTCACCTCCTATGCTTCTGTCCTCGTCTTCTCCTCGTCACCACATCTCAGTTTTAACTATGTAGTGCAGGGAAAGAGCTTGAAAAAAAAAATGGGGTAGTGAACCTAAGTATGGTGTGTTTATTTACGTAAAGGTGTGGTAGAGGATGTGAGTCTCTGTGTGGTGGTTGTATGTAATAGGTTTGTGAAGAAATATAATCCAGGAGAGGTTTTTTTTCTTTTAATACCATGCCTAAACTAATCTAAATATGGCTCACCCTCCTGCTTTATTCTCTATACTGTCTTCTTTTAGGGATTGACAACTAAGCGAGATTTTTGTTACCTCTTTTTTTTTTACCTTGGCCAGTCCTTTGTGATGTAAAAAAATATATAAAAAAATAAAATGCCAGCCACGTGCCTCGAGCTGCAGGAATAGTAAAGGACAAGTGGAGGAGGACGCTCTTCCACCTTCCTGACGCGCTTCCACCTTCCACTTCAGTCTCAGTATCTCTCCAACGCGGCGGCCCACCCTTGCCGCTGCTACCTGCATGGTGTCGGGTGCATGTTGAACCTGTTGGGTGCGCGGGTGGGGGGTGGGGGGGGCTGAAGGGGGAGGGGCAGGAAGGGAGGGAATAGCGGAAGAGAAAAGGGATTTGAGCCTGATACGTGTCTCTCCTTCTCCCTCCCCCACCTCCAAAAAAAAAGTCACCCAAAAAGGAATTAAAATAGTCAAATGAAGTCGCTAAATGAAAGTATTTGATTGTTTTATAAGTGATATTAATATGGTTTATGAATATGCAGGAGTATTTTCCTTTTTTTCGTGTGTGTGTGTGTCTATAGTCTATTTTTTTTAACAAGGCAAAAATTCCATTCTATCTTAAGGTCTCCTGCTTAAAATGATGCCTGTGTTTACCTGATACTATGGTTAACTATGATAAATACAACTGACATTTATAAAAAGCATAGTATACCCTTCTCCTGGCATCAAATATTAGTCAGTAAGCAGCAAGGGGTCAGGATTTTGGCCTCGTTAAAAAAAATAGACTATAGTTGTAGTTGTTTGGTTGTTTTTTTACAGGGCCTGAGCTACACTCATATGGCCCCGTTTCATGTCAACATTTCAATTTACTTCCTTAGTGTGTCTTGTACTTCATCTCTACTGTAGGTTATTACACATGAAGGTTTGCCTCTCCTTAGAAAATGTGCCTCACCTGTGCAGAGCTATCTCATATCTGTGGATATGCGTCACCAATTTCCCCTGTGTTGATCAACGGTACCTGCATTACTGGTGCCGATGTGCCGATGTACCTGCGTCACCTGTGGCAGCGTGTGTCACCTGGCGGAGCATGGCGCCTGTGTACAGCGTGCCCAGCAGTGCCGGGCTCGTGGCACTTAGTACATCCAATCCTGCAAGATGAAATATGCAACGACGCAGACAGCAGGAAGCGAACCCCGATTCCTCCCCCCTCCTTCCCCCCCTACCTGTCCCCCCCCATACATCTCTCTTCTCCCTCTTCACCCCCCATCCCCCCAATCTGTCTATACCTACTCTCTCCTGACTCCCTTATCCTTCCCCCTTATCCCTCCTCATCCATACACACCCGTCCTCTACACTCTGACATACACCCTCCCTCCATCCCCCCTTCATATCCCCTCCCTCCATCTCCCCCATCATACCCTCCCAGCCCCCACTCGTCACGTGCCATCTATACAACCCATACTCTCCCCCCTCCATCATACACCCATCCCATTACCCATCCACCCCATGCAGCCTCCCTTCTCTTCTGTTCCCTCGCCTCAATACCATTTCTTTCCCTTATTTTAGCTGTCATCTGCCGTACCTTCCATTACACCGTCACGTTACTATTCCCTTTCCCCTCACCTTATACGCCCTTTCCCCTCACCTTACCCCTCGTTTTCCCTTAGGCTTTACCTTTCCCTTACTCTCTTTACTCTTCTTACCATCCTCACCTGTCTCCTATAGTCCCAGTTCCCCTTTTCCTCCCCTTATATATAGACTACCCACTACCACTCTCCCCTCACTCCCCTCTCTTCCCTTTCTGCTGTAGTTCCGCCCACGCTGCTGCCACCGTCAATGCCACTGTCACCCTTGTCGCCCACGTTGGTTAGCACAGTAATATCGTATCGCGCGTGAAATATGTAGAGGCCAGAGGACGGGCGGCAGACATTTCGAAATTCACTCGTCGAAAACATGAAACTGAGATTTGCTCGACGCTAAAACCGGGATAGCCAGATAGCGGTGAAAGATGCATGGAAGTAGTCATTGTGAGGAGAGAGAGATGAGAGAGAGAGAGAGAGAGAGAGAGAGAGAGAGAGAGAGAGAGAGAGAGAGAGAGAGAGAGAGAGAGAGAGAGAGAGAAGAGAGAGAGAAGAGAGAGGAGAGAGAGAGAGAGAGAGAGTAAACTGACGCCAAATTTTTCAGGTTTTCGAAATAGTGTAAAAGGGCATTTGTTTTACTTTCAGAGAGAGAGAGAGAGAGAGAGAGAGAGAGAGAGAGAGGAGAGAGAGAGAGAGAGAGAGAGAGAGAGAGAGAGAGAGAGAGAGAGAGAGAGAGAGAGATACGGTCCGTTGCTCTCGGTCTCGTCAACTGACATTGCCCAGAGCGACACACACACACACACACACACACACACACACCACGCACACAACACACACACACACACACACACACACACACACACACACACACACACACACACACACAACACACCACACAACACACACACACACACACACACACACACACACACACACACACACACACACACACACACACACACACACACACACATCTGACAGCAGGGTAATAATTAATAAACCTCAGATGCAGCTCTACCCTTTTTTTCCGAAGTCTCCATCAGTTCCACGTTCATCCACCTTCCGTCCACCCATCCACCCATCCACCATGCACTCTTGGAACCCACCACCTCCACCTCAATCCACCTGAAACCTTACCGTTAAAACCCACGTACTACTTCAAATGCCTTATGGTAGCAATTGTGGAATCTATTCGTTTTGTTTTGGCCATTTTAACGCAAAACTTTTACTTCTAGAGGAGATATTAATAGGGAAATAAAAGCTTGAGGTGTTCTATCTGATGGTATGATCGGTATCTCAAAAAAGTTTCAAGTATTTCGAAAAAAACCAATATAATTTTGATTATTTTATTAATTAAATGTCATTTCCTCAGTTAATTACCACCGGATTTATATTTACTGTAGCTCAAACGAAAGGCCTTGACCTACTCTATGTTTATAGATTTACATGTTTTACGTAACTATCATAGTTTTTGAGTTATTCAAGGAATACGTGATTTAAAAAAAAAATACTTAATACCCTATTTAATCATCTCTATTAAGAGTATATATAATAATAGGGGTAGGTATGATGTATCCCTAATAGGGGTATATATAATAAATCCCTAATAATTTCCTAAGAGATACTTTAATACATTATGTGAAAATACCCGGATCTCTCATGTTGTATTGAAGAAAAAAACCCTCAAAGCAATACCCTTAACACTCGCCCAGAGCGTGGCGCAGGTAAGCACCGATGGGAACCTGTAAATGCCTTATCTGCCATAATTTCAAAAAATCTGCCAGTTTTTTAGTTATTAAAAAAACGTGATTTTCAAAATAAATCAAGGCATACCCCTTGCAAAATTTGCAATATTTTTTGAAAAATAGATTTGTTTGAAAACTTGTTCCTAGCAGTTATCGGATATGCTGAACACGAATCTGGAGTCAGTTTTCAGTTACAATGATTTGAAGTCCCTATTTCAGCCAATTCACAATGACATGATACTTCCAGATATTCCTTAAAAATCACAAATATGACAAAACTTACTACAAGAGATAAAAATATGATAGGCATTACTAGATTAATCATTACTTCAATACAACGATCAGTATTAGTATTTTCAGTATTAGTAATATTATTATTAATCCCTATTTGAGCCACCCATGCGATTGTCAAAGGACTTATAAAAACCTATAGGAATAGCATAGCAATACTGTGGGATTTCTAATTCCCTCCCATGACTCCTGTAGGATGCGTGAAGGAGCGAAGAGGCCCGTGAAGGACTCTGAAAGATTGTATTCAAAGCGAAGGATACTTAAAAAAAAAAAAAGTTCTTCCACCTCCCATTTCCTTTCCTCCCTTTCTTCTCTTCCTTCCTCTTCCTCCTCTTCTCCCTTTCTTGTCCCACCTCCCTTTCAC
>JACEEZ010026252.1:82500-92500 GCA_016584305.1 Chionoecetes opilio | reverse complement strand
GCAAACAAAAAGTCTCTCCTCTCTCTCTCTCGTCTCTCTCTCTCTCTCTCTCTCTCTCTCTCTCTCTCTCTCTCTCTCTCTCTCTCTCTCTCTCTCTCTCTCTCTCTCTCTCTCCTCTCTCTCTCTCTCTCTCTCTCTCTCGTCTCTCTCTCTCTCTCTCTCTCTTCTCTCTCTCTCTCTCTCTCTCTCTCTCTCTCTCTCTCTCTCTCTCTCTCTTTCTCTCTCTCTCTCGACTTAATAATAAAGGGTCTGTAAATTCGGTTCTGTACGCGTATGGTTGACTTTCCCTGTGGCCTTATTTACCACTACATGAATTGACCTCAAATGACCTTAACCAGACAGGTGTAGGTCATCCCCCTGCCCTCCTCCCCCCTCTTCTCCTCTCTTCTTCTCTTCTTTTGTTTTACATTCTCTGATATGCTTTTTTCTCCCCAATAACATTTCTCCAACCTTTATATCTCCCTCTTATTTTTGTTTTCTCTTCCTCCCCTCTTTTTCATCTCCCCTCACCTCTCCCCTCTCCTCTCCCCTCATCACCCGATCGAATTCTCGTTGGGCGTCAAAATAAATCGTGAAATAGGAAGTGCACCTGTGTCAGTAGTAATTAAGGCACCTGTCAAAACCTCTCTCTCTCTCTCTCTCTCTCTCTCTCTCTCTCTCTCTCTCTCTCTCTCTCTCTCTCTCTCTCTCTCTCTCTCTCTCCTCTCTCTCTCTCTCTCTCTCTCTCTCTCTCTCCTCTCTCTCTCTCTCTCTCTCTCTCTGTCTCTCTTTCCCGCTTACTTTCCCATTTCCCCTTTCCTTTCCTCCCCTTCCTTTGCTTCCCCATTGCGATAATTTCCTCCCTATCCCATTCCTTTCCCTTTCCTGTCCTCTTTCTTTCCCTTTCCTTATCCCTTTCCTTCTGTTTCCTCATCTTCCATCCCGAGTTTCTTCACTTCCTTAAAGCCCCATTCCTTTAATACCTTCTTCTTAGAGAGAGAGAGAGAGAGAGAGGTAGAGGTCGAGTTAGGTAGGTTAGGTTGAGGTTAGGTTAGGTTCGGTTAGGTTGAGGTTAGGTTAGGTTGAGTTTGAGGTTTAGGTTAGGTTAGGTTGAGGTCGAGGTTGAGGTCGAGGTTGACCTCGAGGTCGAGGTTGTCCTCGAGGTCGAGGTCGAGGTTGACCTCTCGTAGATAGAGAGAGAGAGTGGTAGAGGTCGAGTTAGGTAGGTTGGGTTGAGGTTATGTTAGGTTATGTTAGGTTAGGTTAGGTTGAGGCATAGATAACAGTAGAACTGGATGTGACACTTCGCAACGAAGCGCGTTGGAAGCTGCAGTGCTGGCCCCATGGCCAATTGACGCCAGGCGCTTAGTGTTTGGCAGCATTATTAGGTGTGTTTCAAATATTACGCCATGCTTCACTGAACGTCGTAACATATACGTCCAACAGTGCTACTTTGGTAAGACTTAGGAACTATAATAATATGCTTGCACAACTGTATTCGTTAATTTTCAAGAAGTACAATGTCTAACTGGTAACGCTGTACGAGTTGCTGTTCGTCGCTGACAACGCTGTGAAGTGTAAACACTCATACTTCGGGAAATACGTGTGACCGACTCTCGTGTTATTTTGGCATAAAAAGGATATTTACAAGTAAGTTACCTGCAAAATAATGATATATGTGATCAATCGATAGGTGTAGATGAATGTGATATATAATTTAATGATATATTTAGTGAAAAAATAAGTGAAATTAGGGTATGTAAGCACACATCTCCACGGCCGGTGAACTCTCGTCTTATTTTGGCGTATATAGGATGTTTACAAGTAAGTTACCTACAAAATAATGATAGGTATGATCAAGAGATAATTGTAGATGAATGTGATATGGAAGCCAATGACATACTTAGTGAAAAAATAAGTGAAATGACTATATTACCGTATGGAAACGATTTCAAGTCACTTCGGTCCATAGTTTCTCCGGCCCTCCGTCACTCTGGCCGGTAAAATTATAGTGTTTGCCCATACGCTCCCACTTCCCCCAAACAAGTTTGGAGACCTGTGGGAATGCGAGGTTTTCGAGTGGGGAACAAATTATGCGTCGGAAACACGTAATTAAAGAGTTGTGTAGGCCCGTAGGGGGGTAAAATTTCCTAGATCTAGGGTAATTTCCTTATATCTAGAGAAATTTGCCTAACCAAAAGTAACCTAATCTAGCGGGGGGCTTGACCCACCAATAACCTAACCTAACCAAATCTAACCTAAGCTAACCTAACCAAATCTAACCTAACCTAACCTAACCAAATCTAACCTAAGCTAACCTAACCAAATCTAACCTAACCTAACCTAACCAAATCTAACTTAACCTACCCAAATATAACCTACCCTAACCTAAACAAACCTAACCTAACCAAGCTGCGCTTGAAGTGTGACGACAGTGAGAGGTCTCTCAAGTTCCTGATTGAATTCGGTAACTCCATGCGTAGCTGGCAGGAAAGTGAAGTCCCGGTCTCTGCCAAAATCAACAAGGACACGTGCCTGGCTGTGTACAGCACCTCACGAGGACTGGTGGGCCTGGTCAGGTACCTGCTCGACAACCATAATGCTATCCTGGATTATGTGTTGTTGGGTAAGGTCCAGTCAGACAGGATCGAGTCTCACTTTCGCCACTTGAGAAAGCTGGCAGGCGGTAATTACTGGGCCAGCGTCCGGCAATTCATGGAGAATGAGGCAGTGATCAGGACCAGGAGTCTGATCTGGTGGTCCGGATACAGCGTCGGTGATCTATCCGATAAGATGACTGCTTGTCGGCAGGAGCGCGAGGTCGAGGACATGCAGGTGGCAGAGGAGTTGGTGGAGGTGGTGGGCCAAACAGAGCGTGAGGAGCTGGAAGACTCTACGAAAGCTGCCTTGGGTCACATTGCCGGGTACCTGGCTCATTCATCAACTAGAGGCAACAAGTGTGGTGCCTGTGCTGACCTGCTGGTCGACAGAGAGGCTGCACCGCTGGATGTCAGTTTCGAAGAGAACCCTGGTGAGCAGGTAAAGGCCATCTATAGGTCGTTCACCGAGCTGTTGGATCGCAGCAAGCTCCTGGTCCCGTCCTCCACTACCATCTGACATCTGCTGGACATCTGCCACATCTGGAGAGGTCTGGTAAAGGAGAAGACCACTCGACGCAAGCTGCTGGAGTGTTCCTTGCCTAGGAGGGTGTTCGTGGAGGTGGTGAACGCCCACACAAGCGAGAATGGCCAGCTGACTGGGACCTCCTGTTGTAAAGGGCACGGCTTGGACAAGCTCATCCGACAAATGGCTGGTGCTCTCTTCAATCTGTTTGCTGGCAACATGGTGCGTGACATCAACAGCGATGTCCACGCCAAGCGCAAGGCTGGTGCTTCCACAGAGCGTGTGACTAGGTCACAAAGTGACGATAAGTGGCGCAAGCTGACAGATGTGAAAAAGAACTGACATTGTTGCAGAAACCAATCCTTTTGCAATTGCGACAAAAATCGGTCTTCGTATCCAAGACGGTGCTTGAACCACAAAAACACGGCTCTATAGGTTGAGGTTAGTAGGTTGAGGTTGTAGAGGTTAGGTTGAGGTTAGTTTAGGTTGAGGCTAGGTGAGGTTGAGGTTTAGGTTAGGTTGAGGTTAGGTTAGGTTAGGTCGAGGTCGAGGTTGAGGTCGAGGTTGAGGTCGAGGTCGAAGTTGACCTCGACCTCAACCTAACGTAACCTAAACCTCAACCTAACCTAAACCTCAACCTCAACCTAACCTAACCTCAACCTCAACCTAACCTACCTAACTCTCTCTCTCTCTCTCTCTGTCCGAGAGGTCAACCTCGACCTCGACCTCAAGGTCATCATCGACCTCAACCTCGAGGTCGACCTCGACCACAACCTCGAGGTCGACCTCGACCTCAACCTCGACCTCGACCTCAACCTCGACCTCGATCTCAACCTAGCCTAACCTCAACCTAACCTACCTAACTCGACCTCTCCACTCGCCACGACACCCACCACTCACCCGACGTGAAAGCAATCTTCTGGACGTACCACAAGAAGCAGAGCTTTGTCATCGATGTGCTAGTGTTATGTAAGAAGAAAAAAACTTTTGTTTGCCTGTTTTGTTTTTCTATAATACTCTACTGTATAATAGACAATATCATATAGCAATAGTAAGTTGCACCCTGAAGTGTAAGAGTGTAGAGTGTAAGTAGCGAGTAAGAAATGTAGACCGCACGCTATAGTGCAAATGTCCCGGTAGACCGCACGCTATAGTGCAAATGTCCCGGTAGACCGCACGCCATAGTGTAAAATGTCCCGGTAGACCGCACGCTATAGTGTAAAATGTCCCGGTAGACCGCACGCTATGGTGCAAATGTCCCGGTAGACCGCACGCTATAGTGCAAATGTCCCGGTAGACCGCACGCTATAGTGCAAATGGTCCACGCGGTGTGAGACCGCACGCTATAGTGCAAATGTCCCGGTAGACCGCACGCTATAGTGCAAATGTCCCGGTAGACCGCACGCTATAGTGTAAAATGTCCCGGTAGACCGCACGCTATAGTGCAAATGTCCCGGTAGACCGCACGCTATAGTGTAAAATGCCCCGGTAGACCGCACGCTATAGTGTAAAATGTCCCGGTAGACCGCACGCTATAGTGTAAAATGTCCCGGTAGACCGCACGCTCATAGTGCAAATGTCCCGGTAGACCGCACGCTATAGTGTAAAATGTCCCGTGGAACCGCACGCTATAGTGCAAATGTCCGGTAGAACCGCACGCTATAGTGCAAATGTCCCGGTAGACCGCACGCTATAGTGTAAATGTCCCGGTGACCGCACGCTATAGTGCAAATGTCCCGGTAGACCGCACGCTATAGTGCAAATGTCCCGGTAGACCGCACGCTATAGTGCAAATGTCCCGTAGACCGCACGCTATAGTGTGAAATGTCCCGGTAGACCGCACGCTATAGTGCAAATGTCCCGGTAGACCGCACGCTATAGTGTAAAATGTCCCGGTAGACCGCACGCTATAGTGTAAAATGTCCCGGTAGACCGCACGCTATAGTGCAAATGTCCCGGTAGACCGCACGCTATAGTGTAAAATGTCCCGGTAGACCGCACGCTATAGTGTAAAATGTCCCGGTAGACCGCACCTATAGTGCAAAATGTCCCGGTAGACCGCACGCTATGGTGTAAAATGTCCCGGTAGACCGCACACTATAGTGCAAATGTCCCGGTAGACCGCACACTATAGTGCAAATTGTCCCGGTAGTGTAGACCGCACGCTATAGTGTAAAATGTCCCGGTAGACCGCACGCTATAGTGCAAAATGTCCCGGTAAGACCGCACGACTATAGTGTCAAATGTCCCGGTAGACCGCACACTATAGTGCAAATGTCCCGGTAGACCGCACACTATAGTGCAAATGTCCCGGTAGACCGCACACTATAGTGCAAATGTCCCGGTAGACCGCACGCTATAGTAGCACCATTTTTCTTTCCATACTCTTTTTTCCTTTTCCATGCAATCTCTTCCTTATCTTCTCTTCCTTTCCTCTTTTGTCCCCAATATTTTGCTTTCTTATCGCGTCCCATATCATTCCACTTGCCCTTACTTCCTTTTTTTATCATACATCTCTAATTTTCCTCTTTTTCCTGATTATTTAGTTTTCTTATCGCGTCCCATATCATACTAACTTTCCCTTTTATTCCGTGGCCCTCTCCTGCCCTCGCCTCCCGCCCCTCAGGTAGCCATACGGTTCGGGTCATTATCCTTCTGTGTCACCTGTCCGGGACCTCGCTAAGTGGAACCCTGTCAGCTGCTTGCCTGGTGAAGGTTGACTTGGTTGTGTGGGGTTATTGTTGTGATCTCTGCCAGGCCTTCCTCTCTGTCCTTGCCCTCTCTTCTCTGTGTCTCTGTATGTTTCTGTGTGTGTCTGTCTGTGTGTCTGTTCCTAGGTATGAAATGTCTGTCTCTCTAGCTGTCTCTCTGTTTGTGTGTCTGTCTGTGTGTCTGTTCCTAGGTATGAAATGTCTGTCTCTCTAGCTGTCTCTCTGTTTGTGTGTTTGTCTGTGTGTCTGTTCCTAGGTATGAAATGTCTGTTTCTCTAGCTGTCTCTCTGTTTGTGTGTCTGTCTGGTTGTCTGTCTCTGTTTGTCTGTCTGTCTCTCTGTCTCTCTCTCTCTCTCTCTCTCCCCTCTCTCTCTCTCTCTCTCTCTCTCTCTCCTCTCTCTCTCTCTCTCTCTCTCTCTCTCTCTCTCTCTCTCTCTCTCTCTCTCTCTCTCTCTCTCTCTCTCTCTCTCTCTCTCTCTCTCTCTCTCTCTCTCTCTCTCTCTCTCACATAAATTAAATGCAGATCAGTCAATGTTTGTTGATAATATAATTTCCTATGACTTCTTTACTTCAGTGTGTGTGTGTTTGTGTGTTAGTGTATGTGTGTGTGTGTGTATGTGTGTGTGCATCAGATTGGAGGTGCAGGTGGCGTGGGAGGGGAGGGGGGAGGAGGGGATGTATTGCATGGGTGTGGGGTAATGGTAAGGTGTGGACCCCAGATGCAGGTGTGTTCACTCAATAACTGACTCACATCCATAATAATTACCGTCGCAGAGATGACGTGTTTTATCACGGATTGCCAGGCTGCGTCTTTGTGTTAGCCACGTCACTCTGTAATCCGCCCCCGCAGTCTCCCTGGCCGCATGGTGGAGGGTGGAGTGGGTGGAGGAGGGGGTGGAGGGGATGAGGGGAAGGTGTAGGGGGGATTAGGGGAGGGTGGAAGGGGTGGTGAGGGGCTAAAAGTGTGTTAGGGTTATAGGGGGAGGAAGGAGAGGAAGGGATTTTAATGTTATGATTAAGGTATTAAGAGTAATTGTTTGTATGTGATTTGTTTACGTGTTGAAGCGTTTAAATGTGTGTTTGTGTGTGTGTGTGTGTGTGTGTGTGTGTGTGTGTGTGTGTGTGTGTGGTGTGTGTGTTTATAGATGACATTTATGTTTTATGCTGCTTTTATTCATCAGTTCGCTTACATTATTATTTGTTATTCCATTCCATTGTATTTTTTTGTGACGTGTAGTATGATAAGTTTTCTTTTATAAATATTTACAATGCAATTGAAAAGCTAAACTACCTAAATATATGAAATTAAATGTGTGTGTCGCTCCACAAGGAGAGCAGTTAGTAGGGTAATGTTAGTAAAGAGGCGTCCTTTTACTTCTTAAAGGGCAATATATAGTTGATGCTGCAGTGTAGAGTGAATGACTGATTATCCATGTGTGATTGTGTGTGTGCTGACATACACTGTTACTACTACCTCCTTATGTGATGAGCTGGTGTGGTGTGCGTGCGCGCGTGCGTGAGGATCGCGGGCTGGGCGTCCAGGTGGCTGTGGTCGCCCCGGGTGCGTCGCCTCATTACGGTAATCACCCGTGAGTGATACCTGCGCGGCGGTGGTGATTGCGGCGCCATATGTCAGCCACCACCTCGGTCTTCTGTTTACGAGGCACGCGAGACCCTGCGTGCCGTGCCTCTCGCCCCGCACGTGCGCCGCCTCTCTTCCTGCACGTGTTCGCTCGCCGCAGTGCCTGACCCCGGCATGATGGTGGCGGCGTGCACGAAAAGACGGGCGACCACCTGACGGGGCGTGGCTGCGGTGCTCACCTGCAGAGTAACAGATATCAACAAGAAAACAAAGTAACATATAGAATAAACGGGAGCACAGGAATAGAGGAGTCTCCCAAAGTCAATAGGTAAACAAAATAACAGATAGAATAAACGGAAGCACTAAGTCTCCCATCCCTCCGTTTTCTTCATCCACTCCACTTCTTTTCTCCCATTTTCTTGATGATACTCCTGTGACGTAGCCTCTAAGCTCCGCCGCTGTGCGCGCGGGTTTACTTGATATATGTTACTTTGCTCACCTGTATACAAGAGGACGTCACCTACACACCTGAGGACGCGATATGAAAGCTTATTATGTGGCAGTTGTACGATAGCTTACAGAAACTGCCACGTGTAGGTCTCGGAGCCTCTTTTAGCTTCCTTATTTTCTTATGTTCTTCATTTGGTTATTGGATATTATTTGTATGTATGTTGTTTGGTAGCGATTTGAAGTGCAATGGATAAGTCAGCTGCTGCCAAAGATTATCAACATTTGTTAAGACCTCGCTCGCTTATGTGCTATACTGACATATAAGTAATTTATTGTAGTTATTTGTAAAAGGACTGTGTGTGTGTGTGTGTGTGTGTGTGTGTGTGTGTGTGTGTGTGTGTGTGTGTGTGTGTGTGCGCGTGCCTGCCTATTCATGGGTATCTGTCCCTGGATCTGTATCTCTCATGCATCAACAAACATGCTATTTCACAAAGTAGATTAACAAAGATCCATGCACACACACACACACACACACACACGCACACACACACACACACACACACACACACCACCCACACACACACACGCATGACTGCTTGATGCATAATGTCATTCAATATACACGCACATTATCAGCTCTCGCGCCTGGCTGACGGATGAATGGGCGATGCGATGGGCCGCGTTAATCATTGGGCGGGACAGTAATGTGGTCGTCCATAGTTTGATGAGCGCTAAATGGTGGAAGCCGCTTGTCCGCTCACCTGCTGGCTCATCACGGCTTCACCGGCACGGGACAGGTAAAGGCTAATTGTGCAGGTGGCGGGGCTGACTGTTACCCTGCCTCTGTCTGCGCTACTGTCCCACCGGCCGATATATACCTGCAGTGGCGAAGGTGCTGCCAGGGAATGATCCTCCTGATTTGGTTCACTTGAAATTAAGTGAAACGTCAAAGCGTCCCGAGAGGAGAATCTTTGAGGTAAAAGAGAGGGTGTGGGTATAGTCATGTTTTTATGTTCATGAGTTTCTTTGTGTCAGTCACTGTCCGTGCATGTTTGTTTGTGTGTCTGGTGGTTCTTGTGAGTATTTTTGGATGTGTATTGTGTCCTATGATGTCCGTAGCTACATGTGCGTGTCCTTAAATTTCTTGTTAATTATTGGTGGTGGTGTTGGTGTTGTTAATTTATTGGTGGTGTTCGCGGTTCCTTTTGTGTATCCGAAATGGTCCGTGGTCTGTAGAAGCTGCTGTGTTGCGTCCCTGTCCGTGTCCGTAGGGTCCTCATGGTTCCTTGGATGCCTCTGTCCGTAGACGCATCAGTTTCCTTGGACGTCCGTGGCAATGTATTCATCTTTTTAGGTGTCCGTGACTGTATACGTGTGTTTCTATGGGTGTTTTTGTGTGTCCGTGAGTGCCCCAAGATGACTGTAGGTGTCCAGGGGTGTTTATTATGTACAAAGAGTGTCCGTGAGTACATATGTCCTTGGTTATTGTGCTATGTCCGATGGTACGTACTCCTGAGTGTCCATTGTGTTCATGATTGTTTCTTGATCTCCGAGAGTTTCTCAGGAAGTGTATCAGTGCCTTGGAGTTTGGAGTCAGTATTGATGGTGGTGGTGTGAGTGCCGCGTGGCTCGGCTCTCATATATCGGGATGCCGAACAGGGGTGTTGGTGCAGAGGCGCGGGCACGTCCTGACTCATTGCTGCTCATATAATAGAGATAAACCTGGAAGGGGCTTAACTTGTACGTATTATATGCACAATACAGGGTGATTTGTGTGTGTTTGTGTTTGTGTATGTGTGTGTGTGTGTGTGTGCGTGTGCGTGCCTGCTCCCTGCCGGCCGCTCCACACACCTGGCACCCTGAGCAACACACAAGACAGGTGGCGCTCGCATCGACCCTCCCTCCCGCTGCTCACGTCTCCGCGGCGCCGCCCCTTTGGTTCCGCCCCTCTCTCAGGCCCCGCCCCCTGGATCCCGCTCGGCCGGCACCACGCCCCCAGCTGTCATGGCGGTGCTGAGGTCGGGCGGTGGGTACGGGGGGAGGGACGCCGAGGCAGCAATCAGTGCCAAACAGCGTCAACAAATAGCGTGAATGTGGATGCCAAACTTCGGGGACGAGGTGATCGGCAGCGAGGTCGAGTCACTGAGTCACTCGC
>JACEEZ010026252.1:65000-75000 GCA_016584305.1 Chionoecetes opilio | reverse complement strand
TATTCGGAAATGATGTGAGATTGCTTGGGATTCGCATTTAAATATTTGCATTATATCTATTACTTAGTGATTTAATAAGATAATCATTTGGGATTTTTTAAGGCAGCATGTTCCAAAAGTTTGCAACATAGGTAAAGAAAATGTGCATTGCTTCGAGAGGATGAGGAGGAGAAGAGAGAAGGGTGAGGGGTGAGGGGAAAGAACTGCAGCAGGGTGTGAGGGGTGACTGGCTTGGGGAGGAGGGGTGAGAAAGAAGTGAGGGGTCAGGGAAGGGAGGGGTCAGGGAGGGGTCAGGGAAGGGGCGTGTGCTGCCCCTTGAGGGAATCAGACGCCACAAGTTGAGTTGACTCCATGGTCCCCTTCGCCGCCGGTCCTCCCTCACCTTACTAATTCATCCGCGGCGACATAGGGTTGCCTGACTCTTCCCTGACCACCACCACCACCACCACCACCACCACCACCACCACCACTACCACCACAACCACTACTATTATACCCACCAACCACCCATCCACCACCACCACCACCACCATCAGCACCACCACCACCACCACCACCACCACCACTTTCGTATTCCCTATCCACCATTCTCCTCCTCCCTAACCCTTTACAATCTGACTCCTTTCCCGTCCTCCTCCGATCTTGTTAGTCCACTCTGTTCCATCTCCTTGTTCCTCCTACTATATCAGCATCTTCCTCACTCTTCCTACCCGTTCTCTTCCACCCACATTGCCTCTTCCACCCCGTTCCCTTCCATCCACCTATACCAGCATCTTCCTCACTCTTCCTCCCCGTTCCCTTCCCTCCACTTACCATCATCTCCCTCACTCTTCCACCCCTTTCCCTTCCACCTACATTGGCTTTCTTCCTTTCCGTTATTCTCTCCCAGGTCGTGATTTGTATCCCTTTCCTTTCCAGGCTGTCCCAATGGTGTGGTTAAGATGCAGCGGTGGTGACCCTCTGGGCGTATATAATAAGGTAAGGTCTTTGTGGTCTCTCTCTCTCTCTCTCTCTCTCTCTCTCTCTCTCTCTCTCTCTCTCTCTCTCTCTCTCTCTCTCTCTCTCTCTCTCTCTCTCTCTCTCTCTCCATCATATTTTCTCTCCTTAGCTTTTCTCCTCCACTATTTCGTACTTATGATTAGATTGCCTCCCTCTTGGCCTTTTTCCTTTCCTCTCCCTCTTTGTTTCATCCATCCATCTATCCCTTTCTCTTTTCCTTTCTTTCTTACCTTCCATCCCCTCCCTGTTCCTCCCTACTCCTACCTCCTTCCCTCCCTCCCTCCCTCTCTCCCTCCCTCCTTCCCTCCCTCCCTCTCTCCCTCCCTCTCTCCCTCCCTCCCTCTCTCCCTCCCTCCCTCCCTCCTTCCTTACTTCCCTCCCTCCGTTTCAACGATCAACATTAAGGCGGCATCAGTAAGGCTGCTCTTGTCGCCTTCATTATTCACGGCTTGGTCACTGTTGTTGTTGGACGGGGGTCGACGCGCCCTCTGAGGCTTAAGGCAGTTGGTGTCGCCTAAGGGAGACTGCAGGAGGGATGAAAGGTGGACGCGAGGCCTTTGAGGGGTACTTAGGGGTCTCTCAGGGTCGTCATAGGCATTGAAATCGAATAAGACTGATTTTATTTTCATTTTTATGGGTTAAGAGTGAAGTAGGAGTGAGTGATTGTGTCGTGTTGTGGGGAGGAAACGCGGCCTCTGTGTCGTCTCTCGAGGCCTCAGACATCACCTGTAATTAATACCTTGATTGTATTTTTTTTCACCTTTTGTTTGTGGCATTTTACCTTTGTGTATTGTCATGGCAACGTTAACGAAGTGGCTGTTGGTTCTTCGTGATAGTTACGTAATTTCACCTTTTCTGTCGGTGTTATAGACGAGGTTTTGTTTTATTGATGGTTATGATGTGTTTTGTAGCCAACGTTATGGACGGGTCAGTAGTTAAGATTGAAGTAGTTTGTTTGGGAAATTGTATGTCGTGTTGTATGTGTGTGTGTGTCTGTGTGTGTGTGTGTGTGTGTGTGTATGTGTGTGTGTGTGTGCGTGCGGTTACCAGGCAGGGCACATAAGGGAGGTTATGCATGTGGCGGAGGAATTGCTGCGTCTCGTGACCTTTCATGACCTATATACAGCCATCGACTGACCCCCGACCGCCGCTGAAGGTCGAGATTTATTTGTCGAGCCATCACAAGTTTTTTTTTTTGCTGTGTGTGTGTATGTGTGTTGTGTGTGTGTGTGTGTTTGTGTGTGTGTGGTGTGTGTGTGTTTTTGTGTTTTGTCTATCAATCTATCTACTCATATTATCTCTTTATATATCTATGTAGCTATTCATTATCCCTTATATCTATGCTTGTATGTATTCAACTATCTATCTATGTTTTATCTATCTATATCATGCAATAATCTATACTTAATAAGAAGATTCTTAAGCATCTATCTGCTCACAATCTTCTATCTGATCGTCAGTTCGGTTTCCGTAAAGGGCAATCTACTGGCAATCTTCTAGCTTTCCTAACTGAATCTTGGTCATCCTCCTTTAGGGGTTTCGGTGAAACTTTTGCTGTTGTCCTTGACATATCAAAAGCTTTTGATAGAGTCTGGCACAAATCTTTAATTTCCAAACTACCCTCATTCGGTTTCTATCATTCTCTCTGTAACTTCATCTTAAGTTTCCTTTCAAACCGTTCTATTGCAGCTACTGTAGACGAACATTGTTCTTCTCCTAAATCTATCAATAGTGGTGTTTCCCAGGGTTCTGTCCTATCACCCACTCTCTTTCTATTATTCATTAATGATCTTCTAAGTCTAACTCAAAGCCCTATCCACTCTTACGCTGATGATTCTACCCTGCATTTTTCAACGTCGTTTATTAGACGTCCAACTCAACAGGAACTAAGTGATTCACGGAGAGATGCCACCGAGCGCCTAACTTCTGATCTTTCTATAATTTCTGATTGGGGCAAAGCAAACCTTGTTTTGTTCAATGCCTCAAAAACCCAATTTCTTCACCTATCTACTCGTCAAAACCTTCCAGATAACTATCTCCTCTTCTTCAATGACACTCAACTGTCTCCTTCTTCTACAATGAACATTCTAGGACTATCCTTTACTAAAAATCTGAACTGGAAATCTCACATCTCATCTCTTGCTAAAACAGCTTCTAGGAAGTTAGGTGTCCTGTGGCGTCTGCGTCCTTTTTTTTCTCCCTCCCAATTGCTTTCTCTCTACAGGGGCCTTATCCGCCCATGTATGGAGTATGTCTCACATGTTTGGGGAGGATCCACTCATACAGCTCTCCTAAACAGGGTTGAGTCAAAAGCTTTTCGTCTCATTAACTCCTCTCCTCTGACTGATTGTCTTCAATCTTTAAATCACCGCCGCAATGTTGCTTCTCTTGCTCTCTTCTACCGATATTTTCATGCTCACTGCTCTTCTGAACTTGCTAACTGCATGCCTCCCCCCCTCCCGCGGCCTCGCTGCACAAGACTTTCTACTCATTCTCATCCCTATTCTGTCCATCTTCCTAATGCAAGAGTTAATCAGTATCTTTACTCTTTCATCCCTTTCACTGGTAAACTCTGGAACTTTCTTCCTGTTTCTATTTTTCCACTTTCCTATGACTTACATCTTTTCAAAATAAGAGTAACAAGACACCTCCCGAACTAAATTGGCTCACCCCTTTTTTTTATATTGTTCTCTTACTGTCTTCTTTATAGGGACTGGCAACTAAGCGGGCTTTGTGTTACCCATTTTTTTTGCCCTTGGCCAGTCCTTTGTGATGTAAAAAAAAAAAAAAAAAAAGGGTACTATGTAATTTGATTCTCTATATAATATTTTTTTGCTTTACGCCAAATGATAGGCCTTGATCTACTTCATATTTACTTCTCTATACTTCTTGCACCTATCTGCCATAGTTTTTTTAGTTATTGAAAAAAACGTGATTTAAAAAAAAATCAAGGCTTGCAAAATTTGCAATATTTTATGAAAAATAGAATTGCTTGGAAATTTGTTCCTAGCAGTTTTCGGGCATGCTGAACACGAATCAGTTGTCAGTTACAATGATTAGCGATCCCTATTTCAGCCAATTCACAATAACATGATACTTCCAGATATTCTTTAAAAATCACATATATGACAAAACTTACTACAAGAGATAAAAATATGATAGGCATTGCTAGATTAATCATTACTTCAATACAACGATCGGAATTAGTAATATTATTATCAATCCCTATTTGAGCCACCCATGCGATTGTCAAAGTACTTATAAAAACCTCGGAATACTATATCAATCCTGTGGGACTTCTAATGCCCTCCTATGACTTATCACCCGTCAGGGTGGCGCAGTTGGTAGAGCTGTTGTCTTGCGTCCAGAGTCCCTGCATTCGGTCAGCGGTTCGAGCCCACCAAGTTCGTCCTGGCGTGGTGGCGCTTTGTATAGTCAATAACCTTGTAGTTGGTACTTGCAAAGTGTCTAGATAGGATCAAAGATATTATATTATCTTATCCTATGACTTATCCGAGGTTTGAATTATACGGGTTCGATTTAGAGAGGGTTTACTGCAGTAATAAAAAGGCGATGCAGCAAGGACAAAAAATCAAAGCAAAAAAACAATGTTGATACAAGAAATAACCACGGGCGAAAAAGAAAAGAAAAGGAAAAGTAACAACGCAAACCAAAGCAAAATGAAAGAAAAGAAACAAAAACGAGAAACACCCAAACCAATATCCGAGTCACCCTCCACCTCCGCCCTTTTCTCCTCCCCTACACGACACCCTAAAAAAAAAAGAGAGAAAAAAAGAAGTAGCCACCCTCCACCCTCCTCCAAATCCTCCTCCTCCTCCTCCTCCTCCTCCTCCTCCTCCTCCTCCTCCTCCTCCTCCTCCTCCTCCTCCTCCTCCTCCTCCTCCTCCTCCTCCTCCTCCTCCTCTTCTTCCTCCGTCTTTGTTATCCCCTAAGAGAAGGAAAAAAAAAAGGAAACAATAACAAAAATACCAGTAAATCCATGCTATATCAAATCAGAGTCGTGGGTTCGAGAGGGAGATGGAGAGAAGGAGGGAGGAAGGGGAACGGAAAGAAGGAAGAGAAGGAGAAAAGGAGGAGGGGAAGGAAGGAGGGGACAGGAGAGGGAAGGGAGTGAGGGGAAGGAGGGAAGGAGAGAATGAGGGGAAAGAGAGAGAAATCCTGTGAAGCGCTTAGGTGAGGGTCGAAACGAGACGGAGCAAGATGGAGTGTCTGTCAAGCTGGGTATAAACGTTATCTTAACCTTGTTACGGCCACATCTTGAGCTAGGCGAAGGGAGGAGGGAGGGAGGATGGACCGAGCCTGGGGGAAGCTGGGAAGGCAAAGGAATACACTGGAAAAACTAACAGCAACGTATTTTTATGTATTTGTATAATTATATATTTATTATTATTATTTGTGTTTGTATTGGTTCGTGACGAGGATGTGTGCAGAAACTAAAGGAGATACGTACATTAACATAATCTATAAAGGAGGCGAATCTATAAAGGAGATTCTATATATGTCTAATATAAATATAAAGGATAACATAAAGATATATCTATAAAGGAGGCATAATGACGCGAGAGCAAAGTTGAAGGCTGTCCGGGTAATTCTACAGGAAAATTAGAATATGATGAAAGATAGAAAGCGTAATCTGATCTATCCTGTGACCTGACTGATAGCACTAACAGCTGCTATACTTATCATCACTGCTTATCAACCAGCCTTTCCTCCACCCCGTTAATTCCCTATTTTTCATACCCTACGATTTGATGTGTCGATTACTGTTATATTTTGAACTTCTTTTTTCGGATCCCCCAAAGCCCGAGCTCTTTCCATTACGGGTGGAGCAAATCTTAAACAACAACAACAACAACAACAACAACCAAATTACACAACTTCTCGCCATCTTTCGTTCTATGTCAAAGTCAAAGTCAAAGTCATAAATATTTATTTGCCAACTATAAACCGAAGAAAATTAACGTATCCCAATATATAGGCCGAGCTTTTTTAATGTGAACATAACTTATTATAATTGGTAGAATCTGGGAAAAGTGAGAAAAAAGAAGGAACGGCAGAAAGCGTCACCAGAGAAACTTTAAAAATCTTCACCTCCTTAAAAATGTTCACATTAAAAAAGCTCTGCCTATATATTGGGATATGTTAATTTTCTTCGGTTTATCGGTTGATTGGGCTATTTTCCTTAGACTATTATTATGAGATTATTATTACTATTATTAGACTGAACTTTTTTCATGACCTTGTAGGCTTCGGGTGAGCATTACCACGGGCAAATAAATATTTTTGACTTTGACTTTGACTTTGACATAGAACGAAAGACTTGGAGGGTGAGAGGTTGTGTAGTTTAATAGTTGTTGTTGTTGTTGTTGTTGTTTAAGATTTGCTCCACCCGTAATGGAAAGAGATCGGGCTTTGGGGGATCCGAAAAAAGAAGTTCAAATTATAACAGTAATTGACACATCAAATCGTAAGGTATGAAAAATAGGGAATTAACGGGGTGGAGGAAAGGCATCCACCACGGCGAGTAATGTGGGTAATGTGGTGGTGGTCGAGAAATGAGGGAAATGAGGCAAGGAAAAAGTGATTTGGTGTGGTGGAAAGGACTCTGTCGAGGCTTAGCACTGCAGAGGAAGATGAGGATTTAGTATAGGAAGTCAGAGAAGGAGGCACAAAGTAAGAACAAGTCTGTGTAAGAGGCGGGAAGAGGATGAGACTATATACCAAGAGAGAGAGAGAGAGAGAGAGAGGAGAGAGAGAGAGAGAAGAGAGAAGAGAGAGAGAGAGAGGGGAGAGAGAGAGAGAGAGAGAGAGAGAGAGAGAGAGAGTAAAAAGGGAAGGTAAAATAACCTAGAAGAAGAAAGAGAAAATCTTAATATTAGAAATGAAGAGGTAAAAACACTATAACATCAATTGCTACACTTGAGAGAGAGAGAGAGAGAGAGAGAGAGAGAGAGAGAGAGAGAGAGAGAGAGAGAGAGAGAGAGAGAGAGAGAGAGAGAGAGGGGAGAGAGAATAACAGACGTGTGGTCGCGCTCAAGCCCACTCTTGTTTACTCCTGGGATGAATTGCTTCGCCCTTTGTGTGGGTATTCGCCTGCCTGTAACTCTGTAAGTCTTTTCTCCTGCCCCGCCCCAGCCTCCTGCCGCGCCCCAGCCTCTGCCCCGCCCTCCTCCCACGTCTCGCCACACACAGCCACTCAGCGCTAGTACAGTAATTCAAGTCTTTCTCTCTCTCTCGTCATTATTCTATCATACACTTTTCCCCTTGTCGCCGGCGGTTCCTCGCTATACTTACGGCTTTAACCCAAAACAAAACCATCCGCACCAAATTCCTTTTATGCACTGCGAAACAAAAGCGAGTCGGCTGCGTTCTTTGCTCCAATCGAGAGTGCTAAGCCAAGAGAAGCTCGTAAGCCCGTCTCCCTAAGGTCGAAAAGCCCATACGCTAAGCCAATCCGGATCGGCCTTAGTGTCGTGGTGTCTGAAAGGCCCGACTCTACCTCAGGACTTCAATTAATTCCATTCATTAATACAACATCGCCCTCCAAATGACATTACCAGCCTGCAGCAAGTTCCCTTTCTTGCTCTCGATTAACATGCACAAAGCGACACGGGTCCTGATACAAAAATCAATTGTATTCTCCCACACACTCCGGAAAAAGGCGGTGGTGGTGGTGGCAGTGGTTGTGGTGGTGGTGGTGGCGGGGGAGCGGGTTCGAGCTGGTCCGAAGCCTGTCCCGTTGGGTTCAGAATCCTTTGGTTTATATGAAGCACTTGGGTCTTACTCGCTTTCCACTAAAATCATAGACGTGGCTCCCTTGGGAAATTGGGTCGTTTTGTGCTTCGTTGTGGCTACCGGAATGCCTCGGTCCCTCACACACACACACACACACCACACACACACACACACACACACACACTTGCATTCTAAACAAGGGAATTAATCAAACTTGGGATTATGAGATGTTACGTACAGGGATTTGCAATTATTGAGACGATTGGGCTATTTTCCTTGGACTGTTATTATTAGATTATTATTACTATTATTAGACTGAGCTTTTTTCATATCCTTGTAGGCTTCGGGTGAGCATTACCACGATGGGGGAAAGCCGCATGTGGACAGATAATACTACTACTACTACTGATAATAATTTTATTTTGCACCCGAAGGCATACATGAAATAAAAGAATACAACATAATATAACATGAGGAAATGAACTTAAGTACTAAAGCAAATACAATATAATACAGTATATACATGTGGGCAATATATATACTGCTGTACATACAAAGGGATAAGCAACAAGACTCAGGGGATTAAGTGCAGATTTACTAGAGATGATATTACATTGAAAACTGTAAATTAATGTTGTACCGTCAAGTGGGAGAAAAAAGCGAGAAAGTATTGAGGATAAAACAACGTATATAATGTGAGGGAGAATAATGTCGTGGCTATAATGTCTCTCTTCTTTGTAGTGATGCCTGTTTTACAACGCCCCTTCATACTCCTTCTCTTCTTTCTTCTCCACACTGTCCTCCTCTTCCTTCTTCCTATCCTCTTCTTCCTCCTCCTCCTCCTCCTGCCAAGTGTTTGCAGCCACAACGAGCTCATTAATAATACAGTGTTGTGCAGGAGCCTTCAGACCGTGTGTGTGTGTGTGTGTGTGTTTCTTTTCAACGTCACTACCGAGCGTCTCATGTAAGCTATTTCTATTTTTTTTAGTACAAATTCAAGACCATATCTCTACTATCTCTCTGCACCCAAAATTATCTCCACTGTCGTCCTCCTCCTCCTCCTCCTCCTCCTCCTCCTCCTTCCCTCTCCTCCTCCTCCTCCCCTCCTCCTCCTCCTCCTCTTCTTCCTCCTTCTCCTCCTCCTCCTCCTCCTCCTCTTCCTCCTCTCCTCCCAGTGCCAAGAGATGTCTCCCAAAGGACTTGCCACTTTAAAGTACAAAGGAACACTGATATTACCCTTAGGAGCTACCCGGCGGAGGGTCTCTCTCTCTCTCTCTCTCTCTCTCTCTCTCTCTCTCTCTCTCTCTCTCTCTCTCGTCTCTCTCTCTCTCTCTCTCTCTCTCTCTCTCTCTCTCTCTTCTCTCTCTCTCTCTCTCTCTCTCTCTCTTCTCTCTCATTATCGAATATTATCATTGATTATCTAGGACGTATTTCTTATATCGTATGCAATTGTTTTTTGTGTGATGTGCGCTGACACACTTTCAACAGTTCTTTTATTATACATTTACCGTAGTGATAAAAGTAGATATATATATATATGATATAAGAGTACCGTATAGCTAATGCGTTTTCTATTTTAGCTTCTTTCTGTGACTCTAGACTTTTAGCATTATTACTTTGAATTGAGAGAGAGAGAGAGAGAGAGAGAGAGAGAGAGAGAGAGAGAGAGAGAGAGAGAGAGAGATAGAGAGAGAGAGAGAGAGAGAGAGAGAGAGAGAGAGAGAGGAGAGAGAGAGAGCATCATAAGAGTCCCACTAATGGCTGTGTGGCGACCAATCAAAACTTTCAACATTTTGTACGAATTTCTGATGATTAGATGAAGGTCACTTGCGATTGAACAACAACAGCGACCTTTTGGCAAGCGGCACATCTCTCTCTCCTCTTTCTCTCGCTCTCTCTCTCTCTCTCCTCTCCTCTCGTCTCTCTCTCTCTCTCTCATCCTCCTCTCATCTATCTCCCCCCTCTCCTCTCTCTCATTAAAGACCCTCGCTGATACATTGCCTTTCACGATTTAATGACTAATTTTTCAAGATTAAATTAGGAGGCTGAGGAATGTCATGGATGGAGTGTGTGTGTGTGTGTGTGAGTGTGTGTGTGTGTGTGTGAGTGTGTGTGTGTGTGTGTGTGTGTGTGTGTGTGTGTGTGTGTGTGTGTGTGTGTGTGTGTGTGTGTGTGTGTGTGTGTGTGTGTGTGTGTGTGTGTGTCCTCGTGTGCCCAGTGAGCAGGCCGCCGAATCCCAGGTACA
>JACEEZ010026252.1:0-47500 GCA_016584305.1 Chionoecetes opilio | reverse complement strand
ACCTTATAACACACACCTCTGCCACAACGCACCTTACTAACACACCACACACTCAGGCACACACTCCAGTAACCTTGTCACACATATGGGCGAAAACACAACGAACAATAACGTACATGAGGCCTTACGAGTGTCTTGAGATTAATTAACGCACCGCAATGACCCCCGCGTCGCTCTGCCTCGGCTCAGGTCATGCCTTGTGGTGACCTTTACGGGGGTCACTGTATGGCGGACGCTGCTTAATGAGGCGACGATTATTTCATGGTGGGCTGCCTCGGGACTGAAGGCCGCAGCGTACGAGGTAAGGATTCCTGTTTTAACCCCTTCACGCCCAGATCTTTCCTTTGCTATATGAAATCGTCTGTCGGTAGCCATAAACTTACAAAAAATGTAACTTAATATACCAAATTAGCTAGTGAATAAGGATATTAAACTGGTCATATCTATAAAATATGGCTTATATTCATTAAAATTGTCTAATGGTAGTCATATTACGATGGAAATTATGTTCTGGGTCTCATAAGGTTAAGCTGTTTTATGGATCACCAGCATCTCGGGTGTTTTGTGTGTGGCTTTGCGGGATCATGAGCGGCGCGGCGATCATCCTGGACTACCGTTGCAAAAAAAAAAAAAAATCTTAAAACTTATTATTAAAATTCCTCTTAAACTTATATATATAATTCTTTATAAACCTAAAATTCTTCTTAAAGCTTATACTTAAAAACTTTTGCCTGGACTGTCGTTTCAAAAAAATTCCCTATTCCTTCAACTAATGGGGAAATTAATAAACCTGGCTGAATATAGTGTCAAACCATTCCAGGGATTATCTGAACCTTTCTTTAAAGTTTGGTTGAAATTAGGGCAGAGATAACGGAGCTTTAGCTGGACAGACGGACGTTCAGCGAATTATAGTAAGAAACTCTGCGGGAACACCTTGCCATATTTCACTAACTTGGTAGACTTATATGAAATATTATTACTATGTTATTATTATTATTTTTTTATTATCATTATCATTATCATTATCATCATATTATTGTTGTAGTTATTATTATTACTATTATTATTATGATCATTGTTATTATTATTTGTATTATTATTACTAATTATTATGAAATTGCAATTTGTATCATTATGTCACACACACACACACACACACACACACACACACACACACACACACACACACACACACACACACACACACACACACACACACACACACACACACACACACACACACACACACACACACATATACACGAATTGAATACCCCGATTTACCTTCCGTATTCCACAGCAGCAGCAGCAGCAGCAGCAACAACTGCAACAATAACAAGAAACATAGAATAATCATGAGTTGATATCAATGAAGACGAAATGAGGCTCACCACATCAGTTATTCACGCAAATTCATTTTAGTTTCTACTCCATTCTCCTCCTCCCCTCCTTCCCCTCCTCCCCCTCCCTCTTCCCCTCCTTTCCCCTCCCTCCTTCCCCTCCCTTCCTTCCATCCTTTCCACGCTACGTTTTTTTATGTATTTCATGGCTCCTCCTATCTCTTTCTTTTCCGGGAACAAAATAACTTCAGTACAACCCATTATTTCTTCCTTCTTTCGCCCTTCGTTCCGCTTTCCATTGTTTTCGTACGCTCGTTGGGCTCAAGCCTGAATGTGCTTGCTCGCGTGCGCACCCGACCCGCGCCTCAATAATAGATCAGCGGAGTCCACGAACTGCGCGCCACAAAAAGAAAACACTGCAAAAAGATAAAAAAAGGGTGGAAAAGAGAGATAGTGGGAGGGAGGGAGGAGGGAGGAAGGAAGGAAGGAAAGTGATATTCAGGCGCCGTCATGAAGGAAGGAAGGAAGGAAGGAAGGAAGGAAGACAAACCACAATAGTCAATGCTTGGAGGAAGAAAAAACTTATTATCCTCCTTTCTTCCTTCCCATTCTTCCTTCCTTCCTTTCCTTCCTTCCTTCCTTCCTTTCCTTCCTTCCTTCCTTCCTTCCTTTCCTTCCTTCCTTCCTTCCTTCTTTCCTTTCCTTCCTTCTTCTTCACTTTTCCTTCCTTCCTTCCTTCCTTCCTTCCTTCCTTCCTTCTTCTTTCTTTCCTTCCTTCCTTCCTTCCTATCCATCCTTCTTTCATCATTTCATCATTCTTCATCAACTATTTCACTTCCTTCCTCCGTGCTATCTTCCTTTTTCCTGTCTATCATTTTTCTTCTCTACTTCTTCCTTGTTTCCTAACTTCCATCCAGTCATGATTCACACATGCAAAATAAGTGTTGGATTAAGCAAAATAAGCGGATATATCGTACGTAAAGATTTAATATAGATTACAAAGGAACAACAGGGAACAACCAATAGGTCCTTACAAGGCTGTTTGCTTTAACCACACTAACTAACGAGATAATAAAGAAAAGGAAAGAAAGTAGATACATAAAGACAAAGGAAAAGAAGGAAAAGGAAGCAAAGAGGCCGCGAGGCCCACACTGGTAGTTCCTGTCACCTAACACTACCTACATCCACCTTTCATCCCCATCCATGAACCTATCCAGCTCCCCTTTAAAGCTCCCCAATGACTCAGCACTAACTACCTGTCTACTGAGTCCATTCCATTCATTCACCACCCTAAATGAGATACATGAGATAGTTCTAGGGTGGGTATAGGAGGAAGGAAGGAAGGCAGAACGGAAGGAAGGAAGGAAGAAAGGAAGGAAAAATGAAAGAAAGAAAGAAAGAAAGAAAGAAAAAGGAAGGAAGGAAGGAAGGAAGGAAGGAAGGATAATATGCATGATGATCTTTATTCACCTTAAGTATTCATGACATTTTTGCTCCCTGTTCCGTGACATCTAACATAATGGTTAAATAATATTGCAATTTCGGGAAAAAATTAAGGATGGGATCGAGGAAGCAATAGAACTTGTCACACTTTGGAACGTATTAACCAGTCGAGTATGAGTGTCAGTGGCTACATTGAGAAGTTACAGTAGTAGTAGTAGTAGTAGTAGTAGTAGTAGTAGCAGTAGTAGTAGTAGTAGTAGAAGTAGTAGAGTAGTAGTAGTAGTAGTATAATAGTAGTAGTAGTAGTAGTAGTAGTAGTAGCAGTAGTAGTAGTAGTAGTAGTAGTAGGAGCAATATCACCTACAATAAATGTGTACCTAAATTAGCAGGTTTAGCAATAGCAGTTTCAGCAAAAGTAGCATAATTAGAAAGTATATATCTGTAGTAGTATAAATAGACAAGTATATCTACAGTAATATAAGTAGAATTAGGAAATATAACAGTAGTAGTAGTAGTAGTAGTAGTGGTAGTAGTAGTAGTAGTAGTAGTAGTAGTGGTAGTAGTAGTAGTAGTAGTAGTAGTAGTAGTAGTAGTAGTATAATAGTAGTAGTAGTAGTAGTAGTAGTAGTAGTAGTAGTAGCAGTAGTAGTAGTAGTAGTAGGAGCAATATCACCTACAATACATAATTAGAAAGTATATATCTGTAGTAGTATAAATAGACAAGTATATCTACAGTAATATAAGTAGAATTAGGAAATATAACAGTAGTAGTATGGATAGAATAGTAGTATACTATAAAGTAGTAGTCATAGTAGCAAAGAGTACAGTTTATTGTATAGTTAAAATATCAGTATACTGTGAATAACATAGTAGGATTAGGAAATTAAAAACAGTAGTATGTATGATATTACAATTTGTTCTTAGTTGTCAGGTAGTGAGTCCTATAGAGAGTAGTAGTCGTAGTAGTAGCAGCATGTGTAGCAGTAGTAGTAGTTGCAGCAGGTTAGCACAATATATCAGTAGAGCGTGTAGCATAGTAGTAGTAGCAGCAGTGTAGCAGTAGTATAGTAGCAGCAGGTGTAGCAGTTGTAGTGTGCAGCAGGTGTAGCAGTAGTAGTAGTAGCAGCAGGTGTAGCAATAGTAGTAGTAGCAGCAGGTGTAGCAGTAGTAGAAGTAGCAGCAGGTGTAGCAGTAGTAGTAGTAGCAGCAGGTGTAGTAGTAGTAGCAGCAGGTGTAGCAGTAGTAGTAGTAGCAGCAAGTGTAGCAGTAGTAGTAGTAGCAGCAGATGTAGCAGTAGTAGTAGTAGCAGCAGTTGTAGCATTAGTAGTAGTAGCAGCAGGTGTAGCAGTAGTAGTAGTAGCAGCAGGTGTAGCAGTAGTAGTAGTTGCAGCAGGTGTAGCAGTAGTAGTAGTACAGCAGCAGGTGTAGCAGTAGTAGTAGTAGCAGCAGGTGTAGTAGTAGTAGAAGTAGCAGCAGTTGTAGCAGTAGTGGCCCTGTGCCCCACATTCCCCTGCTGAATCATGCACACCGGACGATTCATAACAATCAGGCCTCCACCACCAAGGAAGAATAGCGCGTCCTGTCCTTAATTATGGCGACCCACCTCTCCTCCCCCCTCCCCGTCACCCCTTAAGACACGCACAGTAGTACCTTCCGGACGTTTGATGCCCCCTACCTACCCCTCTTCCTCCTCCTCCCCTACCTTCCTCCTTCCCCACCTCCTCCTCCTCCTGCTCCTTCTATTCCTCCTCCTCCTCCTCCTCCTCCTCCTCCTCCTCCTCCTCTCCTCCTCCTCCTCCTCCTCCTCCTCCTCCTCCTCCTCCTCCTCCTCCTCCTCCTCCTCCTTCTCCTCCTCCTCCTTCTCCTCCTCCTCCTCCTCCTCCTCCTGTTCCTGTCCTCCTCCTCCTCCTCCTCCTCCTCCTCCTCCTCCTCCTCCTCCTCCTCCTCCTCCTCCTCCTCCTCCTCCTCCTCCTCCTCCTCCTCCTCCTCCTCCTCCTCCTCCTCTCTGCTTCGTTGCCCCCAGCTGGTTAATTTCTTATAAGCACATGTGTTCATTCCTTCAATTGCCACGCTAAAGTATCGCAAATCTTACCTATATAGCGTTTTCACGTGTATTTCTGTTTGTAAGTATTTTTGTTGTTGTTGTTTCTGCTGCTGTTACAACGTAGTAGTATGGTAGGTCTATCTATAGCTTGTGGAAACCTTGCAACTACTATACTACTACTACTACTACTACTACACTACTACTACTACTACTACTACTACTACTACTACTACTACTACTACTACTACTACTACTACTCTGTACCTACCACGTTATAATCTAAGACTACTAAATCCCCTTAACATCGTGTAGCTATCACTCCCTCTGTACCGTGTATGGGTGGGAGGAGGGGGAAAAAGGGAATGAACGGGAGTAGTGAGGTGTCTTAGAATTTTTTTTTTTTTTTTTTTTTTTTTTTTTTGGGGGGGGGGGGGGGGGGGGGGGGGGGGGGCTTGCAGAATAACAGAAAAAGGGGGGGGTTTTCTTTGAAAATTTTTTGGGGAACTGGGGGGGTTAAGATTTTGCGTTTTGAGAGAAGGTGTGTGGGTGTGTTGAGAGATTTTTGCGTGTGGAGAGGAGAGTGGGGTGTGGTGTTGAGGAGTGTTTGGGTTGAGAGAGAGATGTGTGTGGGTTTGGGAGTTTTTGGTTGTTGAGAGAGAGAGAGAGGGAAGAGAGAGAGAGGAGAAGAGAGAGAGGAGAGAGGGGATGAGAGGAGAGAGAGGGGAGAGAGAGAGAGAGAAAAGAGAGAGAGAGAGAGAGAGAGAGAGATAGGAAGAGAAAAGGAGAGAGAGAGAGAGAGAGAGAGAGAGAGAGAGAAGAGAGAGAGAGAGGAGAAGAGAGAGAAAGAGAGAGAGAAGAGAGGAAGAGAGGAAAGAGAGAGAGAGAGAAAAAGAGAGAGAGAGGGAAGAAAGCCACACTTAAAATCGGATATTGCCAGAGTATTCCTGCCCCAAGAACTTGCTTCGTGAATACTTGAAAGTGATCACATTTATCTTTTACATCTGATCTTATTTGGAACGAATGTTGTAATTTAGAAACACTTGTTTTATTTAAGCAGATTTCATTGAATATTGATGTATTCCCGAGTAATCACTTTTATCTTCCCGTTTCTTCTTTGCTTTCCGTTTTTTCCTTTTTCACTTATTTTTCTGCCTCTGTAGCTATGTATCTCTCTCTCTCTCTCTTATTCCTCTTCTTCTCCCCCCGCTATTCCTCCTCTTCTCTTCTCTCTCTCTCTCTCCCCTTTTTCCTCCTCTCTCTCTCTCTCCTCTCGCTCTCTCTCTCTCTCTCTCTCTCTCTCCCCCTCTCTCTACTCTCTCTCTCTCTCTCTCCCCATTCTCTCCCCTCTCTCTCTCTCTCTCTCTCTCTCTTTTTTTTTTTAACTTAATACATTGAATACAGAAGGGGAGTTGATGGGGCTAAAGTCCTGACTGGGACCCCAAAGGACTATCTCTAGCAGTATTATATTTATTAATATCAATAATTATAAAAATAATATGGAAAAGTCCCGCAATTCTCTACTATAAATTAATACTGAAAACAACTTATGCTAATACAAATAATATAAAGAAAGTTATACTAATACGTTGAAAAACACATATATATAAAAAAATTATACTAATATAAAATATAATCTTTTTTATACAAATGTTTAGTAATGATTTTTATTGCATGTTTTATTGCTTAGTTCCGCTTGCAGCCAGCCTTTACGCCCGATTTGAAGGCGGTGCATGGAAGTGGTGAGATGCAGGTCGGTCGGGCGCACCAAGGTGTTCCATAGTCGACCATAGCGGGGTAGGAAGGAGCGGAGGTAATGTTCCGTCCTCGCGAAGGGCACAGTCACTTGATGGTCGATGTTGGGGGCGCCCCCGGGTAGAATGGGAGGGCCTGGCCCGTGGGTTGAGGCGCAGCTCTGCAAAGTTGTAGGAGCTGCATCCTGTGAGCCTTGTACATGACGCACATGCCTGCCACGCCCACGCCGCTGCTGGAGAGGTTGAATGATCTGTGCAGCAGCCTCGGGGCTTTCAGCCGGGCCAGCCGCTGGGCTCTGGCTTGAACCCGGTCAAAGGAGGCGGAGGTATGACGGGGGGCAGGGGACCATGCAAGGGGCGAGTATTCCATCAGGGAGCGGACTTGTGACTTTGTAGAGTGTGCCGACTCCCTGAGCGTTTCCCGGGGTGCGCGACGCGTCGGATGCAGCTCAGTTTCCAGGCAGCATCCTTGGCGACCTTCTTGACGTGGCTGGTGTATGTGAGGCCAGAGTCAAACTCCACCCCTAGAATGTTGACTGACTCCCGGAGGTGTATTTTTCTACCTTCCAGGAGAATGGCGTGTTTTGGGCCCAGTTGACTGCATCTTGCCTGCGGGAGATGAGGACGGCTTGAGTCTTGTTTTGGTGCAAAGTGACTTGCCATCTCTTACCCCAGGGGCGATGCTCTGCAGTGTCTGGTTGATACGAATGCCTGTGTTTGTGGCGGTCACTCCTCTCACAGGTGAAAGTGAGAGTACAGTCGTCTGCGTACGCTCTTGCCTCCCGGAATCAGCTGCAGGATGTCGTTGAAGTAAACGTTCCAAAGTAATGGCCCGAGTACACTTCCTTGAGGGACACTGGCTTTGATGCATTTTTCAGAGGAGGTTGACCATTCACCACCACGCGCAGAGTTCTTTCATGGAGGTAATCTGCAGGAGGTGGGAACAGGTCCCGCAGATCCCCAGGCTTCTCACTTGGTAGTGATGCCCTGATGCCACACCTATCAAAGGCACCAGCGATGTCAAGGGCGACGACGAAGGTGTCTTCGCCCCGATCTAGGGAGTGGTTCAGGCTGCTGAGTGCAGGAGAAGAAGGTCTGCTGCAGATCTCCCTGTCGGAAGCCGAATTGCCCTGAATTTAGCAAGCGGTGAGCGTCAAAAAATGTAGTGATTTTGGAGGCAATGATGGACTTTAAGAACTTTCCCAAAAACGGAAAGGGGGGAAAAGGGGCGGTAGTTCTGAGGATCGCCTCTGCTCTTCTTTTTGTGGATAGCACAGACTCTCGCCACTTTCCACTCAGATGGCCCCCCCCTGCTGAGATGAAGGCACTCCCGGAAGATGGTAGCAAGAGGCACAGCAAGTTGTGAGGCACATCTTTTAAGCAGGTGAGGGCTAATTTCTATCGGGTCCCAGCGCTTTCTTGGGATCAACTTGTTGAAGTTGTTGCAACACCTCCTCCGTGGTAATGGTGATGTTCCCTAGGGCGGCCTTGGTTAGAACCGGAACTGTAGGAGGTTCACGTTCTGGGTCAGGAACTGTCATCTTGGAGGAGAAGTCTTCTCTAGGAGAACTCTCTCTCTCTCTCTCCTCTCTCTCTCTCTCTCTCTCTTCTCTCTTCTCTCTCTCTCTCTCTCTCTCTCTCTCTCTCTCTCTCTCTCTCTCTCTCTCTCTCTCTCTCTCTCTCTCTCTCTCTCTCTCTCTCTCTCTCTCTCTCTCTCTTTTTTTTCCTTTTTTTCCCTCTGTATGTATATATGTGTAAAATATAATACATAATATCGTATAAGACGTCTCTAAATACCGTCCTTTTTACCCTTTAAACTCCTTTCTCTCTCTCTCTCTCTCTCTCTCTCTCTCTCTCTCTCTCTCTCTCTCTCTCTCTCTCTTCTCTCTTCTCTCTCTCTCTCCTCTCTCTCTCTCTCTCTCCTCTCTCTCTCTCTCTCTCTCTCCTCTCTCTCTCTCTCTCTCTCTCTCTCTCTCTCTCTCTCTCTCTCTCTCTCTCTCTCTCTCCCTCTTCCTCTCTCTCTCTCTCTCTTCTCTCTTCTCTCTCTCTCTCTCTCTCTCCACCACCTTGTCACTCCCTCATTAACTCTCATTCCGTGCTCTCGCTCTCTCCATTCTCTCACACTCCGCCTCCCACCTTAGCCACTTTAGCGGTAATTTGCGAACGGGCAGGACTGAGGAGCCTTGGGACGAGGGGAAGAGCGTGAGGCGGGCTGAGGGGAGGTAGCGGTGGTGAGGGGAGATAGAGAGAGAGAGATAGTGGGGGCAAGGGAGGGGAGAACCAGTAGGATGGGAGCGGAAGGGAAAGAAACTAGAATATGTGAAATAAGTGGAAATAAGAAAGAGGAGAGTTTGTACCGTGTGAGGAAGAGAAAGTTATTGGAGAAGAAACAGGGAAGAGGAGGAAGAGAGAGAGGGAGAAAGGAGAAAAGAGAAAGGGAGGGAAAGATAGGTGGCAAATGTGAAGAGGAAGGAGAAGAGGTGGTGAGATGGTGAGAAGATAAAAATGAGGGAAGGGAAAAGAGAGAGAAAAGAGAGAGAGGGGAGGAAGGGGAGAGAACAGAAGGGAAAACCGGGTAAAAAGTGATACATGAAAACCATTTTTGTTCTCATGATAGTTTGATGGGGCGGGATAATCTGATATCCCGTGGAGGGCGACAGCTTGTCCGTCCCGGCGAGGCTGATCAATTTGGAGGGGAGGAGGGAAGGGGGGCAGTGTGTGTGTGTGGGGTGGGGGGGGTCAGCGCTCCACCCGTGTTGCTGCTTCGTTATGGAAAAATGTTGGGCTGCCCGGGAAAAGTGTCCGCTGTCAGTACCTGTGACTACTGGGACAGGTGTTGCGTCCCGGGACACCTGTTGCCTCTATACTTGGTCCTCCCTCCCTGCCCTCCCCATGCCTACCTGTGTATCTACCTACCTACTCATCTGACGGCCTGCTAGCCTGCCTTTTTACCTATCCACCTATCTGTAGGCCGTTTGATGATTGGTAGTGGAGAGGGTGTTGGTGATGGGTGGGATAAGGTGGGTGTCAGGGTGTGGTGGGTGTCAGGGTGTGGTGGGTGTGAGGGTGTGGTGAGTGTGAGGGTGTGGTGGGTGTGAGGATGTGGTGGGCAGAAATATGGTGAGTGGGTGTGTCTTGGGTGGGTGTGCAGGTGGGTGGGTGGGTGGGGTTGTGTGGCGCGAGAGACCGCAGTTTTGTCAATACTGTGAAATCCTCCATTTTGTGTGTCTTTGCTCTTGTAAACCCTTCCTTCCTTCCTTCCTTCCTTCATGTAGTCCTTCTTTCTTTCCTTCCTTTCTTCATTCATTCATTCATTCCTTTCTGTTTTGAACTAAATTGACTCACCCCTCTTTTTTATTTTATTCTCTTACTGTCTTCTTTATAGGGACTGGCAACTAAGCGGGTTTTGTGTTACCCATTTTTGTTGTGCCCTTGGCCAGTTCCTTGTGATGTAAAAAAAAAAATAAAAAAAAAAAAAAAAAATTTACCTATTAATCCTTAAATCCAATCCATCATCCCATGTTTCTTCCTTTTTTGTCCTTTTCTTAAGTTTTTCTTATTTACTTTCTTCACTTTTCTCTCCGTTCCCATAGATTGTTTTTTATTAATTTTTCATGTTTCTTCTCATTCATCTATATTTTCATTTTTTTCTTTTTTTCCGTCTTTTCTTAAATGTTTTATTACCATGGATTGCTTTCATTTGTATTTTTCATTTCGTCAGCCATGGTTCCTAATATTTCTTTTTTCTTTTCCTCTTTCCTTATGTCTTCTTCCATGTTCTCTCTCTTATTCTCGCCTCTTCTCTCTCTCTGCTTCTCTCTTCCTCATCTTCCTTTCTTTTACTCTCTCTCTCTCTTCTCTCTCTCTCTCTCTCTCTCATCAACTTCTCTCTATCTTCTCTCTCTCTCTCTCTCTCTCTCTCTCTCCTCTCTCTCCTCTCTCTCTTCTCTCTCTCTCTCTCTCTCTCTCTCTCTCTCTCTCTCTCTCCTCTCTCTCTCTCTCTCTCTCTCTCTCTCTCTCTCCCCCCCCTTGCCCCTCACAATAACCTCACCTTTACGACCCTCTACTAACACCCCAACTCATCCCCTCTTTCTCCCCTCACCCCCTCCCCTCAAATACCCCTCCTGAGTCCACTTTGTATCATTCAATTCCATGCAGAATTACGAATCATATATGGAGGAGGAGGAGGAGGAGGAGCAGGAGGAGGAGGAGGAGGAGGAGGAGGAGGAGGAGGAGGAGGAGGAGGAGGAGGAGGAGGAGGAGGAGGAAGGAGGAGGAGGAGGAGGAGGAGGAGGAGGAGGAATAGGAGGAGGGGGAGGGTTGAAGGGTTAGATAGCGGGTCTTACTCCATGCACAGAACCCATGAATAACCCATTGTGACCCGCTGACTCTAACCTCTTCTTCCTCACCTCCCCGTCGCACCTTCACTTACGACCTTCCTATTTTCCTCCTTCCCTACCTGTACACCTTCTAAACCTTCGTACTACCTTCCAGACGTGTAGTGGTCGTCCTGGTGTAGTAGTTAGGGCGCCTAGCTAAGAATCTGTGGGCCCTGGTTCGAATCCGGGCCAGGGCAGTCGGCGTCCAGTCTACCCAGCTGTTCATACTTCCTTTCGAGGTTGATATATGCATGGGTACCTGGGGAAACCTGGGGAAGGTAACTGTGGTAGTGTGGTAACCCGGAAACCTCATTATTTACATCGTTCATTGTTCAGTATTATCTTTATTTTCTGTGGCGTTTCTCTTCTTTCCTTCCTTGCCATTCCTAGCTCCTTGCCATTCCTCTCCCCTGCTATTGTTGCTGTTCTCGTGTTCTTTACTTTCTTCCTTTCTTCTTCCTGTTCCCTCTCCTCCCCACTAACCTATCCCAAAGCTCCTCTCCCTTCCCCTCCCCTTTCTTTCCCCAACACATTTTTCTCCCACTACCCTCTCTCTCCCTCGAAATTCGCACCACATCACCCTCCCTCACTTCTTTCTCTCCCTCTTTTACCTCTCTTTCCCCTCACCCCCCTTCCTCCCTTTGCTCCTCCCCTCACCTCCTGACATGTCTTCTCGTTGAGCACTCCCCTCTTTTTTACCCTCACTATTTTTACCTCCTGTGTCATTCCCTCTTTTCTCTCCCTCCTCCAAATTTCTTCCCCCATTCCCTTCTCCTTCCCAGTCTCTCATCTCCTCCTTCTCTTCTTCCTCCTCCTCTTCTTCCTCCTCCTCTTCTCCCCTTTACCACGTCTTGTCCTCTTCTCCCCTTCTTTCCCTGTCCTCTTCCCCTGCAAAAATATCGACCCTGCCAGAACAAAGCCATGTATTTTTAACGTATTTTTTGTTATAAGTTTTCTTGGTTAAAATTCGTCACCTATGTTGTTAATATTATTGTTATTATTATTATTGTTATTATTACTATTATTATTATTGTTGTTATTGTCATTAGTGTGTGTGTGTGTCGGTTTATGTGGTTCTCTCTCTCTCTCTCTCTCCTCTCCTCCTCTTCTCTCTACTCTCTCTCTCCTCTCCTCTTCTCTCCTCTCTCTCCTCTCTCTCTCTCTCTCTCTCTCTCTCCTCTCTCTCTCTCTCTCTCTCTCTCTCTCTCTCTCTCTCTCTCTCTCTCTCTCTCTCTCTCTCTCTCTCTCTCTCTCTCTCTCTCTCTCTCTCTCTCTCTCTCTCTCTCTCCTTCCTGTATATATATCCCACCGTGTGATCGCCGTCTAAACGTTTTCATCGCATTTATAACCTGAGCTTTTCCCTCCCCCGTGATTGGCCAGCGTGATTTAGGTTGTCTCTGATTGGCTGGTGGAGTCGTTCTGATGAGGGAAGGGAAGGGAGGGAAAGAGGGGAGGGAGGAAAGAAGGAGGGAGGGAGAGAAAAGGAAGGAAGGAGGGAAGGGGAAAGAAGGGGGAGAGAGGGAAGGAGGGAAGGAAAGGGAGAGAAGGAGGAGAGAAGGAGGGAGGGGGAAGGGGCAGAGGGGAAGGGAGGGAGGGAAGGGAAAGGAAGGGTGAGGGAAGGAGGGGAAGGAAGGGGGAGAAAGGGAGGGAAGGTGACCGTCGTTATGCTGTAATTTGAGACTGGTCCGTTGATGCTCTTGAATAGTTAATTAGTGGCAATGGGGTCATTTTTATTATTATTTTGTAACAGTAGAGGAGGAGGAGGAGGAGGAGGAGGAGAGGAGGAGGAGGAGGAGGAGGAGGAGGAGGAGGAGGGGAGAGGAGGAGGAGGAGGAGGAGGAGGAGGAGGAGGGGGAGGATGGAAGAGGAGGAGGAGGAGGATCTGAGGAAGAGGAGGAGGAGGAGGAGGAGGAGGAGGAGGAGGAGGAGAGGAGGAAGGAGGAGGAGGAGGAGGAGGAGGAGGAAGAGGAGGAGGAGGAGGAGGAGGAGGAGGAGGAGGAGGAGAGGAGGAGAGAGGAAGAGGAGGAGGAGGAGGAGAGGAGAGAAGAGGAGGAGGAGGAGGAGGAGGAGAGAGGAGGAGGAGGAGGATTGGAGGAAGAGGAGGAGGAGGAGGAGGAGGAGGAGAGGAGGAGGAGGAGGAGGAAGAGGAGGAGGAGGAGGAGGATCTGGAGGAAGAGGAAGGAGGAGGAGGAGGAGGAGGAGGGAGGAGGAAGGAGGAGAGGAGGAGGAGGAGGAGGAGGAGGATCTGGATAAAAGGAACAGAGGAGAGGAGGAAGCAGGAGGAGGAAGGAGGAGGAAGAGTGAGAGAAGAGGAGGAGGATCTGGAGGAGGAGGAGGAGGAGGAGGAGGAGGAGGAGGAGGAATGAGTTAGATTTATTTATTTAATCAAGTGTTTAATTTTGTTCTTTTGCTTTTCGGTATACACTGTTTCTTCCTTCTTTCTTTTTATTTCTTTTTTCTACTCCTTCCTTTCTTCCTTCCATCCACATCTCGTTATTTCCATTTTATCTCATATTCACATTTATGATTATTTAATTCACGACATGATATTGTTTATTGTGTTAATATGTTATCGTTAATTAACTTAGAAATGATACTGGCGAACGCATATCAATTCCTCCTTTTCGACCTCATTTTCCTAATTTTCCTTCTCATCTTCCTCCTTTTCTTCCTCCTCATCCTTTTCCTCCCCCTATTTGATGTCTATTCGCCCTCATTTCATCCCTTGTCCAATCCATATAATTTCTACTTATATTTCACTACACTAACGTCTAACACTGCCCTCCCTAACCCTCCCATCTCCCTTCCCCCTTCCCATACCCTCCCTCTCACTACCCCCTTCATACCCTCCCTCTCCCTACTCCCTGACCCTCCCTCTCCCTACCTCCTCCCATTCCTCCCTCTCCCTACTCCCTTCCTTACCCTCTCCCTACCCCCTTCCATAACCTCCCTCTCCCTACCATACCCTCCCTTCCACTCCTCCACACTACCATAACCCTTCACTGCTCTTCCCTTACCCTACCTCTCCCTACCCCTTACCATACCCTCCCAAGCCCTTCTCCCAGTTCCCCAGCACCCTAAACCTTCCCAGCCTCCCCTGCCCCCCCCCCCTGCCCCCCCGGTCCCCTGCCACAGTCCCATGCATGATTCAGGTGTGTATGGCCAGCCGGGTCCCCCCAGATAATTAGAGCGGCATGCCCTGTCAGCGGAGCCACGTGAGGATCAATTATTTAGGCAGCTTCACCCGCACGCTGGACTGACTGGCAGGGAAAACATGATTATGATGAGAAACCTCGGGTCGTGTGTGTGTGTGTTTATGTGTGTGTGGGGGGGGGAGGGGTTGTGTTTATTGTGTGTGTGTGTGTACAGGATAGTGGAAGAAATGTAGTCCACGTGGAGTGCGTGGTGTGGTAAAAATGAGGTGGAATAGATGGATTTTTTTTACTTATGTGATGAATTCGTGAGTGAGTGCGTAAAAAAAGTGTGAGTGAGTGAGTATGTGAATGAGAAGAAATGTTGTTTAGAGTGGAGGAAAATAAGAAGGAAGGAAGGAAGGAAGGATAAAAAAAGAAAGAAGGAATTTGCTGCATAGGTAATGAATGAAGAATGTGGAATGTGGTAAACAATGAGAGAAATAACGGAGGAAAGGAAGGAAAGAAGGAAGGAAGGAAGGAAGGAAGGAAGGAAATAAATAAATAAATAAATAAATAAATAAATAAATAAATAAATAAATAAATAAATAAATAAATAAATAAATAAATAAATAAATAAATAAATAAATAAATAAATAAATAAATAAATAAATAAATAAATAAATAAATAAATAAATAAAGAAAGAAAGAAAGAAAGAAAGAAAGGATGAGAAAGGGAAGTAGGAATGACTTTTTGGCATGGAAGGGACGGACAAAAAAGGGAACAGGATGAGGAAGGGGAGTAGAGGTAATGAGATAGGCTAAAGGAAGGAGAGTATTAATGAGAATAAATGGGCATGAATGTAGAATGGAGGGTATGGAGTGAGATGAGATGTAAAAGAAGATACGTGTGTGGAGAATGAGGGAACGTATGTATGCATGTAGTATGTGTGAAATTTCTTGTATGTATGTATATATGTATCTCCTGTATTTGATGTATGTATCTTTGTAATAAGTATGTATCTCCTTTATTTGTGTATGTATCTCCTTTATTTGTGTATGTATCTCCTGTATTTGTGTCTGTATCTTTGTAATAAGTATGTATCTCCTTTATTTGTGTATGTATCTCCTTTATTTGTGTATGTATCTCCTGTATTTGTGTCTGTATCTTTGTAATAAGTATGTATCTCCTTTATTTGTGTATGTATCTCCTGTATTTGTGTCTGTATCTTTGTAATAAGTATGTATCTCCTTTATTTGTGTATGTATCCTTGTAATAAGTATGTATCTCCTTTATTTGTGTATGTATCTTTGTAATAAGTATAAATGCTTGTATTTTTGTTTGTGTGATCTAATTTATGCGGTAAAGCCTCTATATTGCCAGCCAGTTATATATAAGCCAGTTATGTCTATAAGTGTTAATATCTGTTAAATTATGCTTTTTTCATTTATATATGAACCATTATTATTATTATTATTATTATTATTAGTAGTATTAGTAGTAGTAGTAGTAGTAGTAGTAGCAGTAGCAGTAGTAGTAGTAGTAGTCGTTTTAGTAGTAGTAGTAGTAGTAGTAGTAGTAGCAGTAGTAGTAGTAGTAGTAGTAGTAGTAGTAGTAGTAGTAGTAGTAGTAGTAGTGGCAGTAGCAGCATTATTATTATTATTTACAGTAGTAGTAGTAACAGCTGTAGTAGTAGTAGTAGCAGCAGTAGCAGTAGCAGTACATAGTAGTGGCAGAAGTAGTAGTTACAGTAGTACGTAGGTGGTTGGGTCATGCATCAGTGGCGTGAGTGGTGTGCCTAGTAGTAGTAGTAGTAGTAGTAGTAGTAGTAGTAGTAGTAGTAGTAGTAGTAGTAGTAGTAGAAGTAGCAGTATAGTAGTAGTTACAGTGTTAGGTGGTTGGGTCATGCATCAGTGGCGCGAGTGGTGTGCCTAGTAGTAGTAGGTAGTAGTAGTAGTAGTAGTAGTAGTAGTAGTAGTAGTAGTAGTAGTAGTAGTAGTAGTAGTAGTAGCAGCAGTAATAGCAGAAGCAGTATAGTAGTAGTTGCAGTGTTAGGTGGTTGGGTCATGCATCAGTGGCGTGAGTGGTGTGCCTAGTAGTAGTAGTAGTAGTAGTAGTAGTAGTAGTAGTAGTAGCAGTAGTAGCAGAAGCAGTATAGTAGTAGTTACAGTGTTAGGTGGTTGGGTCATGCATCAGTGCGCGAGTGGTGTGCCATCACGGCTGATAGATGGCGCCGTGCGTCTGAGGGATGAGCGCCGAGGCACGCCGAGGGAGAGATTTATGTGCCGCGGGCGTCAATTGTGTGTAATTTTATCATATATTATTGACGCCTCTTTTATGCCTTCCGCCTTTGCCTCCTGAAGGGGTGACGCTGCAGCTGTTCTCGCCACCCTCGCCGCTGCTACTACATTGTGTTTCGTGCCATCGAGGAAATATCTGTATTATGCTTTAAATTATGACTCTGAGGGGACGTAATAAAGAGGAATGCGGGTGTGTGTGTGTGGTGGTAATGGAACTTGTATTGGTTGTAGTGGTTGTGGTTTTAATGGTGGCTGTGGTTGTGGCGATGATGGAGAACATGGTTGGTTTGTGTGGCTGCTGAAAGAGAGAGAGAGAGAGAGAGAGAGAGAGAGAGAGAGAGAGAGAGAGAGAGAGAGAGAGAGAGAGAGAATGAGAGAGAGAGAGAGAGAGAGAGAGAGAGAGAGAGAGAGAGAGAGTAACTGAGGTTCGAGAGAGTAACAAAGGTTCAAGTTATTCACCCATCGTTTGCCATGCATGACCAGAATACCATTATAACTTGAGACCACCAGGTAGCGTGCAAGAAAAGTCCGCGCAAACTCACCTCACATTACAATAACAAACCATTTATTCCTTTATGGGCGACTCCCTTCAACTCACCTTAAACCTCATTCGAGAACCTAATTGTGGAGGCGTTATGGCGTTAACTCAGAGGGAAGGAAGGAAGGGAGGGAGAGAGACAGAGGGAGGGAAAACGTGGAAGCGACGTTTCCCCAAAGCTCTGTGTTGATGTGAAATATGTAGGGCTCGTGGAGGACAGGAAAAGGGGATCCTGTCACTGAGAAGGAAATGTTTTCGTGGATAGCTGCGGATATTGCAAAGAGAAGTCAGAAGTTCCAGTTTCCAGAGTAAGGGGAGAGGGGGAAGGGTAGGTACAGGTTGGAGGGAAGAAGGAAAATACAATAGAAGTGGGGAAGGTTGTTTTGGAATGGAGGAGCAGAAGGGAGAGGAGCTGAGAGAGGAGAACAAAGGGGGAGGCGGGGGGAGATAGGAGGCAAACTCGTGTTATTTCATTTCATTTTTAATTTGTGTCTGGTGGAGGTATTTCTCCCCTCCATTCCCGCGGTGACTGCTGTAAATTCATGATAGAGACACGGAGAATGGTGCTCGGCTGCCTCCCCCTCCTCCTCCTCCTCTTCTTCCTCCTCCTCTTCTTCCTCCTCCTCTCCTCCTCCTCCTCCTCCTCCTCCTCCTCCTCCTCCTCCTCCTCCTCCTCCTCCTCCTCCTCCTCCTCCTCCTCCTCCTCCTCCTCCTCCAAGCGGTGAAATGCAGTGAGTTTCCAATTGTGGGTGAGCCCGAAAGAGAAAATTGGAAAAGCACTTAAGGAATAGCTCAGATATACGAGCGTTGGCAGATATACGAGTGTTTCTGTGGTTTGGAGGTGAGGGGAGGGAGGCAGGCGGTGATATCAAGTGTGAGGATGGTATTGTTAGGAGGAACATGTACTGATTGCTGAAAAGTTGTTCATCATCTTATAACAAAAGCCTGTTCATTTGTTATTCATTTTATCGTTTTGGTGTTCTTTTGACTCGCTATTGGCCGGGTTTTACTTCTTGAACGTTGAATTCTAGCACTGTGCCATCCACCAGCCATCTCCCTTCCATCTTCTATTACCTCACCACATATCACGACCGCCGTCCACCACTCGCCACACACCGCACAACACCCCTTCACCCACCACCCACCACCCCTTCACAAGCCACCCCTTCACACACCACCACACACCACACACCACCCCACCCTCCATTATACCTTGCCACACACCACACACCACCCCCTTCACACACCACACCACACCCCCTCGCCACACCACACCCCCTCGCCACCCACACACCCCCTCGCCACACACAGGCTCGCCCACCTGGTCCCAGCCTCGCCGTGGCACCGTAGCACCGTCGTAGTGAGGTTCCCGTTGGCACCTGCATGATACATGGCACTCACTCGCACGGACACACCCCGCGCTAGTATTTTCGCGTCCATTATTCATCGGCAAGACGAGAGGCATCACTCTGGCCCGGGGATCAAAAATGATTTGTTTTCCTGTGCAGTAGAGTGGGTGACACCAGACGCCATGGAGTGCCTGACGCGTGCTGGCGGAGGTGGAGTGGTGGGGACGGTGCCGCTGGTGATGACCCAAAGCCTCCACCAACACCCCATCCACACCACCACCATCTTAGCCACACCACCACCACCACCCCATCCACACCACCACCACCCTAGCCACACCACCACCACCTCCCTAGCCACACCACCACCACCACCCCATCCACACCACCACCGCCACCCTCATTACTATTGTCAAAAAATAATATGTATACTACTCATTGTATTGCATCGACATTTTGGTTTGCATTCATATCGAATCACGTCTTTGTGATGGAATTTGTTTTTTTCTGGCCGCTGAAAATGGGTCTACAGTCGACGAACATGTTTTTGCCATTTTACTCCGTAACTATAAGTCTTAGAGGAAAAATGCATTCATTCAAAGTTGTTAAGCTTGATCAGTTCTATCCAATGCTTTAATCATAATTCCATTTACCTCTACAATTTCCGAGAAAATTCATATCCTGCGAAATGGATATATCAAATATCTCAGTTATTTGCATTCTGAAAAGATTTGACTATAGTTAAAAAAAAGGCTTTTCAAGCTCTATGTTACCTGTTCTACTGTTCTATGCATATTTTTCGTAAACCTCATAAATTCGAGTTATTAAAGATTTTTTTTTTTTTTTGTCGAAAATCACAAGGCATATTTTAAAGGCATTAAGGAAAATTTTGATATTTCAGATCCTTATGAAAATTGGTCCACAAGTGTTTTTAGGCACGCTGAACACAAATCTAGAGTCAGTTTCTTTCTCTTTGTCTTAAAATCAGAAATGTTTAGGCTATTTCGTTAGGTGGGGCTTGATAACCATGGTAGACAATCCACCTATAATCCCACCTATAGACAGGCCCCCATTCGAAAACCAATGTTGCCTGTCAGGAAGAGCATCAGGGGCGTAAAACTCATGTCGCAAATATATATGATGAACGCCAACAATATAATTTGGAAGCGTATCATCGACCGTCTGACCTCATAGTGGCTCTGGTTTTCGGCTGAGGAGCTGGATTGTCTACCATGGCTATCAAGCCCCATCGACCGAAATAGCCTAAACATTTCTGATATTAAGAGAAAGAAAATGAAACTGACTCTAGATTCGTGTTCAATCACAAATCGCAAGGTAAAATCACAAGGTATGCAAATTCCTTGTGATTTTAGTCAAAACATATTATTTTCTTTAATAACTCGAAAACTATGAGGTTAACGAAAAATATGCGTAGAACAGTAGAACAGGTAATATAAAGCTTGAAAAGCCCTTTCTTTTGAGCAATAGTAAAATCTGTTCAGAATGCAAATAACTGAGATATTTGATATGTCCATTTCGTAGGATATGAATTTTGGACTCAAGGCAGTGGAGGAGGAGGTGGGGGGTGAACAGCAGGAGGATGTGGAATGAGTGTAGATGAAAGATACAGAGAATGATTGCAATTCCGTCACAATAATGATGGTAATAATAATGGTAATAATGATAATAATAGTAATGATGATAGATATGATGATGGTAATAATAGCACCAGTGGCCAGACAGCAGTAGCAGTGGCTTGGGAGGGTCGCCGTCGCCTTCCGTCCATGAAATAATAAAGTCAGTGTCTCCAAAGTTTCCCCAAGTTGATGCAGGATCCTTCCTTCTCACATTTAGTAAAGGAGGCAATAGCTCTCTCTCTCTCTCCTCTCTCTCTCTCTCTCTCTCTCTCTCTCTCTCTCTCTCTCTCTCTCTCTCTCTCTCTCTCTCTCTCTCTCTCTCTCTCTCTCTCTCTCTCTCTCTCTCTCTCTCTCTCTCTCTCTCCCCCCTTGTCTTTGTGCAGCCTTGCAGCTCAATTTCTCTTGATGAACCGATTATTTGTATTTTTATTATCATTATTATCATTATTTTTATTAATAATATTATTAATATGTTAATAATAATCATTATTAGTAGTAGTATTTTCATTACTGATAGTATTACCATTATTTTTATTATCCCCTACTGTAATAGTTTTTTTCTTTTATGATCATCAGTGTTATTCTATTATTATCATTATTTTTTTGTTTTTATTATTGATAGTAAGTGGTGACGGAAAACAGGCGAGGAGGGAAAACTGTATTCCCGTATAGTTTCTTCCGTAAAAGCTTCTTCAGGGAAACATGGCTGAAGAAGCACAATATTTTGAAGGAGCTCCTACGAGCGAAACTATATAGTCAGGAATAAAACTCTCACTTCCCGGCCGTGTTTTGCCCCACCACCCACTATCCCTTCTCACACTGTCCTTACAATGATCATTATTGTTAACATAATTATTGTCACACACCCGGGAATCATGCGGGCACTGATGGTGTGTGGCTGCAAGATCTATAGACTTTTAATGTATGATAGTATGTCTATTAATCTTGTGTGGCTGTGTCGGTAAAGAGTCACTCGAACCTCGCCCCGCACACACACTCCGCCCCGCACACACACTCCGCCCCGCACACACCCCGCGCCTCTATAGTGTGACTGACATCAGGCACGTGTTGCTCATTAGTGACGATTATATTTGTACGACCGAGGTCCAGAGAGGCACGGAACGGGGACTTGAGAGGGGGGGGGGGGTTATTAAGGGTCTCAAGACTGCTCCCCGTCCGCACTAGACCTCATCAACACTCCTGAACCAGAATAGCAAAGATAGCCATGCATAATTATAATAAGTCTTGAACCAGAATAGCAAAGAAAACCATGATAACAAGAAGCCTTTCCCGTAGGATCATGCTAAGAGGAACATAAAGATACGAAGCCTTTCCCGTACGATCATGCAAAGAAAACCATAATAATAAGAAGCCTTTCCCGTCAGGTCACGCTGGGCCAACCATCGCAGCTGTCATGGCGGTAGGCTTAGTGACCTCCCCTGCTAGGTATCGTACAGGTATCGGTACAGGCGGGCGTGCAGCAGGTAGCCCCCCGGAGAAGCGTGAATGATTAACGGAGACTTGCACGGAGACGACAGTGAAGGAGCGCTAATTAATTGGAGGTTAGCGAGGCGCGGCGGGACATGGAGACAGGGGAAGACATCGGTGCCGCGAAGGACGAGGTGGTGGCGTGTTTTGTTAATGCGACCACTGCTGCAGGTGGTGGTGGTGGTGGTGGTGGTGGTGGTGGTGGTGGTGGTGGTGGAACAACAAACCACGCGATATAGTCAGTTAATCTATAGTCTATTTTTTTTAACTAGGCTAAATATCCATTCTATCTTAAGGTCTTATGCTTAAAATAACGCCTATGTTTACCTGATAATATGGTTAACTATGATAAAATACAACTGAAACTTAGAAGAACCGTAATATTATTCCCTTCTCCTGGCATCAAATATCAGTCAGTAAGCAGCAAGGGGTCAGGATTTTTCACCTCGTTAACACCTTGAGACCCAGAACGTAATTTTCATTGTTATTTGGCTATCTTTAGACCATTTTTAGATAATATACGCAATATTTTATAGCTATGACCTGTTTAGTATCCTTGTCGACTAACTAATGTGATATAAACAGTTACTTTTCGTAATTTTATAACTAACAACAACAATTTTTTATAGCAGAGGTAAGATCTGGGCGTGAAGGGGTTAAATAAAAAAGAGAGTATAGGTCCCCTTCGTGCCTGGGTCGGTCCTGTGGCGGCGCGAAGGCCAAGCAAACGCACACCCGCCGCCGTGACTTCCATGTTGTCATTATCACGGCTAAAAATGACACAGTAAAAAATGTGTAACACCTGCGATGAGCCCGTGAAGCCGCGCGCTAATGATGCCTCGCAGTGCTGTGACCTGTTGATTACCGCACAGCTGCCCCAGGTGAGGCCTCAGGGGGCGGCGCGGCGGTCCCAGGGGTGCGCTGCGGGGATAATGTGGCCGCCGCTGCCGCTGTCACTTAACGCAATCATCTTTTTTATAACTGTATTCATTTATCGGCACCGAGACTTATTAGTTACTGCGCCCCTGCCAGCCTCTCGGGTCATGGCGGCATGTGACAGGGGGAGCAGGGGCAGCGGTAGGGGGTAGGGGAAGGGGTACATTAGGTTAGGTTAGGTTAGGTGGAGGCAGCGATAGATGTGTGCCCCTGTTGATAAGAGAAATGGTTGATGATGTGGTTGTGGTGAAGTGTTATACGTCTGGTGCGTTGTGATGATGGTGGGGTGGGGTGTAGGGGCAATGAAATAGGATGATTAAGGGGGAATATAGGCAGGGTGAGGAGGATATAGAAAGGGGTGCTAGTGAAGGAGGTAGAGTAACTTTATTAGTTTATTTACCGTGATGGTTGATGAGGCAAGGTGTCAGATACAGGGAAAGGTAGGAGGTAACACTCATTAACATATAGGCAGGGTGAAGAGGATATAGAAAGGAGTGGTAGTGAAGGAGGTAGAGTAACTTTATTCGTTTATTTATTGTGATAGTTGATGAGGCAAGGTGTCAAGTATATAGGGAAAGGTAGGAGGTAACACTCATTAACATATAGGCAGGGTGAAGAGGATATAGAAAGGAGTGGTAGTGAAGGAGGTAGAGTAACTTTATTTGTTTATTTATTGTGATGGTTGATGAGGCAAGGTGTCAGATACAGGGAAAGGTAGGAGGTAACACTCATTAACATATAGGCAGGGTGAAGAGGATATAGAAAGGAGTGGTAGTGAAGGAGGTAGAGTAACTTTATTCGTTTATTTATTGTGATGGTTGATGAGGCAAGGTGTCAAGTATATAGGGAAAGGTAGGAGGTAACACTCATTAACATATAGGCAGGGTGAAGAGGATATAGAAAGGAGTGGTAGTGAAGGAGGTAGAGTAACTTTATTCGTTTATTTATTGTGATGGTTGATGAGGCAAGGTGTCAAGTATATAGGGAAAGGTAGGAGGTAACTCTCATTAACATTTCCACAATCTTGCCACTCCCAGTCATTTTGTGATCGCGTTTCTCGATTAATTTCTTGGTTATTGGTTTAATTATGTGTTGTTTTCGTCGCGTGGTCTCCCGGGTGGCCGAGCGCGGGGTTATGAGAGGCATTATGTATCTCTCATGCATGACTCAGTGGTAGGGAGGCTTGGGCTATGATCTCTCTCTCTCTCTCTCTCTCTCTCTCTCTCTCTCTCTCTCTCTCTCTCTCTCTCTCTCTCTCTCTCTCTCTCTCTCTCTCTCTCTCTCTCTCTCTCTCTCTCTCTCTCTCCACAACGTTTCCTATATACATTTTTTTAGACACTTGATACTTTTGTTAATTACTGATTAGAGTACATTTCTGGTCCATGAGTGATTTGATATATTATGTAATTTTTTTTTATGCATTTCTGTGGACAATTTTTTTTTTTTCTCTCTCTCTCTCTGGTCTGTGTTATCATAATATTTATCAGTACAAGAAGGCGGCTGAGGCTCCCAATCCAACACCCTCGTCCCTCAGTCGCCTTGCACGACACCCAGGGAATACGAAGACACGCCCTTCACGCTTTGTGTCTCAGGGCGGGCTGTGGGGTTAACACTCGGGGCACTTTACACAGCATTCACACACCAGCATCACACACCAACACACAGCACCACAAACAGAACACAGCACAATGTAGTGGTGGTGGGCTCGCTACATTTTTACATTATAACATATCTACACCCATGTCTATTTTTTTTTCTTTTTTTTCTTCGAATTTTCCTATTTTTGATAGTTAATTTGTAATAGAAATCATGTAATAAGTAAATGAGAAACTCATATTTAAATGTTTTATATAATAATTATATAACTTTTCTACAATTTTTTTTTTTCTTCAGCTCCCTACTTTTTTCCAAACAATGTATGTTTGTTATTTCGTTGTTTGCGTGTGATTGAAAATGACAAAGATGATTGGCCGCAGCGCATGCTACACTGCTGTTAACGGGTAAAGAGGGGGGGGAGGCGAGAAAGGGTCAATGGAGGAACGAGCCAAGGAGTGTGACTGTTGTGAGGCTCAGCATCCCGCGGCGTGCAGTACGTCAGCGCCTATCCTGCGTCTGACGGAGGGGAAATATGCACAACTCGATGGAAAGAAAATATTTTATGGTCAGAGAGGGAGGAGGATGCCGCCACAACCCACCGCCTGCTGCCGTATTTATCCCCTGTATCGCCTCGCCTCTCATACGATGGTGCATTATAGAGAGCAGGAGAATAATTCACCTCGTAAACACGCCAGAACTGTCAACAATTCATACGACGATTTGGTCACATCGAAGATTCATTGTGGGTGAGAGGAGATTTCAGGTGGACGTCAACTCAATTGTTTTATCTTGGTCGCCCGCCGCGCCAGGGTTCGAGTCGCGCTGGGTTGCGTCCGTCACTCGCGACCAGTTGCTTCAGCGGCATCAGCGGCGACGACCAGCCTATAGTCAATTTTTATTAACGAGGCGAAATTTCCATTCTATCTTAAGGTCTCATACTTAAAATTATGTCTATGTTTACCTAGTAATATGGTTAACTATGATAAAATACAGCTGAAATATAGAAGAAGCGTACAATATCCTTCTCCTGGCATCAAATATCAGTCAGTAAGCAGCAAGGGGTCAGGATTTTTCGCTTCAATAAAAAAAAGCCAGACTATAGGTAGAGGTTCAATGATACTCGGCACCGCCTTGACACCGCTCCCCGCCCTGCCCACCGTCGCCGCCGCCGCCTTTGGGGATGAGACAAAATATTTAGGATCGGTATTTTTGGGACCTGTCTTCCCCTGGGTCACTCCGCGCCATTAATGTTGCACTCGTAGTTTACACAGCGAGAGAGAGAGAGAGAGAGAGAGAGAGAGAGAGAGAGAGAGAGAGAGAGAGAGAGAGAGAGAGAGAGAGAGAGAGAAGAGAGAGAGAGAGAGAGAGAGAGAGAGAGAGAGAAGAGAGAGAGAGAGAGAGAGAGAGAGAGAGAGAAGAGAGAGAGATGGGGGGGGGAGGGCAGTTGGAGGAAGGAGGTATAGATACGGCGTCACGTCAAGATCAATTTCCTTTGACTTGAATGGAGGAAGTTATAGTCACTTGGCCGCGGCGGAAAGTGACAGGCCATTAATAAGGCCATTAATAAAAAGTTCATGAACGTACTACCGCGGCTGACATTATCATAAGCCCCGCGCCGCCCGCCGGACCTGCCCTCAATATTTCACCCACGTTAGCGGCAAGGTTTATGGCGGCTATTAATAAGGCATTGGCGGTGAATAATTTTGTGGCGATCGCGGCGGCGGTGACGGCTGACCGCTGCGGCGCCTCCATCACCACCACCACCGTCATTACCGCACCGAATAATGATTGGAAGTTTTGTTAAAGAAAGTGTTCTACCCCATCACTCCTCCTCCTCCTCCTCCTCCTCCTCCTCCTCCTCCTCCTCCTCCTCCTCCTCCTCCTCCTCCTCCCCGCTCCTCCTCCTCCCCCCCCTCCTCCTCCTCCTCCTCTCCCCCCCTCCTCCTCCTCCTCCTCCTCCTCCTCCTCCTCCTCCTCCTCCTCCTCCTCCTCCTCTCCTCCTCCTCTCTCCCCCCCTCCTCCTCCTCTCCCCACCTCCCCCTCCTCCTCCTCCTCCTCCTCTCTCCCCCCCCCTCCTCCTTCCCTCCAGTAGGCCTTCTCGCCTGTAAAATAACACAACTGGAATATATACTAGAAATAATAGTCAGGCGGCAGGACAGGGTGAAAGGAGGAAAGAAAAATGTGTGGTGGTGTGGTCAGCGGGATTCATCTCAAACACAAGACAAAATATATCCAACACCCGGGGAAAAATACTCCTGAAATATGCAGACGAACTCTCTCACCACGGTCTGGATGCGGTAGGGAGAGAGAGAGAGGAAAAAAAATATTGGCTGGAGTCGATAAGAAACGCAGTTGGACGAAATACCTTTTGTTACTACAGAGACTTCCACTTCTCTCCATTTTTCAGCGAACCACCTCACGCCTCTTGCTGGGGATCTCGTTTTTGTGACTGGGAAATGTTGAATCTGACGCCAATTACGGCACTGAAACACCAACAGCGTGGCAATGTGTTACTGAAGACTGCTTGCATAACAGTCCCAAAGAGGTTGCAAGTATTAAGGCTGAGGAACGTTGTGGCAAAAAATGCATCAGTGGCTGAAAACCGACTTAAAAGATAATATAAAAAAGAAAAAGAAATATGCTCGGTAACTCGTAGAAAAGAAAAAAAATTCATGCTCGTTCGTATCTCGATTCGGTTATGTCTGCGTATGTTCATGTTAAAAAACTCTTGCGTCAGTGTTCACACCTGTTTGCACAAAAACAAACACTGCTTTCGTAACAACACGCTACACCACAACACCTAACGTCTTCCACACAACACACACACACAACACACACACAACAACAAAACACACACACACACACACACACACCACACACACACACACACACACACACACACACACACTGCTTGCCTGCATGTGGAATGGAGTGTAGCGCACCTGAGCCTCCTATGCATGCCATACACACATACACACACACCTGTCCGACCTGAGACTGACCTGACCTGACCTCCATCGTTTCCTTGTCTTCTGGGAAAATGAACGGGAAAAGGAAGAAGTAGGGATAGAGGGAAGGGATGAAGGGTTTTGATAATGTGTAGTAAAAAAAAAAAAGGTTACCAATATTTTCTTGTCACAAATAATTTTCACGAAGGAACCGAATCCCACATGTAAACACGAGCGTCTAGGATTTTGTCTTCCGCGTTCCGACAAGAATATTTAACATACACGCATCGCATTTTTAGCCGGGAAATGAGCTGAATTTGTTTATATGTGTGTGTGTGTGTGTGTGTGTGTGTGTGTGTGTGTGTGTGTGTGTGTGTGGTGTGTATTCATCTAGTTGTCTAATTGTATTTTACAGGGCCTGAGCAACGCTCGTATGGCCCCGTCTTCATATCAACATTCTTATCATTCATCCTTAGTCTTTAGTGTTGGCCGAAACCATCACCCCGGGAGGCGGGTCACAAACCCCCGGCTAACACCCGGTACCCATTCACTGCTGGGTGGACAGGGGCTCGGGTTTTTTTTAAAGGAAACAGCCCTTCTGTCTCCTGCTCCGCCCGGGGATCGAACCCGGGACTTCTCGGTTGTGAGCCAAGCGTGCTTCCCCTACACTACGGAGTACCCCTTAATTTTGATTCTTCGCTCCGCCCAGGGATCGAACCCGGGACTTCTCGGCTGTGAACCAAGCGTGCTAACCACTACACTACGGAGTACCCTGTGTGTGTGTGTGTGTGTGTGTGTGTGTGTGTGTGTGTGTGTGTGTGTGTGTGTGTTTGTGTGTGTGTGTGTGTTTGTGTTTAGCTATTTTTCCCCTTTTTTCCCTCATTCCTTTACATCAGTTAAGGTATTTTCACTTTTATGTAAGAATTGTCTCTTCATTCTTCACGTTTTCCTTTTATACACTAACGAACATCACCAAACTGAATGCAAATAAGGAAAATCAGTATAGGAAATAGAGATGTTTTTGGGGGGTGAGGGGAGGGAAAATACGAAAAAAAATTATGAACAGTCACACTACATAATATCATTCCATATTCATTTATACCTGAACGTAGTCAACACATGGGAGTGAATAATCATATTGCTCTAAATGGATCAATGTTTTACCCGCCAAATATATTTTCATTCCATGGATATTAATGTTAACAACTGTAAAAATATTGTAATAACTGATAATGCCAGTCCCTGTTTGCACTATTCCCCTTGCTTGATATCATATTTTCCTGGTTATATTAATTATTGCTTATTATTGCTTGGTTTCCTTGGTTATATTAATTATTGCTTATTATTGCTTGGTTTCCTTGGTTATATTAATTATTGCTTATTATTGCTTGGTTTCCTTGGTTATATTAATTATTGCTTATTATTGCTTGGTTTCCTTGGTTATATTAATTATTGCTTATTATTGCTTGGTGTCCTTAGTTATATTAGTTATTTGTTACTTAATTATTCTTGATATAATATTTATCCTTTTTCTTATCTTTGCCAGGGTCTCTGTTCTGGCACCAGCGATAAGGAACGGCGGAAAGGCACAGGAAAAATGATCACTCTCCTTCACCCAACCAAGGACGGACAACCTGGCGTGTTAAGGTAATGTATTCAGAGCTGTGTTTAGTCCATTCATATTCATCTACCACTACAACCATTATCGCCACCACTTACGCTTATCATCCTTATCACTAGCATCAAGGTCACAATCGCTGCCACTAATATTCTCACTGTCGTTATGCTGCCGCTGCCGCCAACGCTTGTCTCCATACGCAGCGTGACCAGATATACGATAGTTATTGTATAATATGATAAATTGGTGCTTGTGTACGATAAACGATAACGTCAATACGATATACGATAATTTTGTCTGGTTAGTTCATTAACGCTCTTTACAGTAAAGCATTCAGTAAAATGAATAACTAAATATAACACAGTATACCAACATTTGTAACTTGACAGCATATTAAAACAAGTAAATTACCATGAATTAATTAACTCACTGATATGTTCGTACTTCGAATTTTTTATTCAATTAAATGCGATGATTTAGGCCCAATTAATTGGTATCAACCCAATTGATAACTTCTATCTCGCCACTAACAACCACAGTTCCCGCCACACTCGCCGCCGCCTTGCCGTGGTTGGGGTGAAGATTGTTGTGGCTTTTTGGCTTAACTTTGTGTTGCGTCTTTTTGGTATTCGTTTCATGTAACCGAATGTGAAAATGTACCCTCGGGATTATATGCTATATTTTATTTTCACGCCTTCATTTTTTTCTTGGGAAGGGGAACTGAGAACCCCACCGATATTTTTATTTCTTATTTTCTGTGTGATATTTGATTTTGTTGAAGATATTTTTTCCCATTTTTTGTTTGTTTATTGTTTTCAGTTTAGGTGAAAATGTATTTCAACTCTTCCACTGAAGGGGTGAAGCAAAGCGGCGCACCTTTGACATTAGCGGCAACCTTTCTCTCAAATAACGCACACATGTAAAAAAAACTATAAAACAAAACAAAAGGCGCTATAGGCTCCAACGTAAAACAAAAACAAAAAAATGTAGATATGAACGGACACAAAACCACAGTGATAAAATAGAACTTGAAAGAATTTGGCGCGAAGCAAAGACATCGATAAGAGAAAGTAAGAAAATCCTTTATTTTTTTTGTTGTAATGTCCAGTAAAATTAATCTACACGGAATTTTGATGATTTTGTAAGGAAAAAGAGAAGAAAGTGTGGCTGAAAAACTCTGCGGTGACGCCTTGCCACTTTTCACTAACTCCGTATACTTATATGCAATAATATTTGTTTTTATTATTATTACTATTATTATTGTTATCATTTTATCAGTTTTATTCTTATCATCATTTTCATTATAGTTATCATCATAATTATTGTTGATATTATTATTTTTATTGTTATTATTGTTATTATTTTTATTCTAATTAGTATTACTATTATTATTTTTATTTTATAAGTATATTATATCAGTATCATTATTATTATCAATATCATTTTGATCATTATATCATTATTATCATTATTATTATTACTGTCACCTCGCTCACGTGCACTCACCTGCCTCCATCCAAGACCCTCGCCGCTTCCGTCCCTTCCCGTCCCGACACACCACTGCTTCCCTCCCATACACTCAACCCCTCCTACCTCCCACACCCGCCCCCACACACACACCCCAACACCATCATCTCCCCCCCCCCCACACACACACAGACACACACACCCCAGCACCATCACTCCACGTATAATATTTTCTCTGATTCCTAAACACCTTAACCCTACACCCTTACCCCCTTCCCCCCACGCCACCCCCTCCCCGCCCCCCGTCCTGCCCCCCGCCTGTTGTCGCCGTCGTGCGGGTCCTGGGGGTGCGGTGTGGCGCGTGTCGTGGAGGGGCGGCTCGCGGTGTCCAGGAGCAAAACAGTTTAACTATGTATCTCTGGCGATCTGAACATCCAAGAGTCGCCATAGTGCCATTCACTGCTGCATAGGGAACGAGATGGCTCCTCCTCCTCCTCCTCCTCCTCCTCCTCCTCCTCCTCCTCCTCCTCCTCCTCCTCCTCCTCCTCCTCCTCCTCCTCACTCCCTCCCTCTCCCTCCTCTGCCTCCTCTCTCCTCTCCTCTATTCGTTATATCTATATGTTGTATGTTAAATTGATGTTTTAGTTGATAATGTCTTGAAGTTTCTGTTGCTTCTCTTCTTCTTTCCTAATCCCTCGCTTTTTTTTTCCTTTTTTGTAGTAGTTTGGTTAGTAGTTTATTATGTATGAATGTATGTGTGTCGCTGCTTTGTCTCTTCTTGGTGCCCTTTTGTCTGTGTATGTCTTGTTTGTTTGTATGTGTGTGTGTGTGTGTGTGGTGTGTGTGTGTGTGTGTGTGTGTGTGTGTGTGTGTGTGTGTGTGTGTGTGTGGTCACGTAAGCAAGTGTGTGCATCATTGATTTTGCCGTTTGTTTCTTATTCAGCGCTAAAATTCATTACTGTGTATAGTGTAAGGAAACCAATATCAGTATGCCATAAACAATCTCTCTCTCTCTCTCTCTCTCTCTCTCTCTCTCTCTCTCTCTCTCTCTCTCTCTCTCTCTCCTCTTCTCTCTCTCTCTCTCTCTCTCTCTCTCTCTTCTCTCTCTCTCTCTCTCTCTCTCTCTCTTCTCTCTCTCTCTTCTCTCTCTCTCTCTCTCTCTCTCTCTCTCTCTCTCTCTCTCTCTCTCTCTCTCTCCCTCCCCCCCTGTCTAACCCACACTGGCGTTAAGTTAAGGTAAATCTATTTCGAGTATAGCGGCTTGGCTTTTTGGAGGGTAAGAAAATAGAGGCTCATCTGGCATTGACGCGCAAAATACCCCCGAAAATGCAGTGTTATCGACGGCGTCCTCAGCGGGATCTGAATATACATGGTCAAGGTGATGTCATCTTCCCCACCTCGGAGGCTGCGGCACATTATTCAGCCCTCGGGCGATCGCTCCCACCCTCTTGCCGCCGCCACAACAAACACGCCCCCTCAAATATTCAGCAGGAACCGCCTCTCAGCCCGACAGAAAGCCCTCGATGTTCTCTGGTGGTAAGGAAGGAGGGAGGCAGAGAGAGAGGTAGAGAGATAGAGAGAGGGGGAGGTTGAGAGAGAGGGGGGGAGGTTGTGAGAGAGGGGGGAGGTAGAGAGGTAGAGAGAGAGATTGAGAAGAGAGAGATAGAGAGAGAGAAAGAGAGAGAGAGAGAGAAAAAAAAATAGTGATCTGAGACGAGTAGAATGGGTTTGAAATAATACTTTGAGAGAGGGACTGGCTGAGGAAGGAAGGAAGGAAGGAAGGAAGGAAGGAAGGAAGGAAGGAAGGAAGGAAGGAAGGAAGGAAGGAAGGAAGGAAGGATTAACGTAAAACACTGCAGAAAGACACGAAATGGAAACATAAATGGAGTGAAATGCTGGAAGAAAGAGAAAGAAATATGTAAAATCCATTAGTAATTCAGTCATCACTCAAAATGACTCTTCTCGTACAAAATATCAAAAATAGACGAAAGGAAAAAATCGAAATCAATATAAAATGATGATATTCACATCCTGTTTCTTGTACCACCGCGTCGAAGTCTTTGCATTTTATTCCCCTTTACAAGTCACTGTGTTTTTAACCAATTCTGTTCCTCTGCCCTTTTTTTCTTCTGTCACACGTTGTTGTTGTTGCTGTTTCATTCTCATCTTCTGCTTCTTCTCTCCCTTGTTTTGTTTTTTATTCTTCCATGTCCTCGTGGTACATACACATACACATTCCTTCCTTCCTTCCTTCCTTCCTTCCTTCCTTCCTTCCTTCCTTCCTTCCTCTCTCAAAGTATTATTTCAAACCCATTCTACTCGTCTCAGATCACTAATTTATTTCTCTCTCTCTCTCTCTCTCTCCTCTCTCTTCTCCTTCCCTCTCTCTCTCCTCTCCTCTCTCTCTCTCTCCTCTCTCTCCTCTCTCTCTCTCCTACTCTCCTCATTGTCATTCTCTCTCTTCCTCTACTCTTTCCTCTCTCTTCTCCTTCTCTTTCTTTCTTCTCCTTTCTCTCTCTCTCTCTCTATACCTCTCTCCTAAAATCCTTCTCCCTTATTTGTATTTTCTTTTTCGCCACTATGAACTCTTTTTCCTAATCTTTTTTTTTATGATCCTTCTTTTATGTTTTTTTTACCAATTTACTCCTACTCCTTCCTCTATACCACCTCTCCTTACACCTCTTCCTCTTCCTTCTACTAATTTTCCCTCCTTATCTATATTTTCTCTCCCTCCTCCTCCTTTTATGTTCTCTTACAAACGGTACCTCCTCTCCTCCCCAACACCTTTATCCCTATAAACACTTCTTCCGCCACCTCCTATACTCTTCTTCCTCCTCCTCCTCTTCCTCCTCCTTCATCTCATGTTGCTCTTTCCCGTCCTCCTCCTCCTCCTCCTCCTCCTCCTCCTCCTCCTCCTCCTCCTCCTCCTCCTCCTCCTCCTCCTCCTCCTCCTCCTCCTCCGGGTCCTCCTCAGCACTCCCGTCGGTGTAACAACAAACAAGCCTCATCTTGACGTCCAATATTAATCATGCGGCTTGGGAGGCGTCTTCCCGCGAGCGTCTGAACATTAAGCCGCGGCCTCTGGAGTGTGGTTCCCTGCATCAAATATGGAGCAGGTCAGTGTCGCCTCAAGAAACACCTTTAATGTTGAAGCAATCCAGCGAGGGCTATCCGAGGACTTTGTCTTGAGTATGGGCGAGGAAGGGAAGGGGGGGATGTCTTAACTGTGTGTTGGGGGGGTTTAGGGGGAAGAGGGGTAGTTTGAGGTGTAGCAGGAAGGAGATAAGTGATGTATAGTTGTGGGGCCTGACGGGGAAAGGGGTGGGGTGGGGCGGGGCGGGGCGGGGCGGGGCGGGTTATATTGTAAGAGCGTGGCGGATTAGGACTTAGGAAAATGTGAAGTCAAAGAGAGTCTGTTGAGTAGTGTTGTAAAATATGTTATGTATTCCTGAGAAAGACTTTTAAACATTATCTTTTAGAGAGAGAGAGAGAGAGAGAGAGAGAAAGAGGAAGAGGGAGGAGAGAAGAGAGAGAGAGGAGAGAGGAGAGAGAGAGAGAGGAGAGAGAGAGAGAGAGAGAGAGAGAGAGAGAGAGAGAGAGAGAGAGAGAGAGAGAGAGAGAGAGAGAGAGAATATTATATTTACAATCACGTGTTTTTTTTCCATTTTTTTTGAGGGGATTCTTTGTTTGTTTCGAAGAGAATAATTATTCTTTTAGATGAACATGTACAACATAGTTTCCATGGCACAGTTTTTCTTTGTTTTCTTCCATGCGAGAGTGTCCAGCTTTTGGCCGGACGGAGGGGCGGGACGCGACCAGGACGTGAATTGTACAAGTTTTTTATATATTTTTCTAAGACTGAATCAACCACTGTCTTTTCTATCCTACTTACTCCACACCTGAAATAATCCACACGTGTTCTAGTCACCCACACCTGACTAAGCCCACACCTGTCACCACCACCACCACCTTCAACAACACCATAATCACCATTAATAACTCCTCATTGGCAGTCTTTTGATGTCATTAAGCATAATCTACGCTGCCAAAATATTCAATAGTTCTTAATCTTACATCGATAACCACCTGGAAAATAGTTACCTTGATGCCATCTCCTCTACCCTCTTCCTCTCTCTCTCTCTCTCTCTCTCTCTCTCTCTCTCTCTCTCTCTCTCTCCTCTTCTCCTCTCTCTCTCTTCTCTCTCTCTCTCTCTCTCTCCTCTCTCTCTCTCTCTCTCTCTTCTCTCTCTCTCATCTCTCTCTCTCTCCTCTCTCTCTCCTCTCTCTCTCTCTCTCCTCTCTCTCTCCATCCCCCTCCTTCCACTCCCCGTGACCGAGACGTCGCCATAATCACATAATGTTCCTCCGACCCACCGATGTTCCCTTGACGATTCCTCGGGGCGTCAATATTCGATCCTCACACCTCCATTACATTGCCGGCTTCGTGCATCCTAAATATAAGACGCCGTGGATGCATAAGAAAACTGACCTCGTGTAGTGCAGCGTCGGAGGTGACAAAAACGAGTCTTCTCACCAGGAAAAATTCTGAAGGCGACAGCTCCTCGTTTTGGATTATTCCAGTTCGAGTTCAGGATTCATCGTTGCCCAAGATTTTTTTCTCTCCCATTCTATCTCCTCTCCGTCTTCTTCCTCTTCTCCAAGGTGATTCCCGGGTGAGAGGGGAGGAACAGTGGTTGTGGGGAGGGGTGAGGGATGGTTGGGTAGGGTTGGGGGGAATAGAAGGAAGGCAAGGAGAAGAAATCTTGTGTCCGCTGGAGTGGTTTTGTCTTTGTTTTGGACTGCTGCGTGTGTGTGTGTGTGTGTGTGTGTGTGTTGTGTGTGTGTGTGTGTGTTGTGGTGTGTGTGTGGTGTGTGTGTGTGTGTGTGTGTGTGTGTGTGTGTGTTGTGGTGTTTGTGTGTGTGTGTGTGGTTTGTGTGTGTGGGGGGGGGATGGGGAGGGGTTGAAGAGAAGGTCGGATTTCAAGGAAGTAAAATGGAAGTCAGTTTACATAGGAGTTTGAAATAACAATAATAATAATATCAATAATTTATATAATTTTGATAATCTTACTGTAATTCACCGAGTGTCGTCTCTATGTCACTCCATATACAGCAAAGGCACCGATATTTCTGCCTCAATTTGACCAAACTTTCAAGAATAATCAGTCAATAATCAAGATATAAGTATTTGTATTGTTCAACTTTTGATTATGTTCAGAATGGTTAGCAAGTTGTGGTGATTATCATTATCATTGTCATTATTATTACTACTATTATTATCATTATTACTATGTATACAATTATTATTGCTATTAGCACATTATTATTATTATTTTCATTATTATTATCATTATTATTATTATTATTAGTAGTAGTAGTAGTAGTATCAGTTTCATCACTAATATAAGTGTATTTTCTAGTATTAACCCCTTGAGTCCCATAACGTAATTTTAATTGTAATTTGACTACCATTAGACGATTTTAAATAATATATGCAAGATTTTATAGATATGACCTGTTTAGTATCCTTGTCCACTACCGTAGATAACAGTAAAGTCGCCACCTGCAATCATGTCGCCAGGCGCCATATATTACGAATTATAGCATTATTACTGATTTTTATGTGCCACTGAAGATGATACACAGTAGTTTATATCATGATTGTATAATCTACTCTGTTTCAGCGTTGTTTTATGCTTTGTATCTGCGAGTATATACGGTTTCAAATTTCACTACTCGTTTTTTTTTCGGGCGACGACGACAATCGGACAGCGGTAGGACACTCAGTAAATAAACACTAGATGGCGACTTTTTTGTTGGTAGCCACTTTGTAGATATTTTTGTCATTTGTTCATTTATAGCCATATAACACAGATGAAGACACAAAATGACACAGACTCTCCAGATAGCCCCTTCTAACTTTCCTGAAATCATGGATGCAAAAATGTAAGTATTAACGCCACCACACGTCTGTAAAAAGTTGTCCTGGCGACTTTACTGTTATCTAAGGTAGCTTATTTGGTATATTAAGTCACTTTTCGTAATTGTATGGCTAACAACAGACGATTATATATAGCAAAGGAAAGATCAGGGTGTGAAAGGGTTAACATTATTATTATCATCATTATTTCTACTATTATTGCCAGTAGCAGCATCGGTGAAAAGGACTTATGTACAGAGAGCGAGAATTGTCATGTTGCTATTGCGTGTTTCTATTTGTTGTTCTATTGCGTGTATCGCCTCGTGTTTAAATGTTCCTTTATTCCTGTCTGTCTCTCATCTCTTTCTCTGTCTGTTTATTTCGGCGTCTGTGTCCTCTGTGATGTATTGCATTTCATTGTTTTGCCTTACGTGTTTTTTCGCGTTATTTTTACAATATTGTCCCTTGGTTTTATTTTTTTGGCCCCCTTTTTTTTCTCTTTTCGTTTTGTTTCTTTCGGACATATTGTTTCGGCCCCCATTGCATGTTGTCCTCGCCGGGTGTTGCAAAAAAGTGTTTCTGTTCAATCGGTATGTTTTCCTGCCTGTTTATTTTCTTCCTCGTTTTTTTTAGGAGGGTAAACGTGTTAGTTCATGTTTTATACCTTTTGTATTGTTAAACATTGTGTAGTTTTTGTACTGAGGCGTGGCTATAAACAGATGATTAACATAAGATTCTATTTTTTTTTAACTTTTATTTTTACATATTTCGCTGTTTTCAATGTTACCACCACCACCACCACCACCACCACCACCACCACCACCACCACCACCACCACCACCACCACCACCACCACCACCACCACCACCACCAACTCCAATATTTTCCACGAACACTCAGAGACAGATACAGAAAACAAAAAAGACAAAATAGCAAAAAAACTGAAAAAGGAAAAATAGACTTACAAAATAGCACGAAAACAAAAAAAGTGAGAGGCAAGCAAGGAATGGAGGTGGAACGAAAGGTGGAATGGTGGAAGGTTTGCCATGCGCGCCGCTTCCACCCAGCAAAAGGCGGCGTCGGAAAGCGGGGGAAAACAAAACCAAACAAAAAGAATACTGACGAACAAAAGTCATGTTCATGCCAGCCCTCCACCACCATTGCAGCGTCAGGCCGGCAGTGCACGACTTCATTAAAAAAGATTTATCTCTTTCCTCTCTGCCTGCCTACCTGAACCCCCCCCTTTCCCCCCCTCCCCCCCCTTCCCTGCCTCCCTTCCTCCCCTATACCTGTCCCTCTCCATCCCACTCACTCACTGTCCCCCTCTCCCCCCTCTCACCCCTCCCGCCACGACCCTAAAAAATAAAACACACACACATACACACACACACACACACACACACACACACACACACACACACACACACACACACCACGGCTGCTTTTATGGTGCATTTCCCATTGCTCTTGTGAAACTCGGCGAGGCAGAATTTTAAAAGTCCATGTTGCCATTAACCCCATTAATATCCACTTTATTTTCTCTTTATATGATTCTGCTCTTTCACTGACGGCACACCACCACCACCACCACCACTCTCACCCCCTTCACCCCTAAACATCTCTTCCATACCCATCCCCTGCTCTCTCTCTCTCTCTCTCTCTCTCTCTCTCTCTCTCTCTCTCTCTCTCTCTCTCTCTCTCTCTCTCTCTCTCTCTCTCTCTCTCTCTCTCTCTCTCTCTCATCCCTCCCCCTCCCCTTTAACCTCCCATCCCACCTCCACTCGAAAAAAATATAAGAGGAAAGGATGGACACGGTTATACAAACTTTTCCATGCGAAGTTGGGGTTGTGCTTGTTAGCTTGGGTGTGTGTGTGTGTGTGTGTGTGTGTGTGGTGTGTGTGTGTGCGTGTGGTGTGTGTGTGAGTGTGTGTGATGTCCCGTGGAAATGTTGTGTGTGTGTGTGTGTGTGTGTGTGTCGATGGTGTGTGTTGTTGCGGCTGTGTGTGTGTGATGTGTGTGCGTGTGTGTGTGTGCGCTGTGTGTGCGAGTGTGTGATGTGTGCGTGTGTGTGGTGCGTGTGATATGTGTGTGGCGTGTGTGATAGGAATAACCACAATAGGCAAACACACACACACACACACACACACACACACACACACACACACGTACACACACACAAACACACACCACACACACACACACAAACACACAACCAACACACACACACACGTACACACACACACACACACACACACACACACCACACACACACACACACACACACACACACACACACACACACACACACACAGCTCACCGCAATAATCCCTGAGGCCAAACTGTTGGTATATATACACAGATTTCGGGAACTAATATGGGTAAAGTCAGTGTGTGGTTTCCCGATAGATAAACGGATAGATAGGCAGACTAACCGATAGATAGATGGATGACCAGATTCACCCACAGATAAACCCAATATGAAAGCCCAATTTTTATTATGTATCCTGTTTTGTATGCCAGCCACAATGATATGTACCTATGAATTATTGAATATTTGTAACTCTCAATTGAATTTCAGAACTTTCATTATGGATTCGAAATGATAAGTACATACATTGACTCACGAAGTATTAAGTCAGGTACATGCGTTGATTAGATACATTTAAGGGATGGTGGTGGTAGTGATGGTGATGGTAATGGTTGGTGTGGTGGTGGTGGTGGAGGTGGTGGTGTTGGTGGTGGTGGTGGTTGTGGTGGTTGGGTGATGGTGGTGGTGGTAGTGGTGGTGGTTTGGAGTGGTGGTGGTGGTAATGGTTGGTGTGGTAGTGGTAATGGTTCGTGTGGTGGTGGTGGTGGTGGTGGTGGTGGTGGTGATCTTTGCTTTAGAAGGCTTAGTAAAAGATTGGTTGTTTTTATGCCTTCAGGAAGCTAGAAACATAGAGTCAGGCAGACCGACTGATAATGAAATATGAATATGTTATGAACCTGATATGTCAAGTTACCAGAAAGCAGATTTTGTACCGTTAGCAACAAACTTATTTATCATCCATGATATATAAATCCTTGAAATAGTGAAAAAAATCAAAAAAACGGTTTAAATCACATACACACTGATAGTTTTTTTGTGACTCAAAGTATGTCATAGCTATTATGCAAATACTTAAGATGCCGGAAAGAATGACTCTCGACCATAGTGGTATAAACAAATGTAAGGATTAAATCAATTGCCACAGGATTAATATACCTATCATAATATTCGACGCCTTTTAGTCGCATTTTTTTGCTAAGACAGTAACGTTGTTGAATATTCCAATGCTTGGCACAGTTTGTTTTGTTATCGCCAGACTGTGTGTGAGAATGAGAAATGGAAAAGCTGAAGTGTGGTGCTCACGCATTCTGTTTTGCTTTTGTTTAAACGTATTTTTTTTTTTTTTTTGGGGTTTTTTTTTTTTTTAAAATAAGTGTATTTCTGTTTTAAACCCCCCTTGAGCCCCATAACGAAATTTTTAAATTGTAATTGACTACCCATTGACGATTTTAAAAATATAGAAAAATTTTATAGATAGACCTGTTTAGTACCCTTGCCCACTACCGTAGATAACAGTAAAGCGCCACCTGCAATAGTCCCCGGGCGCCAATATTACGTTTTTATAGCATTATTACTGATTTTAGTGCCACTGAAGATGATACCAGTAGTTTTATCTGATTGTAAAATTACTCTGTTTCAGCGTTTTTTTTATTTTTTGTTTTCGGAGTTATACGGTTTCAAATTTCACTACTCGTTTTTTTTGGGCGACGACGACATGGGGACACGGTGGGCCCCTCAGTAAAAAAACACTAGATGGCGACTTTTTTTGGTCCCCATTTGTAGATTTTTTTGGTATTTGTTCATTAACCTAAACACAGAAAGACAAAAATGACACAGCCCTCTCCAGATAGCCCTTCTATTTTCCTGAAACAGGATGAAAAAAATGTAAGTATTAACGCCCCCACGTCTGAAAAAAGTTGTCCGGCCCGACTTTACTTTTTATCAAAGGTAGCTTTTTTGGTATATTAATTCATTTTCGAAAATGTAGGGCTAAAACAGATTTATATAAAAAAGGAAAGATGGGGGGGAAAAGGGTTTTAACTTATTATTTCTTTTATTTTATATTTTTGCCAGTACAGACGGTGAAAAGGATTTAGTACAGAGAGCGAAAATTGCATGTTGCTATTGGGGTTTTTCTATTTTTTGTTCTTTTGGTGTACGCCTGTGTTTAAATTTCCTTATTCCTGTTGTCTTCATTTTTTTCTTGTCTGTTTATTTGGGTCTGTCCCCTCTGTGAGTATTGCATTTATTTTTTTTGCCTTACGTTTTTTTTTCGGTATTTTTACAATATGCCCCTTGGTTTTTTTTTTTTTTGGCCCCCCTTTTTTTTCTTTTTTTCTTTTTGTTTTTTTTTTCGGACATATTGTTTCGGCCCCCCCCATTGATGTTGTCCCGCGGGTTTTTGCAAAAAAGTTTTTCTGTTCAATCGGATTTTTTTCCCTCCTGTTTTTTTTTTTTCCCTGTTTTTTTTTAGGAGGGTAAACGTTTTAGTTCAGTTTTAAAATTTTTTGTATTTTAAAACTTTTGTGTAGTTTTGTACTAGGCGGGGCCCAAAAACAATGTTAACATAAGATTTATTTTTTTTTATTTTATTTTTAATTTTTTCGCTGTTTTCAATGCCCACACCACCACCCCCACCCCACCCACCACCACCACCACCCCCAAAACCACCACCACCCACCACCACCACCCCCACCCCACCACCAACCACCTCCAAATTTTCCACAAAACACCAGAGACAGATACAGAAAAAAAAAAAGCAAAATAGAAAAAAACTAAAAGGAAAAATAGATTACAAAATAGCACAAAAAAAAAAAAGGAGAGGCAAGCAAGGAATGGAGGTGGAACAAAAATTTGGAAGGGTGAAGGTTTGCCATGCGCCCCCGTTTTCCACCCAGCAAAGGCGGCGTCGGAAAGGGGGGAAAAAAAAAACCAAACAAAAAGAATATGACGAAAAAAAGTCGTTCATGCCAGCCCCCCCACCTTTTGCAGCTCGGGGCCGGCAGTGCACGATTCAAAAAAAGATTATCTCTTCCTCTCTGCCTCCCTCCCCGGGAAACCCCCCCCTTTCCCCCCCCCCCCCCCCCCCCCGCCTCCCTTCCTCCCCATACCTTCCCTCTCCATCCCACTCACTCAGTCCCCCTCTCCCCCTTTCCCCCCTCCCGGCCCACGACCCTAAAAAATTAAAAACACCCCTACACACACAAAACACACACACACCCCCACCACAACACACACACACACACAAACCCACGGGTTTTATGGTGCTTTCCCCCTTTGTCTTGGAAACTCGGCGGGGAAATTTTAAAAGCCCCATGTTGCCATTAACCCCATTAATACCCATTTTATTTCTCTTTTTTTAATTCCCTGCTTTTCCCATTGACCACACCCCACCCCCCCACCACCCCTCACCCCCTTTTCCCCCTTTCCCCTCACCCCTTTTTTTAAAACCCCCTCACCCCCCTTTTTTCTCTTCCTTTTTTTTTTTTCGTTTTTTTTCTCTTTTTTTCTTCTCTTTTTTCTCTTCTCTTTAAATTTTTTTTTTTTTTTCCCTTTTTTTTTTTTTTTCCTCCCCCCCCCCCCCACCCCACACCCCACCAAAAAATAAAAAAAACAAAGGGGAAACAACAACCCCCCAAACCCCCCGGGGGGGGGTTTTTTTTTTTTTTTTTTAAAACAAAAAAGGGGGGGGGGGGGGGGGGGGGGGGGGGGGGCCCCCAAACCCCCAAAAAAAAAAAAACAAACACCACACACACACACACACACACACACACACCCCCACAGTACCCACCAAACAACACAAACACACACACACAAAACACAAAACAACACACACACACACACACACACACACAAAACACACACACCACCCACACACACACACAAACACACACACACACAACACACACACACCACACCCACTCACGAATATCCCTGATGGCCAAACTGTTGGTATATATACACAGTTTCGGGAATAATATGGGTAAAGTCAGTGGTGGTTTCCCGATAGAAAAACGGATAAAGCGGGACAAACCGATAGTAGATGGGATGACCAGATTCACCCACAGAAAAAACCCCAATAAAAAGCCCAAATTTTTTTATTATGTATCCTTTTTTGTGGGCCGCCACAATGATAGTACCTATGAATTATTGAATTTTTGTAATCTCAATTTGATTTCAAAAATTTCTTATGTTTTCGAATGATAAGTACTTTACATTGACCACGAAGTTTTAAGTCAGGTACATGCGTTGTTTAATAATTAAGGGATGGTGGGGGAAAGTGATGGGATGGTAAGGTTTTGGTTGGGGGTGGTTGGTGGGGTGGTGGTGGTGGTGGGGGTTTTGGGGGTTGGGTGTGGGGGTTTGGTGGTAGTGTGTTTTTGGGGTGGTGGTGGTGGTGTGGTGGGGTGATTTGGTTTTGGGTTGGGGTTGGGGTGGTTGGGGGTTTTGTTTTTTGCTTTAGAAGGCTTTTTTTTTAAAAAGATGGTGTTTTTATCCTTGGAAGTAGAAAAATAGAGTCAGCACCCCGAGTAAAAATATGAATATTTTATAAACGATTTTGTCGTTCCAAAACTTTTGTACCGTTCCCAAAAAATTTTTTATTATGATATTTGAAATAGTAAAAAAAAAAAAAAATCGGTTTAAAAACCATACACATGTGGGTTTTTTTTTATAAAAAGTATGTTAGTTTTAGCAAATATTTTAAGATGCCGGAAAGAAGTTTTGCCATAAGTGGGTATAAAAAAATGTAAATTAAATAAATTGCCCAGGATTAATAACCTATCATTAATATTCGCGCCTTTTTAGCCCTTTTTTTTTGTAAGACAGTAACGTTGTTGAATTTTCCCAATGCGGGGCACAGTTTGGTTTGTATCGCCAGACGGGGTTGTGTGAGAATAAAATGGAAAAAAATGAAGTGTGGTGCTCAGCTTTGTTTTTCTTTTGTTTTTAAACGTATTTTTGTTTTCCTTTTTTTTTCCTTTTGGGGAATTTTTCTTTTATTTTTTTATACTTTTTCTATTAGAAAAACCACCAACACCAAACTTTATACCCCCTTTAATGTTGCTTTCTTTTGGGTTTTCCCTTTTTTTCGCTTATTTTCTTAAAAATATTTTTTTGCTCTCAGTCCCCCCTTTTTTGGTTTTTGCTGGCTTTATTAAAGTGCTACTGCTGCTTTTTATACTTTGGCCTTTTTTTAATTCGTCTGCGTTTTTATTGTATGCTGCTATTGACTAGTTTTTTGATCCTACTATTTCTATGTTATGTTTTACTTATTTTTCTTTTCTTTTCTCGCTTTTTCCCGGAAAAACGTTCCTGTATCATACCAACCCCTGCAAAAAAAAAAAAAAAGAAAACCATTACCCCCCCCCAAAAAAGGGGGGGGGGTTTCCCCACCCAAGGTTGGTAGGGTGCCTCATCCGTTTCCCCGGCCCCTTGTGACGGGCCCCTCCTGTAAGGGGGTCCTTAACGCCCATGTCTTAAAAAAAACACGACCCTTGGGGGGTCTCCCCTTGTGTGTAGGAGATCTTTTTGCCCCGAGACAACTTTCAGGGGTTTTTCAGGGTTTTCAAGACATTTTCGGGGTGGGGTTTTTTTCCCCCTTTGGCCGTTCTATGTTTCGAAAATTGTTTGGTGGATTTTTTGTTGGCAATTATTATTCACCCTTTTTTTGTTATACAGTAAACCCCCTCTAAATCGAACCATTTTTTCAAACCGGTAATTCACCCGTTTGGAGTTCAAATTTTTCAAAAAAATTTCTATAATTCGAGCAAGTTTGATTATCCTTAGCCTTTTCTGTGAGAAAATCCGACCCCTCCCAGCGGTGCGTGCCGCGGTGCCCAGGGTGTGATCGATTATGATAGTTGTAATTTCGATAAATTTTGATAGGCGGAGGAAGAAAAAAAGGGGGGGGGAGGAAAAAGAAGGGAAGGGAGGGGGGAAGGGGTGGAGGGGAAGGAGGGGCGAGGAAAGGAAGGAGGGGAGAGGGTGGAGGAGAAGGAATAGGTGGGCAAAAGGGAGGAAGGAAGGGAGGAAGGAGGAAAGAGGGGAAAAGTTGATTCTAATTCAATTGAAAATACAAAATGATCATTGTATTGAAGTAAATTAATCTAGAAATGCCATCATATTTTTATGTTTGTAGAATTTTTTTAATTGTGATTTTTAAGGGAAATACTATCTGGAAAATCATGTCATTGGAATTTCTGAAATAGGGGCTTCTTTCATTGTAAAATGAAACCCGACTCATTTCGTGTTCCACATGCCCGAAAATCGTAGGAACAAAATTTTCAAGCAAATCAATTTTCAAAAAAATATTGCAAATTTTGCAAGGGGGTTTGGGGTTTTTTTTAAAAAACACGTTTTTTTTTTTCTAAAAAAAAAAGATAGTTAATATGGAAGTTGAAGAGTGGGCATTTGGCGTAAAGCAAAAAAAATATGTTGGGAAAATTTCGAGAAAAAAAACTATTTTTCTTTTACAAAAATAAAATTTTTGTGGGTTTTTGACAAGCCGATTACTGCATTGTAGAAAACCTCAAAGGGGGTAAACCTTGTTATTTAATAAGTTTTTTCACGACTTTTTAGTTTGCGGCAAAATAACAAAAAAACCTTTTATCGGGCAATTTTTGAATGTTTTGAGCAGCTAGAAATCCGAAAATATTTTTTTTTGATAGATAAGTGAAATGCGGGGCAATTTGTCTATTTTTTAATTTGGGGTAAGTTTGTTTTTTTTTAAAATTTTGGGGGAACTGGGTATTTTTTTATTTTGTGAGTAGGGGATTTGCCAGTTGTAGTAGGCTTTAATGAAAGTCAAAAAACCTGAAAAGAAAAATTTTTGGGGGGTGGCAGAGAAAAAGGAATTTTTTTGAGGCTTCCCTCCCCAAACACTTTATGAGAAAATTTTCCCCCAAATTAACGAAAAGCAAGAGTGTTTTACTGATTCCGTATCGCATGCTCATTTTAGAGGAGGAGGACGGAGTATGCTTTTGTCGACGGTATTAAACTACTCGCCGCGGCGCCAGAAAAACAAAAAACCAAGGGGGGTTTTGGCCGATCGGGGGGCCGCAGAAAAAGGAAAGAGTCTTGAAGGAATTAGTCGACAATTTCAAATTCTTAAGAAGGTTACTTAGAAGTGCCTCGGATTAGAGCACATATTAACGTGAAAAATACAGCACAGTAGCGGCTTTTAACCTTTTTCTTTTCCACTTTTGTCATTACGGAGCCGCCATTTCCGTGTCTAAACTTGGAAGGAATTTTAGTCTTTCTATAGTCTTTTATTTTCTTCAGTCTTTTCAACTTTTTAGCTAAGGAAGTAAAAAAAAAAACACTAAATAATTCCTTTACAATCGAATAGATAAATAAAAAAAATTAATATGAAAATTGAAGAAAAAAACGTAAAAAAAGGACATGTTAATAAAAAGACTGAAATAACTAATCATTCGTTTATCAATCACATAAATAAATTAAAAAAAATAGATATGAAAATTGTAAAAAAAATGTAAAAAAAGACATGTTAAAGAAACTAAAATAAAAAGTAATCATTCGTTTACAATCGCATAAATAAAATAAAACTTTAAAGGAATAAAGAAAAAGAGAAAGGTATAGGAAGAAAAGAAGAGGTAAGAGAGGGAGGAACAAGTGGTATAGGAATGATAGCAGTAATTTGCCGCTTTAAATTCCGTTCTTGCCTCCTCATCGAAGGGCATTGATCAAGCATGTAGCGACGCGTTGATTCACAGGAAACGTCCACTTTTTTCCAGTGTTCATAGTGCCAGAGAACGTGGGCGGCGGTGGGCGTGAAAGGTGGGCGAGAGTGGCGTGAGTGTACCCTTGTTGCCATGAAATTTTACCTGTCGGGTGGGAAGCTGGGAAGTGGGACTGGGTGGAGGAGATTTTTTTTTTTTTTTTTTTTTTTACATCACAATGGGCTGGTCAAGGGCAAAACAATAAAGTAACAATAAGTCCAATTAATTGCCAGTCCCTATATACTAGAAGATAGTAAGAGAATATAGAAAGGGGGGGTGAGCCAATTTAGTTCGGGAGGTGTCTTGTTACTCCTCTCTTGAAAATATTTAAGTCGTAGGAAGGTGGAAAAAATAGGATTGATGGGAGATGAAAGGGAATTGATGGGGGGTGAAGGGGATTGATGGGGGGTGAAGGGAATTTGGTGCCTTTGAGTAGGGATACCGTGGTTGCCCCTTCAAAACATTGCTGTCTAATTTTTTTTTTTTGGGGGGGGGATGGTAGAATATAATACAAATGTTAGTAGTGGTTGTGATAGTGAGTGGTGGTGGTTGTGGTGATGGTGGTGGTCGTGCCATACTACCAGTAAGACGCCTTAATCGGCGAGGGACGAGCGAGCCCTTAGAAACCCGCCGCACGTGCGCACGTGCGGCGTCACCCGGAGTTTGACCTGTGTGACATTGCTAGGTGTGTGGTCTCAAACCACACACCAAATTTCAACTTAGTCGGTACAACCGTTTCTCAGCTATAGCAAGATAACGTTGTCTGACACCCCTCACGCGCCATGATGACCCCTCACGTGAGACAAAACATGTCAACACAAATAGGTATAGGTATATCAGATGGCGAAGATCGCTTGTCAATCGGAAGTGGGATTCCAAAGATATAAGCTCCTGAAAAGCGTGACGGTCGGGCCGGGCCGGGCCGGTTCACGGCCTTCTATACAAGGCCTGAGCGATGGGCCATGACGTCATCAGCCTCGGTCATCTCACCCGCTCCGTCCTCTCCCTCGCTCTGTCGGCTACATATATTATACAGTAATTTATAAATGCTATTTTTAAATGTTATCTTCGTAAATACGTATCCGTAAACAGGAACTACCACGTGTAGGCCTCGCGGCCTCTTGTAGCTTCCTTATTTTCTTATGTTCTTATGTTCTTAAATGTTTGTTCTATAATATTATCAACTAAAAAACAGTAAAACACGCTAAAGAAATGCCATTACGAGACTGAAGAAATATGCATGAACTTATTATTCACTTCAACTCTTCGCCATTTTAAACTTTGCGAGTCAACATTTACCATGAAACATATCAATAGAAGTGCAATTTTATTAGCTTTCCATTGATATATTTCTTTTTCTGATAAATGAATTAACAGTGAAGATAACAGTGAAGTCGCCAGTTCTACGTTTCTTTGCTATTTACAGACGTGTGGTGGCGTTAATACTTACATTTGTACATCCATGATTTCAGGAAAGTTAGAAGGGTCTATCTGAAAAGTCTGTGTCATTTTGTGTCTTCATCTGTGTCATATTAGGGCTATAAATGAACAAATGACAAAAATAAAACTGAGTGGCGGACCTCACTTTCCTATCAGTAAAGTCCCAGCTAGTATTTTTAACCCAACAGTTGAGTCGCCACTCTGGGATTCAGGGAAATTAGAGGTAAAGTAAAAACAAGTCTCTAAAATATATTAGCTGCGGAAGATGCTTGGATATATAAAAATTCCTCTGCCAACGTGAAAATAAATTCTATTAAAGTTTGAAAGATCTGGCTGTTTCCGGGTGGCT
>JACEEZ010026249.1:57500-69921 GCA_016584305.1 Chionoecetes opilio | reverse complement strand
ACACCCATCACCCCCAGCTAACAGATACCTTCCCACCAAGCACACAGCCACAAACACTGACTGCCCTATTCCTTCACACATCGGTACAAAAACAGATAATGTCCTGCTAAACTTTCTCGGCTCCCGCATTTGAATTTTGATGTTAGCCCGCCGCCACCACCACACAACACATACCTTGCCTGGCCATTCCCTGCTGATGCCACACACTCTGGCCCATCATAGGCGGGAACAGGATGCGTTGAAGGACTCTGGGCACCATAACGCGAGGGTAATATATCCACGGATACGCGTTGAACATAAAAGAATGAAACTTTTAGGTGTCCTGAGTTCTGTATTTTTCTCTCCCGCTGCGTCACGGTGGCGGTGTAGCGGTCCAGGAGGTTTGGTTATCCAGGGGCTACATTCAGAGAGGCTTACTTCCGGTCTGCACGACCTAGCGACTTCCAACAGCTGTTCTGGGCAACTTTTGGCATTCTGCAGACGTACTTATAGACGTTAAGCTGTCAAAACAAAGCGACCACGGCAGGGGTGGCGTAGAGCACGCAATATACATAAAAATACTCATAAATTGAGTATATATGATGTTTTCTGACTCAAGAACTGAACAGGGCATGTATACAAATGAAATTAGGCCTTAAGCCTATCTCCTACCCTCGTGGTGAGTTTATAATGAGGTGATGAGCCGAGTGGTGAACGGCGGCACCTCACCGAGACCCTGATCGAGACCACCTCGCCTCACCACCCCGGCGGGTAGCTGCCACCAACCGCCACGCATCAGACTGAAGGTATAATGGCTCCCTTTTCCTTAATAAAACCCCAAGCCCTTGTCCATCCAGCCGTGATGGGTATCGGGTGTTAGCCGGGGTTTGTGACCCGCCTCCCGGGGTGGTTGCTGCCCCCAAATGGCAGGAAGACCAGTTACGAATAGAGAGATTATCAAGCGGAAAAGATCACCCATAGTGACACCGTAGCGCCACTGCCATATCTCGTACCAGAATCCCCGCGACTTCCGGGTTGTACAAATAGAGGAAGTTAGTTAAGCTAAACACCGTGCCCCAGAAGGTTGTGTTTTCGGATGCCATGTAGGGCGCCAGAGGTACGATGATTACTTTTCATTTCATCCCGCCGCGCGGAGAGGCAACAGCTTGCTCCCGGCTCCTGCCTCACCCCAGCCGATCCCACGGCCGGAGATTTCCGTGGCGGATTAATTCGCCGTAGGATACTCTGGGTGGATTTAACCACTCATCTTCATCATTTATACATTTTTTCTCATCTTCACTGTCTTTCTTAAGTATATCTTTTGCGTCGTATTACCCAGTAATGTGAATATATATAAGCACACTCGATGAGAGACGAATCTTCTTGTAAATCAAGGAAGCGTAGCTTTGCTTGTTACGGTTGCATGTATACAGGGCGTGGCGTTCTGTCAGGAGGCCTTGCCTTGCATCCCTCTGTCACCGGGCAGCGCGGTATCTCAACATGTAACGGCAGCATGTTATTTCTCCGTCAGGAGGCCGCCTGACACACCTCAGTCACGGGGAAGCGAGACCAGCTGAGGCAGCGGCCTCTCTCAACTGCCTGTTGTTCTTCGTCAGGTGGCAGCCTGTCCCTCCACAATATCGGTGTAATGCATCTCACCATGTAGCGACATGATTTGTTCTCCGTCAGGAAGCAGCCTAGCTGCCATTCCTCAGTCAAGAGGCAGCTCGGCATATCTCACCATGTAGCGACCTCATTTTGTTCTCATTATTTATACATTATTTCTCACCTTCACTGTCTTTTTACGTATATCTTTTGCGTCTCGTTACACAGTAATGTGAATTGATATAAGCGCACTCGATGAGATACTTAATTACTGTACGAATCCTATAGTTGTAAATAAAGGTAGCGTAGCTTTGCTGTTAACATTTGGCCTTCCTTGTCTACCTAGTACATGTAGCTATAGGTAGCAGGGCATGACAGGTTCTGGCTTTCCGTTTGTTCCCCTTTCTAAATGAATTAAGTTTTAATTTTCAGTGATTGCATTTGTTTATATATTTACTTCCTCTTATCTGAGGAAATCTTCGTATTGAAGTCGTCATCGGCATAGCTGGTATTTCATAGTAGCCTACTATATAGCCTATAATTAACTTGAGCTTATCTAGAATGGAAATTCATTCGCACACAAAATGCACCATACATATTATATGGTGAGCAGCTAGTTGGTGGAAGTAAAAAAATCTGCTCTAGCTGACTCTTATCACTTTAAATTTAGTCTAGACTACGGTAGCCGTTCCTATATGCCCTATAGTGAACCTGGAACTGTTGAGTACAGTAAGGTTTTATGCTTGAAATGTAATGTACACATCCTAAGGATGCAGAAACTGCCGGATGCTAATTTGCATTTGTTGAGCAATTCGCATAATTGACCCTAATTAGCACATTCGTATTATCTTCCTTATTAAGCCGCCTATAGAATTCCTATGGGTGTCTAGACCTAAGTTTTAAGTTCTCAATGATGTAAAACTGCAAGATGCTACTGTGTATATTTTTATTTTGTCCATAAATTGTCTAATTAGCATATTGATTAGGTATGTCACGAAATTACGAATATATTCCCTATTTGACATAGCATATGTTCTAAATCAAAGCAAAAATCTGTTTTGAATTTAATATTCTAAATCAACATATTTGTTCTTTAAATCAACAATTAGCACTGTGCACAATGGAGTTGTCGTGGAAATGGTCTGACTTGAGTCAATAATGAAAAATCGTCTGGTCAACTACAAAGTAGAGATGTCCTTTTTGATCGGTATGATGGTATCAGTGCAAAGGATCATGAGAGGCACAGAAGAACCGGGGAAGGATCAATTGCATACCAGTTGACTTTGACCTCACCTTTACCTGGACACGCAGCCATCATGAAGAACAAAGATAACAAGCGGCAGCTCTCCCAACTACTCGGTACTAAAACTATGGAGTTTACATAAATTTTGTGGTTTCCCATCAAAATTAAGAACGTAAAAAAAAAGAAAAAAATACAAAGGTTAGCAATAAGATGGTGTCTAGTTGAAATATTTAACCTAGGAGGAAAGACAACTGCCAACCTTTGGAAAAGAACAATGGGAGAGGAAAACCTAACAACAAGATATGTATTAACAGATAAATGGCTTGGAAGAAGTTGACAGAAATAACCTGCTAGTAAGAGAAGAAAAAGTCGGGATATTTGAAGGGACACAAGGAAAAGTTGAGAAAAGAAACATGTACCGTAGATAACAGTATAGTCGCTAGCCGCCAAATATTACGAATTATAGCATCGCTACTAATTTGTATGTGCCACTGACGATAATACACAGTAGTTTATATCATGACTGTATAATCTACCCTGTTTCAGCGGTGTTATGCTTTGTATCTGCATGTATATACGGTTTCAAATTTTGCAATTTTTTTTTTTTTCGCGCGACGACGACGTCGGGAGGACACTCAGTAAATACTAAACCCTAGATGGCGACCTTATTGTTGGTCGCTACTCTGCTGATATTTTTGTAATTTGATCATTTATAGCCATATCTCTTATGACACAGATGCAGACACAAAATGACACTCTCCAGATAGCCCTTCTAACTTTCCTGAAATCATGGATGTAGAAATGTAAGTATTAACGCCACTACACGTCTGTACATAGAAAAAAACTGTCCTGGCGACTTTAGTGTTATCTACGGTAGGAGTAACACAAGTACAGCTTTCCCAATAGAAACTTAGATGCCTGGAATGGACTAGAAGTGATAGTGGCAAAGTGTGCATCAATTTAAGGAATAAATTGATCAATCATATACACCACGACCACGAGAATAGCTCAGGGCCCTGTATGCTACAAGAGGTATTATAGTATCACATGCACACAAGAGGTCTTTACGATGGAAGATTAATTTAATGCTAAAAAAGGGAAAATGTGCCAGACATCGGAGGTCATATGGCACTTTACGATGGAAGATTAATTCGAGGTAAGAGAGGGTGTGAAAAAAGGGTACAGTGCTGAGAGATATACAAGTTATTTTGTAGGAGGTTCTTAATTAAACTGTTGGAAATTAATTCAAGATGTAGGAAAAGTCCCATGCCCAGATGTCTGTTTTCATTTGGATTTTGAAGGAATATGGGGGATAATTGTTGGAAAACTAAAACAGTCTACTTACATGCTTACTGACTGACGTAAGGCATAAAGTACCTCTAGTGTAGGAGAGTAAATTTCGTTCCCATATTTAAAGGGAGAAATAAAGCCGACCCGTTTATTTATAGACCAGTTCCACCGCCTCAGTCTAGTAGAAAATTTATGTTAGAAAGCAATAAGGGACGGATGGATTGGATACCTGAAAAAAATAAAGTGAATTACAGGCAATGACTACAGGATAATCCTATCATGCGCGCCCTCCAAGAATTATTTTTACACTTTCAGCCACACGACTGTCATTCCTCCACTCAGCACACTACCACAGGAGCTACTCCATCAGTCTATCCACACTCCTCCTGTCTCTCATCTTACTTCATTCTTCATATCTTGACATCTCTCTCGTGGGAGAGCTCTTCCATCATGCATCAATACAATATAATAATAAGATTCGTCTCTCATCGAGTGTGCTTATATATATTCAGTAATGATTACATTAATCACTCAACATATCACTCTCCTATGCGTCAGTTTCTTAAAAAAAATCTATAGGCGGCTTAATAAGGAAGATAATACGAATATGCTAATTAGGGTCAATTATGCAAATTGCTCAACAAATGCAAATTAGCATCCGGCAGTTTCTGCATCCTTAGGATGTGTACATTACATTTCAAGCATAAAACCTTACTGTACTCAACAGTTCCAGGTTCACTATAGGGCATATAGGAACGGCTACCGTAGTCTAGACTAAATTTAAAGTGACAATTAAGAGTCAGCTAGAGCAGATTTTTTTACTTCCACCAACTAGCTGCTCACCATATATGCATGGTGCATTTTGTGTGAGAATGAATTTCCATTCTAGATAAGCTCAAGTTAATTATAGGCTAAATAGTAGGCTACTATGAAATACCAGCTATACCGATGACGACTTCAATACAAAGATTTCCTCAGATAAGAGGAAGCAAATATATAAACAAATGCAATCACTGAAAATTAAAACTTCATTCAGTAAGGGGAAAAAACCGGAAAGCCAGAACCTGTCATGCCCTGCCACCTATAGCTACATGTACTAGGTAGACAAGGAAGGCCAAATTTTAACAGCAAAGCTACGCTACCTTTATTTACAACTATAGGATTCGTACAGTAATTGTATCTCATCGAGTGCGCTGATATTAATTCACATTACTGTGTAACGAGACGCAAAAGATATACGTAAAAAGACAGTGAAGGTGAGAAATAATGTATAAATAATGAGAACAAAATGAGGTCGCTACATGGTGAGATATGCCGAGCTGCCTCTTGACTGAGGAATGGCAGCTAGGCTGCTTCCTGACGGAGAACAAATCATGTCGCTACATGGTGAGATGCATTACACCGATATTGTGGAGGGACAGGCTGCCACCTGACGAAGAACAACAGGCAGTTGAGAGAGGCCGCGCTGCCTCAGCTATGGTCTCGCTTCCCCGTGATTGAGTAACAAGCAAAGCTACGCTTCCTTGATTTACAAGAAGATTCGTCTCTCATCGAGTGTGCTTATATATATTCACATTACTGGGTAATAAGACGCAAAAGATATACTTAAGAAAGACAGTGAAGATGAGAAAAAATGTATAAATGATTAAGATGAGTGGTTAAATCCACCCAGAGTATCCTACGGCGAATTAATCCGCCACGGAAATCTCCGGCCGTGGGGTCGGCTGGGGTGAGGCAGGAGCCGGGAGCAAGCTGTTGCCTCTCCGCGCGGCGGGATGAAATGAAAAGTAATCATCGTACCTCTGGCGCGCTACATGGCATCCGAAAACACAACCTTCTGGATAACCAAACCTCCCAGACCGCTACAGGGGCCCGCCCGTCACCTTGAAACTGAGTCTGAATCAGGGTTGCCAACCTAGTTTTACCAATAGTACCAAGTCAGGCTACTAAAAAGTAACAAATCAACACAAAATGTACCAAAACATACGAAATTCAAATTACGTACTTGATTTATTCAGAACTGCATTTCCTTTTCTTCCTGGGACTCTTCCGTATATAGAGTCTTTGGGCAGCACCAGCAGACCTTGGCCCCGCCACCAGGGTTTTGAACTGTACGATAATTATCGTATTTGTACGATAATTTGACTATCCGTACGATGTACAATGCATGTTTGAGAATCGTAGACGAAAATACGATAATTGACTCACAAATATAATTACATTATAGTCATACAAAAATTGTTATCGCAAAAAAAAAAAAATAATAATATCTGTCGCTGTACCATATTACATTATATTATTATATATGAAATATTATTATGAAATACACATAAACTAGGTAAGGGAAAAGGGAGATTGTGTTACTTTCCTTTCATCCCTACACATGATATGATATGTCGATGACAACTGGCACACTATCATTATAAGCGCCAGCTGACACAGGGGATAAAGGAATAGAGGAGGAACAGGAATTCCACTTTTCTTTTGAGGATGATAATAGCTATGTAGAGTTCTACGTAGAGTTCAGCATCTTTTGAGTCATTATATGTGTTACTAAATATATTTGTTTTATTTAATTTCATTTATTTTGAAAAAATAAATTAACATGGAATTTTAGGCCTCTTCCATTTGTGCCCAAGTTGCATGAACCAGTTCTTTCAGTTCAGGGTTGGGTTCTGGGTTCAGGGTTGGGTTCGCGTGTCACAAATGGAACGCAAAAACCCCGTTTTTTGTTTACAAGCATACTCAGCTAGCGAGGCAATTTAAGAGAGAGAGAGAGAGAGAGAGAGAGAGAGAGAAGAGAGAGGAGAGAGAGAGAGAAGGGAGAGAGAGAGAGAGAGAGAGAGATAACGAGAGATAACGAGAGAGAGAGATAACGAGGGAGAGAGAGAGATAACGAGAGAGATAACGAGAGAGAGAGAGAGAGAGAGAGAGATAACGAGGGAGAGAGAGAGAAAAAACGAGAGAGATAAAGAGAAGAGAGGAGAGAGGAAGAGAGAAAGAGGAAGAAGAGAGAGAGGAGAAAGAGAGAAAAAGAGAGAAGAGAGAGAGAGAGAAAAGAGAGAGAGAGGAGAAAGAGAAAGAGAGAGGAGGAGAGAGAGAGAGAAGGAGAGAAGAAGAGGAGGGGAGGAGAGAGAGAGAGAGAGGAGAGGGGAGAAAAGAGAGAGAGAGAGAGAGAGAGAGAAAAGGAAGAGAAAAAGAGAGAGAGAGAGAGGGAGAGGAGAGAGAGAGAGAGGAGGAGGGGGAAGAGGAGAGAGGAGAGAGAGAGGAGAAAGGAGAGAGGAGGAGAGGAGAGAGGGGGAGGGAGAGAGAGAGAGAGAGAGAGGAGAAAGGAAAGGAAGAGAGAAAGGGAGAGGAGAGGGGAAGAGAGAGAAAGGAGAGGAGGAGAGAGAGAGAGAGAGAGGAAGAAAAGGGAGAGAGAGAGGGGGAAAACAAAAAAAAAAAAAAAAAGAGAGAAGAGAGGAGGAGAGAGAGAGAGAGAGGAGAGAGAGAGAGAGAGAGAAGGAGAGAAGAGAGAGGGAGAGAGAAGAGAGAAAAGGGGAGAGAGGAGGGGGGGGGGGGGGAGAGAGAGAGAAAAAAAGAGGAGAGAGAGAGAGAGAAAGAGTGAGAGAGAGGAGAGGATAAAGAGAAAAGGAAAAAGGGGACAGAGAGATCGAGAGAGAGAGAGAAAGAGAGGAGAAAGACAGAGAAAAAACGAGAGAGAGAGAGAGAAACGAGAGAAAAACGGAGAGAAAACGACGGAAAAAACGAAAAGGGAGAGAGATAAGGGGAAGAGAGAGAAAAACGAAAGAGAGAGAAACGAGAGAGAAAATAACGAGAGAGAAAGAGAGAGAGAGAGAGAGAAGGAGGGGAGAGAGAGAAAGGAAAAGAGAAAGGGGAGAGAGAGAGAGGAGAGAAAAACGAGAGAGAGATGACGAGAGAAAGAGAGAAGAGATAACGGAGAGAGAGATAACAAGGGGAGAACAAAAGAAAAGGATAACGGAATATAATCAGCTACTGTTATGTGAAGGATCATATCAATTTTAAGATCGGGGGAAGCAGACCTCCACCACCGAGGCCTCTTTTATGCCCTGACCCCTCTCCGATCGTGCATGCGAAAACCCCTTCACATAAGAAAATAGGGCCCAAAAGGCGACCATTGTTTTTTATGAACTGAAAAAACTCTCCCCAAGCTACCCTGCCTATGTGAGTAGAGAAATTTCACGGGGTTTTTGTGAGTACTACGCGCTTTGCCTCGGACCCAGGTTTGTGCGCAAATGGAACGCCTGAAATTTTTGGGTTCCGCAAAAACTACTTATACAAAATTTTAATCATTTTGGGCTATTCCCGGGAGGGGCCGTTTTTCGATTCCGCCTTTTTTTTTGAAAAATCACCCCCCCTTTTCCCCTTTCCCAGGGGGTTTTCAGTATATAGGGTATACCGTTTTCTTCGTAAATTTTGTTTATAAATTATCAAAAAAAAAACAGTATAATGCAATAAAAAAACCAAAATTTTGGGAGTTAAGAAAAATGCATGAACTTTAAATTTTACTTGAACTCATCGCCATTTAATATTTTGCGAGAAAACATTTTAGATGCTAGCGATAGAAAGAAGCGGATTTTCATTAGCTTTCCATTGCTATATTTCGTTTTCTGATAAATGAATCATAACTATGTATAAATTAGCGTTAACTAAAAAAATAACATCATCTATCGGGATAACTACCCGATGGATGATGTTATTTATTTAGTTAACGCTAATTTATGCATGGTTCTAATTCATTTATCAGAAAACGAAATATAGCAATGGAAAGCTAATTAAATTCCGCTTCTATTGATATGTTGCATGTAAAAAGTCTTCACGCAAAATATTAAATTGCGATGAGTTTAAGTGAATATAAGTTCATGCATATTTCTTCAGATTCTCATAATGGAATTTCTTTAGTGTATTTTACAGTTTTTTATTTGATAATATTATAGAACAAACATTCACGAAGATAACAGTATATCATTTATACTGATATGCCATTGTCTACTGTATTCATGGAACACTTTTTTACTTGCCGATACGATTGATGATGTTATTTTTTTAGTTAACGCTAATTTAGGCATTGTGGTAATTCATTTATCAGAAAACGAAATATATCAATGGAAAGCTAATGAAAATCCGCTTCTTTCTATCGCTAGCATCTAAAATGTTTTCTCGCAAAATATTAAATGGCGAAGAGTTTAAGTATATATTGAGGTCATGCATATTTCTTCACTCTCTCATAATGGCATTTCTTTAGTGTATTTTACTGTTTTTTATTTGATAATAGTATAGAACAAACAGTTACGAAGATAACGGTATATCATATATACTGATAAACCTTAGGAAGGGAAATAGGGGTGATGTTCTAAAATGGCAGGAATCGCAAAACTGGCCTCCACTGGTCATGGGCGGGTTGGCGCGGGGCACGAGTAGCAAGTCCATTATAGAGTAGTCTTTGGTTCCGTGAACTGGTTCTTGAAATGTCGCAAATGGAAGAGGCCTAAAATTTGAGTCATGATTGGATATATTATATATTTTGGTGAAAAGAGAAAATATTTTTATATGTGGAATGCTGAATTCAATTATGTATATAGTTATCTACTGACTATATTATTTTAGCTAAGGTTGTACGATAATCTATCTGAAAATACGATATTTTGGTGGCTCGGTACGATAATGTGGGCTACAAAAGTTCACAACCCTGCCAGTGCTTCCATTTTAGGGTAAAATACCCTAAACTAGGGTAATCAGACCCTTTTTAGGGTAGCGGTTAGGGTAATGCATAATCTAGGGTAATTCTAGGGTAATCAGGTGTTTGTCAGTTTTTTAAATTCGAAATTCAAATGATTCATTGACGTAAAATCAGTGTTTAATTTTCATTTTTTATACACACGAAACTTTATTTATGTAAGGCTAGCGGAAATCTACTGGTGTCACCCTTCATAGATCCCCGTTTTCTGTCTCTGCTCTGGGCGGGTTTAGTGTTGCCAGATGACGAAAATTTTCACAAGATGACGAAAATTGGTGAAATTTCAATTGCTTCCTGGTGAAAAAAAGAGTTTGGAACCAGAAAATATGTGGTGAAATCTGGTGAAATTTTTCCCGATTGATGAGGTTATTTATTTAGTTAACGCTAATTTATACATGGTTCTAATTCATTTATCAGAAAACTAAATATATCAATGGAAAGCTAATAAAATTCCGCTTCTATTGATATTGTCCATGTAAAAAGTTTTCGAGCAAAATATTAAAAGGGAGCTGGAGTTGGTGAATGCATATTTCTTGAGTCTCATAATGGCCTTTCTTCAGTGTGTTTTACGGTTTTTTATTTGATAATATTATAGAACAAACTTTTCCGAAGACAACAGTATATCTTTTATACTGATAAACATATATTTGGTAGGGGGAAATTGCCATAAGCTGGCAAACACGGGCGGCAAGTGGAGTTTGTTGGTCCTCCAGCTCGCTCCGACGGGCGGCATTTGGCTTGAAGACGGCGGCATTTGGCTTGAAGACGCAAGGTCGTGGCGTCAGTGCAAGACACCTATTAGGTATTTTGAATGAACATTCAACATACTTATGCAAAGAAAAAATGAGTCTGGACGAATACTTTAATATAAAAAAGTTATGTACTGGCAGAGATAAAAAAAAAATCGTAATTTTCTTTTTTTCGTTTAATGAATATATTTATTTATTATTATTTATTCTTTGCAAAAGGGGGGGCATGGCCGCATGCCCCCCCCCCCCCCCCCCCCCACCCCCCCACCCCCCCCACGATACGCCACTGGTAGCTATCATGTCTCTCGTGTCCTGTCTCTAACGTAGCTGTGTAACGTATTTTCAGCATAGTAACATGTATGAAAACCAAATACAGAAAATAAATGTCAAATAAAGTGCATGATAGAATATTGTGCGCATTCGATTACATCTGATAATGAAGGAAATCTGTTGCACTAAATGTTATATATATATATATATATATAACATTTAGTGCAACCCATGTAAGGTGCCGATTATTTAGGGTAAAATATAAGAATTTAGGGTAAAATAGACTTGACTCTAGGGTAAGTTCAGCGGAGCTCATGGAAGGCCTGCCTTCGCCCCACCACCCAGTACACGGCTCAGCGTGCGGCCAGCCAGACGTGGAATGCTTGCCGTTCCCGCACTTCCGCGCCTCAGCCCTCACTCGCTCCAAGTCGCCCACCCCGCGTCGCTCGCCACCTCACACCCTCCCGATGGCGCCCTTAATTCCCTCCCAGGTAGCCGCTGGCGTCTCGTCATACTTGTCGGCCCTAAACTTGGCTAAAAAGTGACTCATATAGAAAAAGTTTGAGGTGATTTTGCCATAAGATTTCTTGCACTTCGACGATTTTCTTCTTCTTCCTTCTCCTTGAAACTGTGTCTTTAGCTGAGGGCTTTAGCGGTGAAGGTGGTCTTGGCTAGTGATTGTGTGTGTGTGTGTGTGTGTGTGTGTGGATCTAAACTCGCTAAAAATTTGACCTGCCAGTGTCCTCTTCACCTCACGCCCTGGTTAGTGGAAGGGTTGATGTCCTCAGCAGTGACCGTCGCCCTGCTGCCTGTCTTCCCTCCTTCCGCTCCTCCGTTGGGAAGTGTCGCCATCCACCCGCCTTCCTTCAACCCTCACGTGAACATTTTCATGCTTAGTGAACGTAATGCAAATAATAGATGCGTGAGGTATCAGGGCTATTCTAATTGATAAAACGAATACTCACACAAGTTTTTATTACTAAAATGAGAAACTGATGTCAAAAGTAAAATATTGATGCTCAAAAAAATAAAGACGTGTATATTCGGGGAAGAAAAAACAACTGGACTGTTTCATACGACCTCTAGACTTCTATGGAAAAGACTCGCAAATGATACTTGTCATTTTTATTTCTTTTTTTCTGACCACTACGTAATCTGAGGAACATTAACGCTATCACTTTGACGTCGTTTCCAAGTGCTGACATTACGTAACAAGAGTTTGGTCGCCGTAATTACCGCTGTATGACACTTAGACGAGCGAACCACCTAGAGCGAGCCAGTGAATGGAGGAGGCTGAAGGCTGGCCGGACCCCCGACTCTCGAACGTCCCGAAGCTTCACATAACTCAGGCTCGACCATCCATCAGCCTCCCAACCCGCCTCAGTTAACAGCGAGACGTGACGCGCTGCGGTGGTGAACGGTGCGAGGACTCAGGAAACTAGACTCGTTGGAAGTGCGTTTTGGTGAGAACACTGACGAAGAAGCCGCTGAAGGGAGGAGTCAGACGGCCTTCCCTCATTACCAGTC
>JACEEZ010026249.1:47500-50000 GCA_016584305.1 Chionoecetes opilio | reverse complement strand
GGCTTTCAACTTATTCATACTCGTACACACACTTAGAGGTTCACTTTTCTTTTTATCAAACGTCATTCTGAGTGTTCGTTCCTGTACTTGTCTTGATCTCGTATCTTTGGACTTGTATACTTTTGTTGCCTCTGTTTATTACAATTGTTTATATTTTATGTTTGCACAGGAAGTTTTATCTCTCCTCGATACTCTGCTTTTTCATATATCATTTATATATCTCAAACTTACCCATTTTGTTGTGTATGACCTTTCATTATTTTTTTTCCCAATAGGGTTGTGCAAACGCCTAATAAGTTATTCATTTCAATACATCATGAATTCCTTGTAGTAAGTTTAGTGCATGCATAATAGTATTCAATTTGGCCTCTATGGTATACTGGCTCGCGTTTCTACTTATGAATCCATGGTCTTAGAGCTCGATTCCCTATCTAATGACACACAGGTAATTCAGGTGTTTGTCTTACTTTACCTGGCGTCGTTATACATACACCTGAAGGGAAAACCCAAATTTAAAGTGAAACCCGAATGGCTGATACAGACGATCATGTGTCTCAGGTAATAGGGCTTATTTTTACCTGTACCGGGGCTTTACTTTACATTACTGGACACTGTATGAGAGAGAGAGAGAATGAGAGAGAGAAAAAGAAGAGGAGAAGAGAGAGAGAGAGAGAAGAGGAGAGAGAGAGGAGAAGAGAGAGAGGAGAAGAGGAAGAGAGAGAGAGAGAGAGAGAGAGAGAGAGATCTTTTCAAATAGCAGACAATAAGGTAAATCAAGGTCATATTAGATTGAGGCTTCTTTTTCCTTTAATCATGACACCATTAATAACTGTCCATTATGTTACTGCCTTTGATGTTACGGTTAGACGGTAACAAGCAGTTCTGTACATAAGTTTTTACCTACACAGATTCATGAACATTCAAATCAGAAAACCAATACAACGTCTACATCTAATTTTCATCGTGATAAAACATTTTCTCCTTCTTCATATTTTGGCTGTCTTTTCATTTATTGCCGCATGAATCCTTTTTCGCACTGTCTTTTGTTTCCTTATAAGAACATAAGAACATAAGAAAGCTACAAGAGGCCGCGAGGCCTACACGTGGTAGTTCCTGTCACCTAACACTACCTACATCCACCTTTCATCCCCATCCATGAACCTATCCAGCCCCTCTTTAAAGCTTCCTTATGACTCCGCACTAACTACCTGTCTACTGAGACCATTCCATTCATTCACCACCATATTTGTGAACCAGTTTTTCCCTATTTCCTTTCTAAATCTACGCTTTTCCAGCTTGAATCCGTTACTTCTTGTTCTACCCTGGTTAAAAGCCGTAAGAACTTTTCCTACCTCTCCTTTATTAAATCCCTTTACCCACTTAAAAAACTTCTATCAGATCGCCCCTTACTCTGCGTCTCTCGAGTGAGTGTAATTTTAATAACTTCAATCTCCTCTCATAACTAAAGTTACGCATCCCTTGTATCATTTTGGTCATCCTTCTCTGCACTGTTTCTAACAAGGCTATATCCATCCTGTAATATGGAGACCAAAACTGAACCGCATAGTCTAGGTGAGGCCTGACTAGAGCCAGATAAAGCTTTAGAATAACTTCCGCACTTCTACTTTTAACACTTCTGGTAATGAATCCTAATACTCTATTAGCTCTATTTCTAGCCTCAATACATTGTTTCCTAGGTCGGAGGTCTGGCTCACCCTCACTCCAAGATCTTTTTCACCTTCTGATCTTTTTGGCCTCTCGAACGTCTTATCGTAGGCATGAATCCTTTTACGCACTGTCTTTTGTTTCCTTATTGGCCTCTCGAGCGTCTTATCGTAGGCTTGAATCCTTTTCACACACATTCTCGCCCTGACAGTGCTATTCCTCCTCCTCCTCCTCCTCCTCCTCCTCCTCCTCCTCCTCCTCCTCCTCTTCAGTCGTTTATTGTTTCCTGGAATTTTTTTAAGAAACACTGAAATTCTATCAATAAACTCTATGATCACCAATTGTTGTCCTTTCGCTTCAAAGCTACCGTCAGGGTGGCTCGGTTGGTAGAGCTGTGGGCTTGCGTGCTGCGTCCCTGCATTCGGTCAGCGGTTCGAGCCCACCAGGTTCGTCCTGGAATGGTGGCGATGTGTATAGTCAATAACCTTGTCGTTGGTACTTGCAAAGTTTCTAGATAGGATCAAAGTATCTTATATATCGCTTCAAAACTACGAATCATCAGTGTGTGGCAAAAACTCATTAATTTTTATACATATAATCATTATATTTACCTGTTAATGATTTGATTTTTATCATCGGTTATATTTCTTTTCGTTATCCATTGGAGAAATTATTAAATTCTCTGCAAGTATTTTCATGTAGGTATTTTAGTCTTAACTTATAATCGGGTTATTAACATGCAAATGAGCATAACCAGGCAATGGAAGGAACACAATACACTAATAACGTGCAGGCAACATTTTGAGCCGTGTTTAATGTATCGATAATTGGATCA
>JACEEZ010026249.1:0-42500 GCA_016584305.1 Chionoecetes opilio | reverse complement strand
GAGAGAGGGGGTAAAAAGGGAGAGAAAAGGGGAGGGGAGGGGAGAGAGAGAGAGGGGAGAGAAGAGGCGAGAGAAAAGAGGGGGAGAGGAGAAAAAGGGGGGAAAAAGAAGGGGAGAGAGGGGAGAGAGAGTTTTAAAAAAAAGACAAAAAATGGGGGGGGAAAAGGTAAAAAAAATGTAAATTGCAAAATAGGGAAAATTTTAACATCTATCAGTAGCTTAGGGTGTTTGATCTTCGTGGGTGCCTCTTACCCCTCCTTTACTTTCCCCATTCCCTTTCCCCCCTTCCCCCCTTCCCCCCTTTCCCCTTCCCCTCATCCACCTCTCCCCTTTCCCTTTCCTTTATGTTCACTATCGTTGGTATGCATTTCAAAGATGAATTTTGTGTACAAAAGTTTTTCTTTCAAGGGGCACCCAAACTGGAAAGAAAATTTTTCATAGTATGATTACATAAGAAAAGGGAAAAGCTTATTTATTTAAATTTCATATCTATTCTACTTGTGTGTTTTTTTCGTGGCCCTTTTTTAGGGGATTTATTTAATTTTGTGCAGGGGTTACTTACCTGGAGGGGCGAGAAGTTAAATCTTTAATAAGACGAAAATTTTTAATTTTTTGCTTGGGGGTTTAAAAAAAATAAATCAAGAACAAAACTCATGGTTTAAATTTTCCGGGGGGACAAACCCAAAGGAAACAGGGAAAGGTAATGGCGCCTAAACCCCCAATTTATGAGCGCATTTTGTGGGTTTAAACACCCCCATTTCCCAAAATCTATTTTGGTTCTCCTTTTTCGTTTCACATATTCCCTTTTTTTTTTTTTAAGTTTCCCGAAACCCCCAAAAACAACGCCTTAGTCATATTAACAAGGGTGTTTTTTTTCTTTTGTTTTTTATATTATAAAATTTCTTTTGTTTATATTATGGGTTTTTGGTTTTTTTTTATAATTTTTAAGTTTTTTTTGTTCATTTTATCACCTTCTTTTGTTCTTTTTTTTTTCCCTCCCCCTCTTCCTGCATTCCTTCCTGTCCTTCGGGCAGTAGTAGGAAAAAAGGAATAGGGGCGGACAATTTTTTTTTCATTATTTTCCCTTGTTCTTATTGCAACCCCCTTCCCAAAATTAATCCAACTTCCATCTGTCCTGTCGTTTTCCCTTTATCTTCCCTCACTGTTGTCCCCTTTTTTCCCACCGCTATTTCCTTCATCTCCTTTCCCTTTCCCATCCATACCCCGGATTTTTTGTTTGTTTTTGGGGGTTTTATTGGGCTTCCCGTTTTTTTATTCTTTCCCCCCCCTGCTTACTCCAAATTTTTGTATTTTTTCACTTTCCTTTTATTTTTTAATTTTTTATCCTCCTCCTCCTCCTCCCTCCTCCTCCTCCCTCCTCCTCCTCCTCCTCCTCCTCCTCCTCCTCCTCCTCGTTCTCTCCTGAAGAATGGGAGTTGCTATTGTCCTGTCGATATTTTTTCCAAGTTTTGTACCGCTGTTTCGTTTCACCTTTCTCATAAATGTCAGTCAAAGAGGACACATTTATCATTGCCATGCTGTTTTATTGTGTTGTTGCCATAGTGATCATGGTACTACTACTACTACTACTACTGCTCTACTATACTACTACTACTACTACTACTACTACTACTACTACTACTACTACTACTACTACTACTGCTGCTGCTGCTGCTGCTGCTGCTGCTACTACTAACTACTACTACTACTACTACTACTACTACTACTACTACTACTACTACTACTACTACTACTACTACTACAACTACTACTACTACTACTGCTGCTGCTGCTGCTGCTGCTGCTGCTGCTACTACTACTACTACTACTACTACTACTACTACTACTACTACTACTACTACTACTACTACTACTACTACAACTACAAACTACTACTACTACTACTACTACTACTACTACTACTACCACTACTATCTTTGAAATACGAGGATGTACAATACTTTTATTTCCTACAGATGCAAACACACGCATAAAAAGTGCAGGAGAATTGGATCCCTCAAACACGTCCCTCGGGAGTCTTATATTCTCATAAAGCAAGACACACTCAGGGACGCGATTCTATTGCTTTTATCTTCATTGTTTATTGCATCATTTTCTTTTGAAGTACTCCTTATTGGACTGATTTGTTATGCATTCTGCCACTGGTCGGCGACTGAGCATGAAGTTGTAATGTATAATGTAGTAATTTTTGTTGGTACTATTATTATTATTACGATTTTTATCATTATTGTTTATATTATTAGATTATTTTAATCATTATCATTATTATTATTTATACGTTATTATTGTTATAATTATTTTTCTACATTTATGCCTATAGCGCCTGTAGGCAGTGAGCTCCAGGGCTCGGATGGTAGGCCCTGGAGGTTCACTTGAGGGCTGTGATGGTTGGCCCTCGCCCGTGGTGGCGCAGGCAGGATTTTTATAGTGACGATATTGATATGATTGATATTTTATTCATATGCAGTAAGACTTTTATGTGGATTTATGGTTCTCAGTCGGGATCGAACTCGGGTCACTCGGAGACGCTAACCACGCCGCTACCGCCTTCCCAAAAATGCGATTATCATTGTCATTACTATTATCGTTATCAGTATCATCATTATTAATATCATTATTATTATAATGACTTTTATTAGTATTGCTATCATTATCATTATTATTCATATCATTGTTATCAGTATTATTTGTATTAACATTAGGTGAATGTGCGTGCGTGCGTGCGTGCGTGCGTGGTGTAGGGGGGGACTGGAAGTACAAGAGCCAGGAGGACAAGTGGGTGGAGGTAAAAAATACAATTAAGTCTTTTAAAGTTAAAAGTTCAGCCTCATTTTCAGCCATTCAACAACAACTTTAGTCACGAAAAGAAAGTAATTTTACTCTCAGGCTCATTAAGTAGTCATTATCATTACGAGTTTGCTGTTTACACTTCATAATTATAGCTTTTTACTGTTTCATTTCTCTTATTGTTTATTATATCGTTTACCTCCATTATTCTTTTACATCAATTATATATTTTTTTATTTTTTTATTTTCTTTCCTTCGTTTTTAATTTCTCTGTCTGTCTGTCTGTCTGTTTTTGTTTGCCTTTCTGCCTTTCTCTCTCTCTCTCTCTCTCTCTCTCTCTCTCTCTCTCTCTCTCTCCTCTCTCCTCTCTCTCTCCTCTCTTCTCTCTCTCTCTCTCTCTCTCTCTCTCTCTCCTCTCTTTCTCCTCTCTCTCTCTCTCTCTCTCTCTCTCTCTCTCTCTCCACACCACACACAAAAATCTCCGTAGTGTAAGCACGCCCCGTTCCTCCCTCCCGTCTCTCTCTTCTCTCTCACACACCCCACACACACAGAAGAGGTTACTCCGTAGTGTAGGGGAAAGCCGCTGGGTTAAAAACCCGAGAACCCCGGTCGATCCCCGGGCGGAGCGGAAACAGATGGGCTGTTTCCTTAAAACCCGAGCCCCTGTCCACCCAGCAGTGAATGGGTACCGGGTGTTAGCCGGGGTTTGTGACCCCCTCCCGGGCTGGTGGCTTCGGCCTACAGTAACCACTAAGGATGAATGATAAAAAAATGTTGATGTGGAGACGGGGCCATACGAGCGTTGCTCAGGCCCTGTAAAATACAACTAGATGAATACAACTAGATGAATACACAAACACACATACACACACATACACACACACACATACACACACACACACACCTTATCTCCTTACATCTATCACTTCTTTCGCTATTTTTCGTTATCATTATCATTGCATTCAGGCCGTCACACTCTTAATTAACGTCTATCGTTATCTTTCTGTTATCATGCATTTGTTGTTGATATAAGTTTTACTCATTGTCATCAATCATTATCGATTTTTTCTCCAAGATTAAATTTTTGTAACATTTTTTTGGTATCTCAGTTTTTGTTAACTCAGTTTTCGATCTTCTGCTCTTAATATATATTGCAGATAATAATGTTACGCAAAGGAGCTTACAAAACACTCCATATGTTTTAATCAGAAGCTTATTTATAGCGTACTGATAAGTATGATATTAATTTGTTGAAAGATTTATCAGGAAAAATCAGATCAGCTTTTCTTGACAAATTATAGAAGTTATCATTTTGACCTTTGTTTGAAGTAATCCCTGATGATCATTAATATGTGAGTGAAATATATGTCACTTCAAAGACTCTCTCTCTCTCTCTCTCTCTCTCTCTCTCTCTCTCTCTCTCTCCTCTCTCTCTTCTCTCCTATTTTTTCTCTCTCTCTCTCTCTCCTTTTCCTTTTTTTTTTTTTTTTTTTCCCCCCCCCCTTTTCCCCTTTTTCCCTTTTTCCCCCTTTTTTTTGTCCAAAATTTTTAAAAAAAAGGGGGTTTTTCCCTTAAAAAAACCAAAAAAAAATTTTTTTTGGAAAAAAAACCCTTTTTAAAATTTGGGTTTTTTAAAAAGGGGGCCCCCCCCCCTTTTTTTAATTTTTTTAAAAAAAAAAAGGAAAAAACCCGGGGAAACCCCCCCCTTTTTTTCCCCCTTTTTTCCCCTTCCCCCCTTTTTAAAACCCCCCCTTTTTTTAAAAAAAAAAAACCCAAAACCTTTTTTTCCCCCCCAAAAAAAAATTTTTTTTTTTTTTTTTTTTTCCCCCAAAGAAAAACCCTTTTTAAACCCTTTTTTTTTTTAAACCTTTCCTTTTTTTTTTAAAAAAAAATTTTCCCCCCCCTTTCCGTTTGGGTTTCCAAAAAAATTTCATTTTTTAAAACCCCCCCCTTTTTTTTGGGGGCCCCCCCCTTTTTAAAAAGGAAAAAACCCCTTTTTGGGGAAAATTTTAAAATTTATTTCCCCAAAAAAAATTTTTGGGGTTTTTTTTTTTAATTTTTTTTTTTTTTAAAATTTTTTTTTTTTTCCCCAAAATTTTTTTTTTTGGGGGTTTTTTTTTAAAGTTCCCCCTTTCCAAAATTTTTTTCCCTTTTTTACCCTTTTAAACCTTTTCCCTTTTTTTCTTTTCCCCTCCCCTTTTTCCCCTTTTTTTCCCCCTTTTCCCCCCCCCCCTCCCCCCCCCCCCCCCTCCTCCTCCTCCTCCCCCCCCCCCCCCCCCCCCCCCCCCCCTTTTTTTTTGGGGTTTTTTTAAAAAAAAAAAAAAAATTTTTTTTTTTAAAAAATTTTTTTTTTTTTCCCCCCTTGGGGGTTCGGGGGGGGGGGGGGTTTGGGTTTTCCCCGGGTTTCTTCCGGGGGCCCCCGGTTTCGTCCCTGGTGGGGGCGATGTGTATAGTCAAAAACCCTTTTTCGTTTGGGATGTGCAAAATTTTTAAAAAAAAAGGTAAAAGTATTTATATATCGCCCTTTAAAACTACGAATCAAACAGTTGTGGCAAAAAATCATTAATTTTTATACATATAAAATTATTTTACCTTTTTAAAGATTTGTTTTTATCACGGTTAAAATTTCTTTTTGGGGGTTAAACCTTTTGGGGAAATTAAATTAATTCTCTGCCAAATTTTTCATGTAGGTATTTTATCTTAAATTTATCGGGTTAAATTTAAAATGCAAATGGGCATAAACCCGGGAATGAAAGGGGAAAACCCAAAAACACTTAACGGGCGGGAACATTTTTTGGGCCCTGTTTAATGTATCGATAAATTTGGGTCATTGTAAATTTAAAGCGTTCTCCCCTGAAGGGGGTTTTTTGGGGTGTATTTGTTGGGTTCAGTAATGATTTCTCGGAAACTACTTTCACTTTCAAGGGACCCCAGGGCCCTAATTGGGGTTTGGGGAAAATTTTTAGCATAGAATTTTTAAAACACTGTTCCCCCCCGAGCCCGTGTGGGGGGAGCCGGCCCCTATTGTAGGGAGACTCACCCAAATTTAGAGAGTAATTAGGAAACCATTTTCTGTCAATGGGTGGCCCTTTGATAAAAAAATATCTTACCCAAGACTTTTTTAAAATATAAAGGAAAGCCGGGGGTTGAGTTTTTTTTCATTCCTTTTAACGTAAAACCCTTTACAACTTTTTTTTGGGGGAGAAGGTTTGTAAAGTTTGTTTTTTTCCTTCTTCAATATATATTCTTTTCAAAAATTTTTGCCTTTACCCGTGGGAATGTTCTCTTTTCTTTCCGTGTTTACTTTTTCCCGCTTCTCTGTTCTTTTCTTCTTTATTTCAGGGGAACCCGCCGTAGTCATTCACTCTTTTCCCCTTTCCCCCTTTTTTCTCTATCCTTTGCAACTCCCCTTTTCCCTCCTCTTTTCCCCCCCTTTTCCCTTCCCCCCCTTTTCCCCTTCCCTTTCCTTTCCCCTTTCCCTCCCTTTCCCCTCCCTCCCTTCCCCTCCCCCTTTTTCCCTCCCCCCCTTCCCCCCCTTCCCCTCCCCTTCTCCCTTCCCTCTCTTCCCCTCCCCCTTTCCCCCCCCTTCCCTCCCTTCCTTCTTATCCCCCCTCACACACACAAAAAAAACCATAGGGAAAACACCAACAACAAAACCCCCAACATAAAAAAACCATAAAAAAACAGCGATTAAGCCTTTACTCCCTAACTTTTTCCCCAAAGCATCCTTAATACTTTGGGTTTTCCCCTTTTTCTAAATTTCCCCCCCTTTTTACTTTTTATCTTTCCCCATCTATCGTTTACCTTAACTCACCCCCCTTTTTATTATCTTTATATATTTTCCTCTTTCTAAAAGTTCCCCTTTTTGCTTGTTCATCTTATCGTTGTCTTAAATAAATTCAACTTACCCCTGTCTTTTTTTCCGTCCTCCCTGTCGTCCCGTTACCCCCGGCGTTCTTTGTGAAAAAAATGTTTCCGATTTTCTGAAGATTCATTTATCTATAAAAATATAAGCGGGAAAAAAAGGGGGGGGGGGGGGTGTGTGTGTGGGGGTGGTTTGTGTGTTTTTTGTGTGTTTTGTGGTGTGTGTGTGTGTGGTATAGGGTTTCCCCCCCCGTGGGGGAACCCTCGTATCCCATTTTGGAACCCAGGTTTTCCAGGGGAAAGGGTTTTTTGGCCCCCTTTTGAGATTTTCCGATCCTTTTTTTTTTTTTTTTTTAAACAGCCTATTACGAAATTGTGAAAAAAAAGTGGGTTGCGAGAATTGAGGGAAAAATTGATGGGAGGGGGATGGTAATGGGTGGTGAAAGGGTGGGGGGATGGGGAATTGGGGGTGGGGGGTGGGGGGAGTGAATGGGGGGGGGTTTGGGTTATGGGGGAGGGGAAAAGGTGGGGGTGATGGTAATGGGTGGGGGGGGGTGGGGGGGTAATGGGTTATGAAAAGGGTTTGGGGGTTTAAAGGGTAAAAAGGGGAGTGAAAAGGGGGGGGGTGGTTTATGGGTAATGGGGGAGTGAAAGGGTTTGGGGGGGATGGGAATTTGGGGGGTTTTGGGGGTTTAAAAGGGGTTTTTAATAAATTTTTGGGAAAGTTGAAGGGGGGTATCGGGTCTGGGGGTGTTGGGGGGGCCCGGGGGGGAAAAAGGGGAGTGAAAAAGGGGGGGGTTTTGGGTGTTAAAAAAAAAGGGGGGTATTAAAGGGGAAATTTTTGTCTGGGGGGGGGGGAAGGGAGGGGGAAGAAGGGGGGGGGAGGGAAGGGGGGAGGGTAAATTAAGGAAAATTTCCCCATTTGAATTTACATTAAATTTTTTTTAATTAAAGGGGGGGGGTATGGGGAAAGGGTGAGGAAAAGGGGGTTTTGGGATGGGGAAATTTTTGAAAGGAAAAGTTGGGGGGTTTTATTTTGAAAGGGGGGGTTTAAAATGAAGGGTGGGTGTGTGGTTGGGGAAGGGAGGGCAAGGGTTGGGGTTACCGGGAGGGGGATTTTGGGGGTGTTTATGGAAAAGGAATTTGGGGGGGGGTAATTTGGTATTTGGGTGGGGTTACTGGTTTTAAATTCTCATTAAATTCTCTTTTTTTGATTTCGGGTTTGAACTATTTTGGGATTGTTTGGTTGGGAAGGATAAAGGGGGGTGGGGGCCCCTACCTGCGAGTTTTGAAAATGTTCCCCAGGGGGTTTTGGGGCGGCCCCCTTTTAAAAAAAAGAGTGCCCCAACCAACATTTTGGGTGAAAAAAAAGAGAAAAGGGGAGAAATTTGGGGGAAAATAAAACCCCGGAAGGGAAAAGGAAAAGGGAATAAAAAAAAACAACAAAAAAAAAAAAATAAAAAAAAAAAAAAGGGGGAAAAAAAAAACTAACAACACCCAACAATCCACCACCCTCCCAAATTGGGGGGCCTGAAATTTTCCTGCAGGTAAAAGGTTTTTAAAAAAGGGTGAAGAAAAAGCCTGTTTTGGCCCTCCCTTGTTTTGGAATTATGTTTTACAGCAAAATTTTCCCTGAGGGGTTCTTTTTTAATCCCTCCAACTTAAAATCCTGGGTACCGGGTTGGGCGGAAAATTTCCCAACACCCCGGGAGGGGGGGGGGGGGGAAGGAGAGGGGGGGAGGAGGGGGGGGGGGAAGGCGAGAAAAGCAAGGAGGGAAAAAGGATTAGGAATTTGGTTGCCAAGGGAGGGAATTTTAAAATTTTCTGATTTCCTTTAAATTTTCCCAAAGGTCCTTTTGGCTTTTCCCTCCCTTTCTTTACCCTATTCTTCCCCCCCCCCCCCAAACACCCCACCCCCCCCCCAACCCCCCCACTACAAGACCAACCCCAAAAAAAAAACAAGAACCCAAACACACAAACCAAAAACCCAACCAACATAAAAAAACCCAAACCCAAATTGCTACAACCACCTTTTTTAACCCCCCAAAAACAAAAAAAAAATAAAGTCCCAAATTTAAAAAACCCAAATCCAATTAACTTTAAATCAAGAAAAAAACCCCAAAAACCTTAAAAATAAAAAAAAAAAATCCCCAAAAAAACCATTAAATTATTCCCCACACCAAATCACACCAAATCCCCCTAAAAACCCCCAAACCCCCAAACCTCATTAAAACCCAAAACCCCCCCAAAAAAACCAAACCCTTCCCCCTTTTTTCCCCCCCCCCTAAAAAAAAAAAAAAAAAAAAAAAAAAACCCCCCCCCCCCCTTTTTTTTAAAAAAAAAAAAAAAATTTAAAAATTTTCCCCTAAAAAAAAAAAAAAAACCCCCCCAAAAAATCCCCCCCCCCCAAAAAAATCCCCCCCCCCCCCCCCCAAAAAAATTAAAAAGAAAAACCCCCCGGTTTTTTTTTGTTTCCTTTTTTGTTTCCCAATATTTTAAAAAAGATTTCCTTTGTTCCAATTTTTTTAAAAAAACCCAAAGGGTGTTTTTGGTTAAAAAAAATTTTGGGGAATAAAAAAAAAATTAAAAAAAAGATTTTTCCTTTTGTTTTCCAAAAAATTTTATCACTGTTCCTTTAATTTTTTTTTCCCCCTTTTGTTTTTTTCCCCCCGTTTTTTTGCCCCCCGGGGGGGGGGGCCGGGCACAAACCCGGCCTTTTTCCCCCTTTTCCTTCGGGGTCGGTTAAAAAGGAAAAATTTTTTGGGACAGGACTTTTTTGATTTTTTATTTTTTATTTCCCTGGGGGGGTTTCCTTTTTTGCAAATTACTTTCAAAAAAATTAAAAATCCAAAACTTCCCCCAAAAAACCCTTTTGTCCCCCCTGGCGTTTGTCTTAAACTTCCCTCCCCCTTTTCCTTTCGTTTTTCCCTTTTGCCTATTTCTTTTTTTTTAATTTTTCCGCCCCAAAAAATTTCCCTTTTCCAAAAGCCTTTTTTTTGGTTTCTTTTTTTTTTTTCGTGGTTTTTTTTTTGTTTTTTTGTTTTTTTGTTTTTTTCCCCGTCTTTTTTCTTTTGTTTTTTGGTTTTGTGGTGTTGTGTTTGGTTGGGTTTTTGGTTTTTTCTTTTTTTCCTTTTCCCCCTTGTTATTCCCTTCCCCTTTTAAAAACTTTTCCTTTTTGTTTTTTTTCCACTTTCCCTTTTGTTTTTCTCCCTCCTTTTCCTCCTCCTCCTTTTTCCCCTCCTCCTTTCCCCCTTTTTCCTTCCCCCTTTTCCCCCTTTTTTTCCTTCCCTTTTTTTTTTTCCTTTCCCCCTCCTCCTCCTCCTCCTCCTCGTTTTTCTCCTAAAAAATGGGAGTTCCCATTGTCCTGGGGGATATTTTTTTTCCCCAATTTTTTTACCGGGTTTCGTTTTACCTTTCTCATAAATGTCAGTCAAAAAGGGGGGGGATTTATCATTGCCCTGTTTTTTTTTGTGTTGTTTTCCCATAGGATCATGGGACTACTACTACCCCCTCTCTACTCTAACTGCTTGCTTATACTAAATACATATACCCACTAAAATCCCACTACTCTTAAATACTACTACTGAAAATCAACTACTACTACTACTCTACTACCCCTTTTTTTATTTATTTATTTATTTATTTTATTTTATTTTTTTATTTTATTTTTTATTATTTTTTAAAATTTTCTTTACGCCCGTGGACTATTATGACTACTACTCTTCTACTACTACTCTTTCTTCTCTCCCCTACTATCCTTTTAAATTTCGAGGGGTTTCAAACCCTTTTTTTCCTACAGATGAAAAACACCATAAAAAATGGGAGGAAAAGTTGGATCCCCCCAACACGTCCCTCGGAAATCTTATTTCTCTAAAGCAAAACAACTCCCCGGGGCCGATTCTATTTCTTTTTTTCTACCTGTTTTTTGCATTATTTTTTTTTTGAAATACTTTCCCTTTTTGGACTGATTTTTTAGGGTTTTTGCCACTGGTCGGCGACTGAGCAGGAAATTGGGGTAATGTATATTTTGTAATTTTTTGTTGTTATTTTTATTATTATACATTTTTTTTCCTTTTTGTTTTTATTATTTTTAAATTTTTTTAATCATTACCCTTTTTTATTAAATTTATATTTTAAATTTTATTTTTTTTTTTTTCTACATTTATGCCTATAGCGCCTGTAGGGGATGAGCTCCATGGCTCGGATGGTAGGGCCCCGGAGGTTTTCCCTTTGGGGGTGTGATGGTTTTGGGTTTTGCCCCCTGGTGGCGCAGGCCGGATTTTTATAGTGACGATTTTTTATTGATTGATATTTTTATTTTTTATGCAGTAAAACTTTTTTGTGGATTTATGGGCTCAGTCGGGAAACGAACTCCGGGGCACCGGAAAGCCCCCTCCAGAAAGCTAACCACTCCCTAAAAGCCTTTTCCAAAAAACATTTAATTTCCATTACTTTAAACCCTTATCAGTATCAAACACTATTAATATATTATTAATTTTAAAGGTTTTATTAGTATTGCTACCCTTATCATTAATTCCCTATCATGTTACATATTATTTGTATTTACATTAGGGGAATTTTGCGGGGGCGTGCGTGCGTGCGTGCGTGCGTGCGTGCGGGCGTGGGGGGGGGGGAAATGGGGTAAAAGGCCAGGAGGGCAAGTGGGGGGAGGTAAAAAAAAAAAAACAAAAAAATTTTTTTTTAATATCCACCTCCTTTTAAGCCTTCAAAAACAATTTTAAAAGTCACGAAAAGAAAGTTATTTTCTTGACTCATTAAATAGTCATTATCCTTCGAAATTTTTCCCGGGGGGGGGCCCTTTAATTTTAAATTTTTACTGTTTTCATTTCTCTTTTTTGTTTTTTTATATGTTTTTCCTCCCCTTAAAACTTTTACATCAATTATATATTTTTTTTATTTTTTTTTTTTTCTTTCCTTCGTTTTTAATTTTTCTGTCTGTCCCGTCTTTTTTTTGTTTCCTTTCTCCTTCTCTCCCCCCTCTCTCTCTCTCTTCTTCCTCCTCTTCTCCTCTCTTTTTCTTTTCCCCTCCTCTCTCTCTTTTCTCTCTCTCCTCTCCCCCTCTACCTTTTCTCTCCTCCCTCCTCTCCTTTTCCTTCTCTCCTCTCCTCTCTCTCTCTCTCCCCTCTTTTCTCTCTCTCTCTCTCTCTCTCTCTCTCTCCCTCCTACTCAAACTCCTTTTTCGGCTCTTTTTCTTTTCTTATCCTCTTTTTCCCTCCCTCTCTTTCCTTCTTCGTTTTCTCTCTGGGCTCATCTTCCTTTTTTTCCCAATTTTTTCTCCTTTGTCATTTTTTCCCCTTTTCGTTTTTTCCCTCCCCCCCTTTTTTTCCTTTTTTTTATTTTTCTATTTTTTCTTTTTCTCTCTCTTTTTTCTTTTCTTTCCCCCACTCCTCCTTTTTTCAAAATTTTTTTCTTCTTTTTTTTTTTTTTTCATTAAAATTTTTTTCCTTTCTTGCTCTGTTTTTTCATTTTCCTTTTTTAAGTTTTTCCCTTATTAATCATTTTTTTTGGTTTTTAAAAAATTTTGTTCATTCCGGGGGTCCCCTCCTCTTTCTTCTTCGTTTTACTCTCTTTTTCTCTTTTGTTTCTAATTTTTTTCTCTCTCTCTCCTTTCGCTTTTCCGGCTTTTATTTTTTCGCCTTTTTTTTCTATTTTTCTCATCTCTCTAAAATTTCTGCCCTAAATTTTTCTTCCCTCCTCCCCTTTTTTCAAAATTTTTTCCTCTTAAAATTTTTTTTTTTTCGCTCGCCCCTTTCTTCTTTTTCTTTTCCTTGGTTTTAAACCCTTCTCTTTTGTTTTTTTCCCTTCCTCCTTTTCTCTCTCTCCTCGTCTCCCCTCTTCCCCTCTCTCTCTCCTCTCTCTCTCGTCTCTCTTCTTCTCTCTTCCCCTCGTTCTCTCCCCCCTCTCCCCTCTCTCTCTCTCTCTCTCTCTCTCTCTCTTTTCTCTCCTCGTCTCCCCCCCCTCCAAACTCTCTCTCTCTCTCTTTTCTTTTCTCTCTCTCCTCTTTCTACCCCCTTTTCTCTTTACATTCTCTTTGCTCCTTTGACAGCTATCACATTTTTTTTCTCTTTTTAAAATTTTAAAATAAAATTGGAAGTGGAGGGGGAAGGAAAAGAGGAAGGGGGAGGAAAAAGGGGGAAAGGGGGAAAAGAAAGGGGGAAGGAAGAGGAGGGAAAGGGGGAGGGGTAGAAAGGGGAGACGCACCCTGTCCTTCTTTATTTTCCTTTTTCTTTTTTCTTCTTTTTCACCTCTTTCTTCCTTTTTTGTCCTTCTGTTTTCTTCTTCTTTACACAGATAATAGATGAAAGGGAAAAACAGGTTTCGTCCCCATCACAAAAAACCCTTTATTCATTTGGGTGTTGTGATCACTTCTAATAGCAAGGGGTAAACTTTTTTTTTTTGGGGGGAAAGATAAAACAAAAAAGGGAAAAAATGAAAAAAAACGCACCCAAACTTTCCCTCCTAAACTTTGGGTTTAAATCGTATTCCTGCCCTTTTATTTTATTTTAATTTTTTTTCCTATTATCTTGTTTTGCTTCCCATTACGTCACACTCGATTCCCTTTAGACTTGTTTTTTTAAAAATTTTTTTTTTTCCTTTGATGAAAAAGTGGGTTTTTTTTAAGTTCTTTTTTTTCACTTCCCGTTTTCTTTTTTTGTCTTTTACGCATTGGGGATTTTTGGGGGTGGGTTCATTGTCTTATCATAAATTAAAAAGAGAAATTTAATATTAGAGAAATAAACGATTAAACAAAAATACATCTATGAAAAAAAAAATAAAGCTTTTAATCCCACTCTGACATTCCCTCTACATTAAACAATAAAAAAAAAAGCACAAAAAGAGCAACACCCCAAGGGTTTCCTGGTTTTTGCAAAACTCCTACTCTTAAATTCCCCTTTTGATCTCCCCCTCATCTCCCTTTTCCACCTTCAAACAACCTGGGACTCCTCCCCCTCCCTCTCCCCTTTTAAACTCCCCGCTCCCCTTCATTTTTTCCTTTAAAGTCGCTCCCCTCCCCTTTATTAAACTTCAAAGCAACAAACTTGTATTACTTCTTTTGGCATTCCATTCAAACCTCTCTTTCCTTTTCCCCTTGCATCTTTTGGTCGTGTCCCTTCCCCCTTTTTTTTTTTCCCCCCCCCCCGTTCCCCCTTTTTTTTTTTTTTTTTTTTTTTCTTTTCCTCATTTTTTCCCCCCTTCCCTATTTTTTTTCCTTCACTAAAGCCTTCCTGAAGGAGAGATGAGAGAGGAGAAGGAGGACGGAGGGGGAGAGAGAGAGAGAGGAAAGAGAGGAAGGAGAGAGAGAGAGGGGAGAGAGAGAGAGAGAGAGAGAGAGAAGAAGAGGGGAGAGAGAGAGAAGAGGAGGAGAGAGAGAGAGAGAGAGAGGAGAGAGAGAGAGAGAGACTCACACCAGCAACAACAACAACAACATACACGACAAGAGAGCAGTGGCGGGATGATCCCCGCTCCCAGCTAGACAGCCTGGGCACCGGAGGAGAGTCGGTGCCCTCACAGTGTTGCACAAGGCCCAGGTGCAACACTCTTCCCACCTTGCAGGACTTCGGGTCCAGTGGAGGAGGTCAGAGCGCGCTACGAGGACGGTAGCGTCAGGTGATCTCCTCCTCGAGGCCCCGATGACCCACACCGTGACTTTACTTGGGCCACGGCGACACTGTGGAACACCTTCACGGTTGAGGTGGATGTCGTGGCCATGAACACCCAGCAGGTGAAGGTGGCGGCCCACAGATGGTGCCGCTTACATCCGCCTTAGTGCCCGTAAGGGGTAACACAGTGTCGTGTCAATAGTGATACATAGTGACACACACACATAGTGACACACAGTGACACAGTGACACAGTGTACGTGTAAATAGTGCGCCTGAAAAGTGCCTGTGACGGACAGTGACCCTCAGTCTGTAACATTATATATTTAGTTCATCCTATAAGGCATAGCTTTCAGATAGATGTCCCCGGGACAGGGGACATCTTTAGCTTCTGCCACCCATTGCCTGCCTTCAACAACCTCTTTGCTATTTGTAGCCCCATGTATACCATATCAGTTGTTTAAATAAAAAAAAAAAAAAAAAAGGGGGGGGGGGGAAAAAAAAAGGAAAAGGAAGGAGGGGGAAAAAAGGGGGAAAAAAGGGGGTTGTTTAAAAAACATTTTACTAATCAAAATTTAAAAACCCAAAAATTGATCAAAAATAATAGTCAATCTTTTTGAAAAATATTCTTAATTTTTAAAAAAAAGGGGAAAAAAAAAAAAAAAAACCCCGCCCCAACCAAAAAAAATTTTAATAAAAAAACAAAAAAGACAAAAACCCCAAAAAATTTTTCCCCGGGGGCAAAAATTTTAGTTAAAAAATTACTTTTCCAATTTTTTAAAATAAAAACCGGGGTAAAAAAAATTTTTTTTCCTTTAATTTTTTTTCCCTTTTTTTTTTCCCCAAAAACAAGCGAAAACAGTTTTTTCCCCCCCCCCTTTTCCTCCCCCCCCCCCCCCCCCCCCCTTTTTCCCCCCCCCTCCCCCCCCCCCCCCCCCCCCCCCCCCCCCCCCCCCCCCCTCCCCCCCCCCTTTTCCCCCCCCTTTTCCCCCCCCCACCCTTTTTTTTTTTAAGGAAAAAAAAGGGCGCAAAAAGGCCCTTTTTTTTTGAAAAAACCCCACTTCTTTTCCCCCCAAAAAATTTTTAAATTTTTAAAAGGGAATTTTTTCCTTTTTTCCGAAATTTTATTTGCCGTTTTTTTTCCCAAAGTTTTTTTTATTTTAAAAATAATTTCCCAAAATTTTTTTCCAGCAATTTTAAAAAATTTTTTTTTTAAAAAATGTGTTTTTTTTTTTTTTTAAATTTTTTTTTTTTTTTATTAGTTTTTTTTTTTTTTTTTTTTTTCCCAAATTTTTTTTTGTTTTTTCAAATTTTTTTTTTCCCACTTTTTTTGTTCTTAATGGCACTTACTTCTTTCACCCGTTAAACGTTTTAATACTTCAACCATTTTTTTTTCTTTACTTAAATCTCTTACATTTTTTTTAATAACACCTTCCCCTGTTCATTTTTAACCCCCTTTATTTTAATTTGGTCTTAAAATTTCCCAAAAAAACCCATTTAAAAATTTCCCAAAAAAGCCACTCCCCTTTTTAACCCCCCCCTTTTTTTCCCCCCAACCCCTTTTTAACTCTCTTCTTTTCTTTCTTTCCCCCCCCCTTTTTTCTTTTCCCCCCCCCCTCTTTTTTCCCCCCCCCTTTTCCCCCCCCTTTTGCTCCCCTCCTCCCCCTTCTGCCACTTCCTCCCCCCCCGCCTTTCCCCCCCGGGGCGGGGGGGGGGGATAAAAGGTGACAGCGTCGTTTGCCTCAAGCAGGAAAAAAAAGATGCTCGTGTTTTTGGTGGGCAAAAACTTCCCCCTTATAAGTGCCTGCTGCGGAGGGAGTGGGGAAAAGGGGGGAACAAATGCTGGATTAACAAAAAAAATAGAAAAAATAAGAATGGAAGAGGAAAAAAAGAATTGCTAATAAAAAAATAAAAAAATAGAAAGAGTCGTGAGGAGGGTGAAAAAATAAATTAAAAAAAAGAGAGGAGTCACCAAATTTGGGTTTAATTTTTTTTAGAAAAAGAAAATAGGGGAGGAAATGGAGTAAGTGGAGGGTGTAGAAAAAAATAAAATAAAGGGAAAGGAGGAAAAAAAGGGGAACGGGTAAAATCCCAAAATAAATCTCCAAAAAAAGGAAGAATATTGGGATATAGTGATCGTAAATTGGTACAAAGGGTATGAAAGAAAAATTCGGAGGAGACACTTAGGCTCGGGTAAAAAAAAATGAATAAAAAAACACTAAAAAACCAGGAAGGAAGACATAAAAAAATGAAAAAAAATTTCAATAAAAAAAACTTTATGAAGCCCAAATTTGAGGCAAGAAAACACAGTACGCCCAAAACAGCACAGAGAGAGAAGAGAGAGAGAGAGAGAGAGGAGAAGAGAGAGAGAGAGAGAGAAGAGAGGGAGAGAGAAGAGAGAGAGAGAGAGGAGAGAGAGAGGGGAGAGGAAGATTTAAAAAAACTTACCAGTTTTTAAACCCCAAAAAAACCAAAAAAAGCAACCTTATCTACTGAGTGCACAATGGAGTAACAATTTTTAATGCTTACACAAATACACAACTTTTTCCTCTCCTCTTCCCCCCTTCCCCCTCTCTCTCTTCTCTCTCTCTCTCTCCCCCTTTCCCCCCCTCCTTTTCCCTCCTCTTCCCTCTTTCTCTCTCTCTCTCCTCTTTTTTTCTCTCCTCTTCCTCTCCCTCCCAGGCAGGGGTAAACTCGTAATTCACTCCTCACGATAAAATAAAAATTTTCCCTAACACAACACATTGCAGATAAAAATTTGGAACAATTAAAAAAACAGTCGCTATTATCTACTTCTCTCTCCCCCTCTCTCCCCCCCTCTCTCCCCCTCTCTTTTCTCTCTCCTCTTCTCCTCCCCGCTCTCCCCCCCCCTCTCTCTCTTCCCTTTCCCCTCTCCCCTCTCTCTTCTCCTTTTTCCTCTCTCTTTTTTTACGAATTGTGCTGGAAATTTGATCCGCATAAAAAAATTTAAAATCATTTTTCCTTGCACAGGAAAATCAACTTTCCTGGATTTCTGAGTGTTTTTCGACTTTTAATGTGAACAGTGATACATTTTTTTTTTGCGTTAGCTGGGAAATACTTAAAATTAATGAGGGGATTAGCAATAGTACTAATGATTAAGTGAATAATTATTTTTTGGTACGACTTTTTTTTTACTCGGATCGTATCTTTTGCTTCATCTCTCTCTTCTCTCTCCATGTCTCCTAACTCTCTCCCTCATCTTCTCTCTCTCTCTCTCCTCTCTCTTTCTTTCTCTCTATTCTATCTCTCTTTTCTCTCTTCCTCTCTCTCTTTCTCTCTCTTTCTCTCTCTCTCTCTTCTCTCTTCTTCTCTTCGTCTCTCTCTCTCTCTCTCTCTCTCTCTGCTCTCTCTTCTCTCTTCTCTCTCTCTCTCTCTCTGTCTCTCGTTCTCTCTCTCTCTCTCTGTCTCTCTCTCTCTCTCTCTCTCTCTCCTCTCTCTCTCTCTCTCTCTCTCTCTCTCCTCTCTCTCTCTCCTCTCTCTCTCTCCTCTCTCTCTCTCTGTCTCTCTTCTCTCTCTCTCTCTCTCTCTTCTCTCTCCTCTTCCTCTCTCTCTCTCTCTCTCTCTCCTCTCTCAGCCACTCCACCGTGGGTATCAGAGTCTCGTTCAGCAAGATGAGGTCCATTATTAAGGCGTGGTGCGGGGGTGACTCTTGCCATCACTTTGCCGGCTTGTTGGGCGCCTCAGGGTGATGCCGCCGTTAGGGAAGGGCGAGCAGGAGGCGAGGCGTTGGTGTTGTCTTTTTACAGTTATAGGTAAACGCCATGGTTATTATGATAGACTTGGTGGTTGCTAGAAAATGATGAATATACTAGAATGGAAATGTATTAAAGTTGGCTATTTCGTTTGATTTTTGAGGTTTTGGTCTGTCTGTATTTTTGTCTATGTGTTTGTCTGTTTGTCTGTCTGTATTGTCTGTTTGTCTGTCTATATTTGTGTTTGTCTGTTTGTCTATGTGTCTGTATGTGTGTCTGTCTCTCTCTACCTCTGTCTCGCTATCTCTCTCTCTCTCTCTCTCTCTCTCTCTCTCTCTCTCTCTCTCTCTCTCTCTCTCTCTCTCTCTCTCTCTCTCTCTCTCTCTCTCTCTCTCTCTCTCTCTCTCTCTCTCTCTCTCTCTCTCTCTCTCTCTCGTTTAAAGCCAGTCGATTCCCATTAAACTTGTTACACGCCGTTAAGCTCAGTAAATGGCGTGAACGAGGTACTCGTTCGTATGTTCGTTACTCATGGCTCACGAAAGCTTCAAAACCCATGCCAGTCAAGTCATTTATGCTTACATGACCTACGTACACGTATGACCTGCCACGTGTTTGACCCAATATCCGCCTAACCTTCTATAGTATCCACCTTCCAAGCATTAGTCTCACTGGATATCCGCATTGCCTTGTATCCAACCTCCAATTTCTGTCCGAAGCTTTGCCAATTTCATGACAACTTCGATGTGAGATGGAAAGTCTGCACTGGCCTTTTCGTCTTACTTTTGTCGTTTAAAATGTTGTTGTTGGTTTTGTTTTCGTTGTAACTTTTATTTACTTGTTCTCTGGGTTCCCTTGAGTTTATTTTTTTATTATTGTATATTTTTTGTCTTGCGTGACAGGTCATTATATAAGTGAAAAATATATATACGTCCAATGAAGTATCTAGTTTAGTATGTCATCCCTTTTTTTTTTTAGATATTATAAGAATGCTGTTTTCAATTTTCCCTCATTACGATGGAAAACGCGGTGGATACTCATTTCTTTGTAAGGGAATTATATTGTTGAAGTTAAGGTATCAGATTAACGTCGCTCCCCTTCATCGCGTAGGCACGTTTACTAAAGGAGCTGAAAGTCCCTTCTATATTTCTTCGTGTATTCTTCGTCAGGCTGCTCCTCTCATCCCACCTTGCCTCTCCTCACCTTGCCTCACCACTGCTGCTTGAGTTCAATCTGGCGTGGTGACAATTCGTAGCGTCAATAACCTCACTGGTGGTACGTGAGATTATTTTTTATATACATCACAAAGGACTGGCCAAGGGCAAAAAATAAAAGTAACAAAATGCCCGCTTAGTTGCCAGTCCCTATTTAGAAGACAGTAAGAGAATTAACCTTCTATAACTTAGCCTTTTTTAGAATAAGTAGAATAAGTGCCTATATTGGATCCAAGTATCTCATCTTTCCCATCTTAGCGAAGTGCCGCGCCCCTGCAGGTGTTGGCGACCCTGCAATGCCGCGTCTCCCTCTCCCTTATTAGTCTCAGCATGGCTTCCACCTGAATATCATCCACCAGTCTGTCTCACTATTCCAGCCATGTACTCTCCCCTTTTCCCTTCCTCTCGATTTGTTTCCTGATATTCTTCCATTCAAATTCACTTTCTCCAACACTCATCTCCTCATCACAAGTCCTTTAAACCTCATCGGCCCATTTTTTCTACTGCAAGTTTTTTCTTCTGTCTTTGTGGCGTTATGTTGCGTCCTGTCTGATCCGGGTCCGTGCAGGGCGCCGCGGAGGCCTTGTGTGTGACGTCCAGGGGTCCTGGGTCCGCTTGATTCCTGTGATCTCTTCTGAGAACGCGGCTGTGCTTCATCTTGTCTCAATGAGAATAGAGGGCAGTGAGGCCACCTTGTACCCGGGTCACAGTCTGATATGTATTTGGGGACAGATAGATACAGGCATAGATTGGGCAAAGGCTACATGTTGATAGATATAGATGCTTCTAGATAGATAGATACACCGATAGTATGTATCATAGACCACTGTATACCTGGACTGCGTACGAGACAATGTTTTGAATTGCGGGGCTGCATAGGGGCCTGCGGGGCGCCCGACAAAGAGATATAGTGGTCTATGGACTATCATATAGACTGGTTTATCAGTATATATGATATACTGTAATCTTCGTAAATGTTTGTTCTATAATATTATCAAATAAAAAACAGTAAAACACGCTAAAGAAATGCCATTACGAGACTATGAAGAAATATGCATGAACTTAATATTCACTTAACTCTTCGCCATTCAAAACTTTGCGGGTCAACTTTTATCATGAAGGGTATCAATAGAAGCGCAATTTCATTAGCTTTCAATTGCTATATTTCGTTATCTGATAAATTAATTAGAGCCATGCATAAATTAGCGTTAACTAAATAATTAAAATCATCAATCGGGTAATTTTCCCGGTTGATGAGGTTATTTATTTACTTATATATTTAGTTTTCTGATAAATGAATAGTACCATGTATAAATTAGCGTTGACTAAATAAATAACCTCATCAATCGGAAAAATTACCCGATTGATGATTTTATTTATTTAGTTAACGTTAATTTATGCATGGTTCTAATTAATTTATCAGATAACAAAATATAGCAATGGAAAGCTAATAAAATTGCGCTTCTATTGATACCCTTCATGATAAAAGTTGACTCGCAAAGTTTTAAATGGCGAAGAGTTGAAGTGAATATTATTAAGTTTATGCATATTTCTTCAGTCTCGTAATGGCATTTCTTTACCGTGTTTTACTGTTTTTTATTTGATAATATTATAGAACAAATATTTACGAAGATTACAGTATATCATATATACTGATAAACCAGTCTATATGATCCGTATATATGAATCCGAGCGGCCCTCCAATTACAGGTCCTTGTGCGAGAGGCCGATATTCCGTGCGCAGTCCAGGTATACAGTGGTCTATGTATGTATATATGACGCTTTTCGTTTTTACCTGTAACAAATTGACTTTCCTAGAATTCCTCCTTTCCACCTGACTGGCCTGAAGCAGATGTAAATAACAACAACGCAGACATGATGCAAATAAAGTTACTCAATTCTAACATGAGCAAAGTCATTTTGATCTTTCAATAGCAACACTTTTCAAGGATAATATTTAGTGATTTATATTAGGAAAATTTTTAAAAATTTTGACACACAATAGAAGTGTGGAAACCGTCAAACAAAACACACCCTCGGGTAAAGTAATGAAGTCGTTACTTTTTTGTTTTCTTTACGATTCATAATGTCAATCCGGAACATTTTCGGCAGAGTAAAGAGCAACAGGTAATTACATGTAGATTACAGAAGCTGCAATATATTCAAAACTGCATTAATGGAGCTCTTACGTTAAAAGCATTAATGAAAGAGAGAGAGAGAGAGAGAGAGAGAGAGAGAGAGAGAGAGAGAGAGAGAGAGAGAGAGAGAGAGAGAGAGAGAGAGAGAGAGAGAGAGAAAACCCACTCCATTATATTTGCAGGGAATAAAAGTATTAGCCAACACACCTCAGTAAAGATTGGAAACTGTGATATTCAAAGATGTTCTTCAACAAAATTTTTAGGAATTATGATTGATGAAAAGTTATTATGGAAGGAGCATGTGAACTATATTTATAGTAAAATTACGAGGTCGGTAGGAATTATAAATAAAATTAAAAATAATCTGTTAAAAGAAACATTAATCATATTGTATTACAGTTTGATATATCCATACTTACAATATTGTAATCTTATTTGGGGTTCAGGTTTAAAAACTATATTACAGCCGTTATTACTGCTACAAAAAAGGGTCATTAGGATGATTTCAGGGGTAGGACGTTGACATCACACAAAAAACTTATTCGTTGAACATGGTGTATTAAAAGTTCAGGATATTCATAAGCTAGAATTGTTAAAGTTTGTATATCTTCAGCTAAGAACTCCCACAGTCATTGATTTTGTTTGAGTATCTAATGTTCACAATTTTAATTTAAGGAACAATAACATGTTAAGACCTCCACGACCACGATCAGAAGCCAGAAGGAGATTCGTAACATACGCAGGTTGTCTCGAATGGAATAAACTGTCGGAGTATCTCATGAATACAAACATCTGTGTTTCTTTTAAGATAAAAGCAAAAAAGTATCTTCTAAACGGATGTAACAATTCAGTTACTGTTTGATATCATGAGTAATATCTTTGTAATGAGTAATATGAGTTTAAATGGGAAGTATGTTTTGCTGCAGCCTTAGTAATATTTATATACATGTTTATGTATGTGTATATAAAAAAAAAAAAAAAAAAAAAAAAAAAACAACAACAACAAAGTGATAATGTATATTAAGTATGTGGTGTATATGTATTTGTGTGTGATGTATATGTATATATGTGTGTGTATGTATGTGTATGTGAATGTATGTATATGTATGTATATGTGTGTATTTGTATGCGTATGTGTGTATGTGTATGTATGTATATGTGCATATGTATGTGTATTTGTATGTGTACGTGCGCGTACGTGTATATGTGTTTGTATGTATATATTTGTATATGTGTTTGTGTGTATGGTTTGGGTTTGTGATTATGTGAATATGCGTATACGATACTTCTAACTCTTTATGAAAAACCAGATATGAGTTTACAGTATAAATAGGTACGTATGTATTATATTAGGTTATGTGCCCTAGGTAATTATTGAAATTTACGTAGATTATTTTTGGGAGCTCTTTAAAAATGTTTACATTAAAAGAGCTCTGCCTTGATATTTGTGATATGTTAATTTTCTTCGGGTTAAAGATGGGCAAATAAACAATTTTGACTTTGACTTTGACTTTGAGAGAGAGAGAGAGAGAGAGAGAGAGAGAGAGAGAGAGAGAGAGAGAGAGAGAGAGAGAGAGAGAGAGAGAGAGAGAGAGAGAGAGAGAGAGAGAGTGGATAATCCTCAAAACAACGTAGTATAGGAATCATCCCCTCAAGCACATTCCTTTTACTTCACCACAACTTACGCCTAACACTGAAATCCACACGGCACACTCTTCCTGAATCCAAAACAAACAAAAGATAATAAAAAGGGGTGAAAGTAAGGGCGAAAAACACGACCGTCCCTCAAGTCTCTTGGGCGCGGGTCTGTCGTGGCGAGGGAATGACCAACACCCTTTGCCCTCACAACGCAGGAAATTGAATAGAGACTTCCATCATGCACGTAACACGACTATTCCTTCCCCACCTCCTACACTCTAACTACCAATGAACACACACACACACGCGTCTTATACGTCTCCTCTACATTTCCTGAACGGCGTCAAGCAGAACAGAGGCTCTTCGAAGGCCATAAATATTCCCCCGAAGGTCACCAGCTTGAGAAACACAGAAGCCATAAGTTTGTCTGACTCCTGAGCCCGAGGGATTTGCCTGCGAGCGGTCATGGCGGAGGGGCGTGAGGTGAGGGGAGACCAGAGGGGATAAAGGTGTCAAAAGGGGGAAAATTGGAATGTTTGAGGGAGAAAATGGTTAAAAGAGAGAAAAAATGGTGAATTGGAGTGGACGTGGGAGGGAAAGGAATAAAGGAGTCACGGTGGCGGGAAGGGAAAGAGGAAAGGATTGACCCAAAGGGAAGAGATGAAAGTTAACGAGCGAGGAAGGCGTGGGATGAGGAAGGAAAGAGTGCAGGGAATGGGAAAGGAACGAGAGGTACGGAAGGATGAAGGGGTTGAGAAAGGGTTGAACGAGGCAATCTTAAAATCGGGTCTTTGCTGCTTTTCGTTTCTCGCCTGATAAAATTCCATCCCATGCATTCCTAACCATCTACAGATCGTCGTATTCTCTCATGCATATATATCTTTCCCTTTCCTTCTTTCCCTCCCAAAGACTACTCTATACTGGACTTGCTACTCATTTTGGGCTATTTCCAGTGGAGGCCAGTTTTGCGATTCCTGCCATTTTCGAACATCACTCCCTTTTCCCTTCCTATGGTTTATCAGTATATACGATATACCGTTATCTTCGTAAATGTTTGTTCTATAATATTATCAAATAAAAAACAGTAAAATGCAATAAAGAAATGCCATTATGAGAGAGTTAAGAAGTATGCATGAACTTAATATTCACTTGAACTCATCGCCATTTAATATTTTGCGTGAAAACATTTTAGATGCTAGTGATAGAAAGAAGCGGATTTTCATTAGCTTTCCATTGCTATATTTCGTTTTCTGATAAATGAATCAAAACCATGCATAAATTAGCGTTAACTAAAAAAATAACATCATCTATCGGGATAATTACCCGATGGATGATGTTATTTATTTAGTTAACGCTAATTTATGCATGGTTCTACTTCATTTATCAGAAAATGAAATATAGCAATGGAAAGCTATTTAAATTCCGCTTCTATTGATATGTTGCATGTAAAAAGTCTTCACGCAAAATATTAAATGGCGATGAGTTTAAGTGAATATAAGTTCATGCATATTTCTTCAGAGCCTCATAATGGAATTTCTTTAGTGTATTTTACAGTTTTTTATTTGATAATATTATAAAACAAACATTCACGAAGATAACAGTGTATCATTTATACTGATATGCCATAGTCTACTGTATTCATGGAATACTTTTTTACTTGCCGATACGATTGATGATGTTATTTTTTTTGTTAACGCTAATTTAGGCATGGTGGTAATTCATTTATCAGAAAACAAAATATATCAATGGAAAGCTAATGAAAATCCGCTTCTTTCTATCGCTAGCATCTAAAATGTTTTCTCGCAAAATATTAAATGGCGAAGAGTTTAAGTATATATTGAGGTCATGCATATTTCTTCACTCTCTCATAATGGCATTTCTTTAGTGTATTTTACTGTTTTTTATTGATAATATATAGAACAACAGTTACGAAGATAACGGTATATCATATATACTGATAAACCTTAGGAAGGGAAATAGGGGTGATGTTCTAAAATGGCAGGAATCGCAAAACTGGCCTCCACTGGTCATGGGCGGGTTGGCGCGGGGCACGAGTAGCAAGTCCAGTATAGAGTAAGTAGTCTTTGTCCCTCCCTTTCCCTCCCTGTCTTTTCCTTCCTCTCCTTCTGCTCCAACTCTCACTTCTTTTTTTTACCACTTCCGATTTATTTTGATTTTGTTTTGCACACCTTTCTCTCCCCCGGGCCTTTGCCTTTATGTTTCTGAATGACACTCTTCCTGCCGCATCATTGTTTTGCACACCTTTCTCTCCCCCGGGCCTTTGCCTTTATGTTTCTGCATGACACTCTTCCTTCCGCATCATTGTTTCATAAGTTGTAAATTATTCTTAAGTCTTTTCTGTCTCGTTCTCGGCCTTCGTGTCTCGGTGTCTCATTATCATTTCCCTTTCGAGACGCGAGACGTTTTGCAACACATTTTAGTCGTGCAGTTTTACGCGTCACTGCGGGTTCCTCTTCCTCCTCCTCCTCGCCTTTATATGGACGTGTAAGGACGAGTCGTCACCGTCGCGTCAGTTCTCTTTCCTTCGTTTCCTCTATTAATTGCATTCCATTTCCTCCTCTTCATCTTTCTACCTTGTCCTTCTTTCTATACCCTTTTTTTTGTCTATTCTATATATCCTAATCATCCTTTTTTACATATAGTCCATGTTTACCTTACGATGGTGTGCACGCTTCATATTTTGGAGGAATGATTAAGTTTTCTCGACGCATATTTTTAAAGAGTGTGGCCCACATCCGTCCGTTCACCTTTTCCTTCTTTTTCTAGGTAAAAATCTTTCCATCCAGGGCTCGTACAAATATCTTCCGTCCGCCATCAGTTTCTCACCTCGGCCTCCTCTCGCATTTCCCTTCCTCCCTCCTTCCCTTCACTTTCATGCCTCACTCCAGTTTCCTTCTTCCTCTTCCCTTTCCCATCCCCCACTTCCTCCTTTACCACCTTCTTTTCCTCCCCCCTACCCCACCTTACCCCATCTCCTCCTCCTCCTCCTCCTCCTTATCGCCCAATTAGTCTAACGTCTGTGATTGTTAAACTATTTGAGAAAATATTGCGGGATAAAATAGTGTCTTTTCTCGATGAAAATAACTCAATATTAAACTCGCAGCATGGATTTCGAAATAAGAGATCCTGCTTAACAAACCTACTGGATTTTTTTAATGTCATTTATTCAAACTGGGACGCTAAAATTCCCTCGGATGTAATATACCTTGATTTTCAGAAAGCCTTCGATACAGTTCCCCATAAGCGACTTTTGACCAAGCTAAGGGCACATGGCTTGGGAGAGCAACTATGTTCATGCATTGGCGATTGGCTTTCAAATCGTAAACAACGGGTAGTAATAAATGGTGAAACATCTGATTGGTTAGATGTTACTAGTGGGGTGCCTCAGGGCTCGGTCTTGGGTCCCACTCTTTTTTTGATATATATCAACGATCTGGACTGCGGACTTGTATCTAAAATATCGAAATTTGCAGACGACACCAAATTAGGCGGTAAAGCATATACTAGAGAAAACTGCGAACTCATACAAAGTGACCTCGACAAACTATCAGACTGGAGTGATAAATGGCTATTAAATTTCAATTCCGATAAATGTAAAGTAATGCATATAGGCAACGATAACCTCAAATATAACTATCAAATGCAAAATAAATCGTTAACTGAAGTACAGCAAGAAAAGGATTTAGGTGTCATCATCAGTAATGATCTTAAAACCAGTCCGCATTGCCTAGCTGCCAGTAAAAAGGCGAATATGATGTTGGGCTTTATTAAACGCAATTTTGAACACAAAACTCCGAAAGTAATGACACAATTATACACGTCCTTGGTTAGGCCACACTTGGAATATGCCGTCCAATTCTCGTCGCCCTGTTTCATAAAAGACCAGGCAAAATTGGAATCAGTGCAAAGAAGAGCAACCAAACAAATTCCATCTCTGCGAAATTCATCTTATGAAGAGAGACTGCGGAAACTTAATATGTTTTCCTTAAAGGATCGTAGAATCCGTGGGGACTTGATAGAAACCTTTAAGATCCTAAAAGAATTTGATGTCATTAATCAAGAGAACCTATTCGAGCTTTCAACTCAAGTGACAACAAGAAATAATGGTTTAAAACTAAACGGTCAACGTTGCATCACGGATCTCCGTAAAAATTATTTCAATGTGAGAGTCGTTGATCGATGGAACAAGTTACCAGCAAATGTTGTCGAAGCCAGCACAATAACTACATTTAAAAACAGACTTGACGCGCACTGTAAAGTAAATGGGTATGGATAGTGCCCTGCGAATTCATATTTAGTCCCCCGGATCGATTAGTTGTAGTGGTAGTGGTAGTTGTAGTTAGTATATTTCATACCCTATTTTTCTGCACTATGAAACTTCCGTGTTCCTATCTTCTTTTAAGGACATGGTATCCTTTTCCAACTGTTTTCTTACAAGTAGTTAATAGTTAGTAGTATGTAGTTCAGCAGATACCCTCGTCATGGACCAATAGGTCTCCTGGTGTCTGTTATTCCTATGTAATCCTATGTAATCCTCCTCCTCCTCCTCCTCCTCCTCCTCCTCCTCCTCCTCCTCCTCCTCCTCCTCCTCCTTGCCACATCCTCCCCCAAACCCAAGACCTCGCAGCCTCTCCCTTTCCGACTCTCTGCTGAAATCGAACTCTGTCCTGACGCCCCCTCGATGCTCCTTCCGCATATCCCGGGACGGAGGAAGGATAGTAGGAGTTTTTTTTATCACCACCAGAGGGTAAAGGAAGAGTAGGAGGAGGAGGAGGAGGAGTAGGAGGAGTAGTGTGATTTTTGGCACATTAGAAATACCCAATATACGTCAATATCGGAATTTTTCGCTCTAACATCAAACCCAAAAAGTGGTAGAAGGACATTGGATTCTGGGATTCTTTCTTAATATCTACTGAAATTATACTTTAACCTTAACGCGTAAAATGTATTCGCTTGAATTAACTGCATTCCAAATCAGCATCGTTGAGTGGCATTTTGGCTGTGAGTGAGGGTGTGTGTGTGTGTGTGTGTGTGTGTGTGTGTGTGTGTGTGTGTGTGTGTGTGTGTGTGTGCGCGCGCGCGCGCGCTAATCGAGGTTCAATAACACTTTGCTTCAACTGTTTGTTCCGTGAGACTGACTTAAGGAGAGAAGTGGCTACTGATACCCTCTTTATGTTATCTCTCTCTCTCTCTCTCTTCTCATCTCTCTCTCTCTCTCTCTCTCTCTCTTTCTCTCTCTCTTCTCTCTCTCTCCTCTCTCTCTCTCTCTTCTCTCTCCTCTCTCCTCTCTCTCTCTCTCTCTCTCTCCTGAGTGGCATCGAAATCCAGACTCGGGATATTACCGAAGCGGAAATCGTTCATCCAATGATAAAAATAAAAGGAAACATCAAAACTATTGCTGAATACAGTGATCACATGATGGTGCTTTAGTGCTGATTCATTAGTTTTATTAAGTATGTTTGAATGTTGTATATGTCTGTCAACATATGTTTGTATTTGTATGCGTAATGTGTGTATGTGTATGTATGTATAATTGCATATGTATTGTATTTGTATGTGTACGTGCGCGTACGTGTATATGTGGTTTGTAATGTATATATTTGTATATGTGTTTGTGTGTAATGGTTTTGGTTTGTGATTATGTGAATATGCTATACGATTACTTCTAACTCTTTATGAAAAACCATAATATGAGTTTACAGTATAAATAGGTACGTTCATGTATTATATAGTTTATGTGCCCTAGGTAATTATTGAAATTTACGTAGATTATTTTTGGAGCTCTTTAAACAATGTTTACATTAAAAGAGCTTTCCTGCCTTGATATTTGTGATATGTTAATTTTTCTTCGGGTTAAAAGATGGCAAATAAAACAATTTGGACTTTGACTTGACTTTGAGAGAGAGAGGAGAGAGAGAGAGGAGAGAGAGAGAGAGAGAGAGAGAAGAGCGAGAGAGAGAGAGAGAGAGAGAGAGAGTAGAGAGATAGAGAGAGAAGAGAGAGAGAGAGAGAGGAAGAGAGGAGAGAGAGGAGTTGGATAAAATCCTCAAAACAAACGTAGTATAGGAATCATCCCCTCCAGCACATTCCTTTTACTTCACCACCAACTTACGCCTAACACTGAACGCCTAACCTTGAAATCCCACGGGCACACTCTTCCTGATCCAAAACAAACAAAAGATATTAAAAGGGGTGAAAGTGAGGCGAAAAACACGACCGTCCCTCAATTTCTCCTGTGGCGCGGGTCTGTCGTGGCGAGGGAAATTGACAACACCCTTTGCCCTCACAACGCAGGAAATTGAATAGAGACCTTCCATCATGCACGTACACTCTATTCCTTCCCCACCTCCTACACTCTACCTACCATGGACACACACTCCATCACGCGTCTTATCGTCTCCTCTACATTTCCGGAACGCCGTCCCAAGCAGAAAACAGAGGCCTCTTCGAATGCCATAAATATTCCTCCGAAGGTCACCAGCTTGATAACAGAAGCCATAAAGTTAGGTCCGACTCCTGAGCCCGAAGGGAATCCTGCCTGCGAGCGGTCATCTGCGTAGGGGCGTGAGGTGAGGGAGACCGAGAGGGGATAAAAGGTGTCTCCCCAAAAGGGAAAAATTGGAATGTTTGAGAGAGAAAATGGTTAAAAGATAAAAAAATGGTGAATTTGGAGTGGGGGGGGACGTGGGAGGGAAAGGAATAAGGATGACGGTTGCGGAAGGGCAAGAGGAAGGATTACCCAAAGGGAAGAGATGAAAAGCTAACGAGCGAGAAGGCGTGGGAATGATGAAGGAAAGAGTGCAGGGAATGGGAAAGGAACGAGAATGTACTGAAAGGATGAAGGGGTTGAGAAAGGGTTTGAACGAGGCAATCTTAAAATCGGGTCTTTTGCTGTTTTTCGTTTCCGGCCTGATAAAATTCCATCCCATGCATCCTAACCATCTACAGATCGTCCCTATTCCTCTCATGCATATATATCTTTCCCTTCCCTTCTTTCCCTCCCTTTACCTCCCTGTCTATTCCTTCCTCTCCTTCTGCTCCAACTCTCACTTCTTTTTTTACCGCTTCCGAATTATTTTTATTTTGTTTTTTGCACACCTTTCTCTCCCACGGGCCTGTTGCCTTTAGGCTTCTGAATTACACTCTTCATGCCGCCATCATTGTTTTGCACACCTTTCTCTCCCACGGGCCTTTGCCTTTTATGCTTCTGAATTACACTCTTCCTTCGCATCATTGTTTCATAAGTTGTAAATACTCTTAATTCTTTTCTGTCTCGTTCTCGGCCTCGTGTCTCGGTGTCTCATTATGCATTTCCCTTTTCGGAGACAGCGAGACGTTTTTGGCAACAATGTGTGTGTAGTCGTGCAGTTTTACGCGTCACTGCGGGTTCCTCTTCCTCCTCCTCCTCGCCCTTATATGGAGGTGTAAGGACGAGTTGTCACCGTCTTGTCAGTTCTTTCCTTTTTTCTTCTTTTCCTCTATTAGTTGCATTCCATTTCCTCCTCTTCATCTTTCTACCTTGTTCTTTTTTCTGTTCCTGTTTTTTTTTGTCTATTCTATCTATCCTTTCTTCTCTATATAAAGTCTATTTTCTTCTTACGATTATGTACACGCTTCATAATTTGGAAGAATGATTCAGTTTCCCCGACGCATATTTTTAAAGAGTGTGGCCCACATCCGTCCGTTCACCTTTTCCTTCTTTTTCTAGGTAAAAATCTTTCCATCCAGGGCTCGTACAAATATCTTCCGTCCGCCATCAGTTTCTCACCTCGGCCTCCTCTCACATTCCCTTCCTTACCTCCCATCCTCCCTTTCACTTTCATGCCTCACTAGGCTACTCCTTCTTCCTCTTCCTTTCCCATCCCCCGCTTTCCGTCCTTTACCTTTCTTTTCCTCCCCCCCCCCTCGCCCACCTTCCTTCCTCCTCCTCCTCCTCCTCCTCCTCCTCCTCCTCCTCCTCCTCCTCCTCCTCCTCCCTTCCTTCTTGCCACATCCTCCCCCAACCCAAGACCTGGCAGCCTCTTCCCTTTTTCCCGACTTCTGCTGAAATCGAACTCTGTCCTGGCGCGCTCCCTCGATGCCTCCTTCCGCATATTCCGGACGGGAGGAAGGTAGTAGGAGGTTTTTTTTATCACCACCCAGAGGGTAAGTAAGATTTAACATAGGATATCTTACCTAGGAACTAACAGACACCAGGGAGACCTATTGTCAACATGAGGGGAGGGGGTGATCTGCTGAACTACATACTACTACTATCAATACTTTTAAGAAAACGTTGTAAAAGGATACTATGGTCCTTAAAGAATAGGAACACGAAGTTTCATACGGGTCAGAAAATAGGGGTATGAAATATACTACTACACTACCACTACACTACAACTAAATCGATCCGGGGGACTAAATATGAATTCGCAGGGCAACTATCAATACCCATTTACTTTACATGCGCGTCAAGTCTGTTTTTATAAATGTAGTTGTATTTGTGCTGGCTTCGACCAACATTTGTTGGTAACCTTGTTACATATCGATCACGACTTCTCACACAGTTGGAATAATTTTTACGGAGATCATTGATGCAACGTTTGACCGTTTAGTTTTAAAGCCATTATTTTCTTGTTGTCAATTGAGTTGAAAGCTCGAATAGGTTCCTTTTTTAATGACATCAAATCCTTTTATATCTTAAAGGTTTATATCAAGTCCCCCCGGATTCTGTCTACGATCCTTTAAGGGAAAAACATATTAAGTTTCACTCCGCATCCTCTCTTCATGAGATGAATTTCGCAGAGATGGAATTTGTTTGGTTTTTGCTCTTCTTTGCACTGATTCCAATTTTGCTTGGTCTTTTACGAAACAGGGCGACCAGAATTGGACAGGCATATTCCAAGTGTGGCCTAACCAAGGCGTGTATAATTGTGTCATTGACCTTTCGAGTTTTTGTGTTCAAAATTGCGTTTAATAAAAGCCCCAGACATCATCATTCGCCTTTTACTGGCAGCTAGGCAATGCGGACTGGTTTTCAGTCATTACTGATGATGACAACCTAAATTCCTTTTCCTGGCTTGTAACTGCATTAACGATTTATTTTTGGCATTTGATCGTTATATTTGAGGTTTATCGTTGCCTATGAATGCATTTACTTTACTGTTATCGGAATTGAAATTTTAATTAGCCTTTATCACTCCAGTCTGATAGTTGGGGCGAGGTCACTTTGTATGAGTTCCGCAGTTTTCTCTAGTATATGCTTTACCCGCCCTATTTGGTGTCGTCTGCAAATTTCGATATTTTGATACAAGTCCGCAGTCCAGATCGTTGATATATATCAAAAAAGAGTTGGGCCGCAAGACCGAGCCCTGAGGCACCCCACTATTAACATCCTTAACCAATCAGATGTTACACTCATTTATTAACTAACCCGTTGTTTAACGATTTGAAAGCCAATCGCCAATCCATGAACATAGTTGCTCTCCCAAGCCAATGTGCCCTTAACGCTTGGTCAAAAGTCGCTTATGGGGGAACTGTATCGAAGGCTTTCGGAAAATTCAAGGTATATTAACATCCGAGGGAGTTCTTAGCGTCCCAGTTTGAATAAATAACATAGAAAAATCCAGTAGGTTTGTTAAGCAGATCTCGTAGATTTCGAAATCCCATGCTGCGAGTTTAATATTGAGTTTTATTTTCCTCAAGAAAAAGACACTAATTTATCCCGCAGATAATTTTCTCAAATAGTTTTTAACAACACGAGACTTAGACTAATTGGGCGATATTACTTGCGGGCTCTTACTCCCTTTCTTGAATATCGGTGTAACTTAGCTAATTTCCACATACTAGGAAACATTTTTGTCCCATTCGCGATTTATTGAGGATAATCTTTAGTGGAAGCGAAAGTTGACTGTGACATTTCCGCGAAGTAATCGCGCGAGTGATTTCGTCCACCCCACGGATTTTGCTGGTTCAGTTGTCTGCAAATACTTTGAGACTTCGTCTACCTTATCTCATCCTATTTCCAAATCTATCCTTTCGAGTCCCGCATACATGATTTACTGGTTCTGGTAATGGAGCTTCGTCTTCTTTAATAAATACCGCAATTAAAAGTAAGCATTGAGTACGACTGCCATGCTCTTTTATTATCATTTACCAAGATGTTATTTTTATCTTTCCGTGGCCCGCAAACTAGTTTTGACGTTTTTCTTACTGCGAACGTATTGAGAAGAACCTTTTAGGGTTGTGATTTTGGATTCCTTTGGCAATTTTTTCTTCATAGGTCTCGCGCTTTTTTAGGGTCTTAATTAATCCATTGCAACCGTCGGTTTACGTCATTTGTATTCTCTATAATCGCCGTCCGATTTGTGACGCTTGTAAACCTTTATACGCTCGGCGCTTTTCCTGCCAATGATTTGTATAGAAATCCTCATTAGTCATCCAACTGGTTCTGTTTATGTTAATTCGACCGTGTTCCTACCATGGGAACAGTTTTTTCAAACCACCATTGGAGTTTATTTGTGAATAAATTACACATTGGTTTCCGCATTATTACCGTTTAGTAGGTCGAAAATCCAACCACTTTTCGCTTAGTAACCACTGCTGATCTTCGATGAATCCCGCTTTAAATTTTAAATTGGTACTATAACCGCTTTTTCTGTGATGTCTACATTGCAATTTACTGTGCGCATCTGAATTAACCTGTGATCGGCTGTTTTGGCCAGATTTCACCTATATAGCAGAGATCAATGCAGTCAATGTCGGTAGTGAAAACTAAATCTAGGATCCTAGTATCACCTTTAGCTCACGGACCACCTGATTTAAATATACTTTCAGTTTACCATAGCAAGCAATCGGCATACCTTCTCTAGCAGCCAGAAATTATTATTCCAGTTTTATATACGAGGTAGGTTAAAATCTCCACATATAATTGTATCGTTATTATTGTTGACAACTGACTTTAATCTCGTCATAGAGGATGCAATCGACTCGCATTTGATTTGGGGGACGATATATTGTCCCCTATTAGGAATTTACCGTTTAGCTTAATCTTTGCGTAGACTGGAGTCATAATGATCTTGATTTACTTTATCGATATTCGATTGCTTGCAAATTATCTTTTGATGTAAACCACACCCTCCACCTGCTTAGCGTGCGGACAATTTAGGAATGTCGTATAGCCCTGAATGGGCTATTTCGCTAATAAATGTTTATATCTTTTGTGTGACCCAACTCTCAGTGTACTAACGATATCTTGGCGTTTCCGGGCAACAACGTATGCTAATTACTTCCGTTTACGCTTTAAAATAATGCTTCTGGCATTTGTGTGAGTAATTTAAGTTCCTTAGTGAGTTTTGGTGAATCTTTTGCGTGAGGGTTTACAGGCGGGTGTCTAGGTCCACTGTAACAGGGGCGCTTGATTACTTTACTTTGATAGTAATTTGCGAACGGAAACGTGACCCAGCAATTGCTGTGGGGTAATGAAAGGGTAAGGTGATGCTGTTACCGCCGGTCCGCTCGGGGCTCGTTTTTTTGAGCTGTAAAGGAACTTTATCATTTGCAGACGAAGATGTCCTAATCTTGCGTGGCCCAACTGGTGCTGAGGTGAGTCCGTCATCCCCAAACAGGATGGAATCCTCAACCAGGATGGGGTCCTCGAGAAATTACCCAGAAGTTTGCGAAGTCTTACATTCTCCTGTGCACAAAGAAGACCTTTAGCAGGTTATTTGCGGCTGAACACTTTATCGTAAAAGCGTCTGCACACACCTCGTCTTGGGAGAATTCCTGAAATAATGATATGATTAGTTTAGTCTTGAATTTCCGCATCATCAACTTCTTGTACTGGTCCAGTATTTCTTCAGATCCGCTACTGTACACGTGTTTGTTTCCCTGCATGAATGACATAGAGAGTGGTTATCATTATTGTTTCTATCTGGTGACGTCATCGCAGGCTGCAGTATGTCGTCGGTCCCTGGCTCCTGGGATACCGAAGCGCTTCCTTTTTTGTCACTGACGTGACCCTACCACAGACAAACTCCACACTGTCCCTCGGAGAATTGACTCCCCGATTCAATCTTGGTTTTCGTGAACGTCTTCCTTCCATTTTTCGCCAAGAACCTGGAAATTTGTTAAGGCGTTTTGATCGTTTAGGGGCCGCCTTGCACTGCTGCTGCTCGTCGCGAATCTCCGCCTTACTGGAAACAAAGGGAGCAAGGAGGAGGATGAGGGGAGGAGGAGGAGGAGGAGAGGAGGATGAGGAAGTGTGCTTTTTTGGCACATTAGAAATCTATAATAATATAGCGAAAGTGGTTTCCTTTCTGTCCTGTCCTGTCTGTCCTGTGTGTGTGTGTGTTTGTGTGTGTGTTGTGTGTGTTTGTTGTGTGTGTGTGTGGTATAGGTTCCCGCCCCCCATGGCGCAATCACCTCATTGCACATTTTTGGAACCGGTTGACGAGGGGAAGTCATAAGCCCACTTATGAGATGATTCGATCACTTTTTTTTTTTTTTTTTTTTTTTTGGCAGCCTATTAGCGATAATTGTGAGAAAAAAAGTGTTTGCGAGAATTGAGGAAACCTTGATGTAGGGTGATGGGTAATGGGTGGTGAATGGGTGGGGTAGATGGTAGGGGTGTGGGGTGATGGGTGGAGTTGAATGGGTGGGGGGTGATTGTTTGGGGGGTGATGGGTGGATTGTTGAGGAATAGGTTTGGGGTGTGGGTATGGGGGTAAATATAAGCGAAAGTGTGTCTGTCTGTCTGTCGGTCCTGTGTGTTGTGTGTGTGTGTGTCTGGTATAGGTTTCCGCCCCGCCTCCGTGGCATCACCTCATATGGCACTTCTTCTTGGAACCTGGGTTGACCAGGGGAAGGTTTTTAAGCCCATTATGAAGATGATCCGATTTCACTTTTTTTTTTTTTTTTAGCAGCTATGGGCGATACATTGTGAAAAATAATGGGTGGTTGCGAGAATTGAGGAAACCTTGATGTAGGGTGATGGGTTAATTGGTTGAGGGAATGGGTGGGGTGATGGGTAGGGTGTGGGTGGATGGGTGAGTGAATGGTGGGGGGGGTTTTTTTTTTGGGGGTGATGGGTTGTGGGGGTGATGGAGTGAGGGAATAGTGGGGGGTGATGGGTAATGGGTGAGTGAATGTGTGTGTGGTGGATGGGTAATGGGTGAGTGAATTGGTGGGGGGTTGGGTAATGGGTGAGATGAATGGGGGGTGTTGGATGGGTAATGGGTGTAGTGAATGGGTGGGGGTAATACATACATTTCCTACATCCATGATTTAGGAAAGTTTCACGAAGGGGCTATCTGGAGAGTCCCTTGTTTTTTTGGTGGGCCGAAGGCCACCAAACACAGGTGGTGGGGCCGTGAAGGCCCACCACCAATAGCCCTTCCGCAGGAGTCTAGCCAATAAAGTCCGCCCGGAGGGCGGCTTTGCCGCTATTACCCATATACTCAATACTCGAACTTTTGTCGCTTTAACATCAAACTAAAAAGTGGTACGAAAGGACATTGGATTCTGGGATTCTTACTTAATATCTACCAATTCTACTTGTAACCTTAACGCATAAAATATAATTCGCTTTGAATTCACTGCATTCCAAACCAACAGCAGTCGTTGAGTGGCATTTTGGCTGTGAGTGTGTGTGTGTGTGTGTGTGTGTGTGTGTGTGTGTGGTGTGTGTGTGTGTGCGTGTGTCGTGTGTTGTGTGGTGCGTGTGTGTGCGTGCGAGTGGTGGGCTAAGCGAGGTTCAATAACATTTATGCTTCCTGTTTGTTTTCGTGAGACTGAACTTAACGAGAGAATTGGCGAACTATACCCGCTTTATGTTTTCTCTCTCTTCTCTGTCTCTCTCGGAATCTCTAGTTCGTCTCTCTCTCTCTCTCTCTGCGTGTCTCTCCCATTCTCTCTCTCTCTCATCTCTCTCATCTCTCTCTCATCTCGTCTCTCTCTGTCTCTCTCTCTCTCTTTTCCCCCTTTTTTTTTTTTTTTTTTTTTTTTTTTCTTTTCCTCCTTTTCCTCTTCTCTTTCTTCCTTTTTTCCTCCTTCTCTCTTCCCCTTTTTTTTCCTCTCTCTCTTCCTCCCCTCCTCTCTCCTCTCTCTCTCCCCTTCTCCTTCTCTCTCTCCTCTCCTCCCCCTTCTCTCTTTCCTCTCTCTCTCTTTTTTTTTCTCCTCTCTCTCCTCTCTCTTCTCTCTCTCCTCTCTCTTTTCTATCCTGATTGGCAGGAAATTCCAAAACCCCCTGGGGGGATTTTAAACCGAAGCGGAAATCGTCTTTCCAAATGTAAAAAAAAGGGGGAAAAAACCATAAAAACACTATTGCTGATCCCGTTGTCACATTGATGGTTTGTTTTTAGTGTTTGTAAAAATTATTCTTTTTTAGTTTTTTTAAATATGCAAGTTTTTTTTTATTTAACTGTGCCAATTTGAATGATTTTTGACTGGTTCGAACAATACATTTCTTTTTTTTTTCAAATAAAACAAAATTTAGTCGCCTTTTTTGAGAGAAAAAGCTTTGACTAAACCGTTTAGGAGAGCTGTATGAGTGGATTCCCCCAAAATGTGAGACATGCCCCCTACATGGACGTTTTAAAGGCCCCTGTAGAAGAAAAGAAATTTGGGGAGGGAAAAAAAAAAAAAAGGACGCAGACGAAACCCGGACACCAACTTTTTTTTTTTAAAAGGGGCCCTGGTTTTTTACCCCCAAAAAGATGGGGATGTGGGGTTTTTCCAGTTCAGTTTTTTTTGGGAAAAGGGATAGTCCTAGAATGTTCATTGTAGAAGAAGGGGCCATTTTGAGGGGTCTTTGAAGGAGGGGGGTAGTTATCTGGTGGGTTTTTTGTCGGGGTGATGGGTGAAAAAATTTGGGTTTTTGGGCATTGAACAAAAAAAAGGTTTGTTTTCCCCCCCAACCCAAAATTATAGAAAGATCGGGGAGTTAGGCGCTCGGGGGCCCATCTCTCCGTAAAATCCCCTTAGTTCCTGTTGGGGTTTTTCGTTCAAATAGATTGAAAAAGACATTGTTTGAAAAATTTGGTAAAAAAAACGTGAGGGGCAAATAATGAAAAATGTGAGCAAAAAGTTGGATGTTAGAAATTCATATCATTTTTATTAATATCTTTAAAAAAACGAAAAATAAAATTTGCAACGGGACATTGTATTATAGGAATGTCATTTGTGTTTTTTTCTTTTGAGTTTTTTTTAAAATTTTTTTTCCAAATAGGTTTTTTCAACCCTTTTTAAGACGCCCCCAACTCAAAAAGGAACAAAAGTGATTCACGGAGGGGGAATCCCCCCGAGGGGGCCCTAAACCTTCTGATCTTTTTTTAAAATTTAAAATTTTTGGGGGGGAAAAGCAAACCTTGTTTTTTTTCATTGCCTCAAAAAAAAAATTTTTTCCCCTATTTTCTCGAAAAAACCCCCCCAAAAAACTACCCCCTCCCCTTTCCCAAATGCCCACTCAACTGGCCCCTTCTTTACAATGAACATTCAGGACTTCCTTTGCAAAAAATCTGAATTTGGAAATCTCACATCTCATCTCTTGTTTTAAAACGCTTTAAGAATTGGGTTTGTCCTTTTGCGGCCCCTGCGCCCTTTTTTTTTTCCCCCCCAAATTTGCTTGCCCTCTACGGGGGGCCATACCCCCCATGTAGGAGCAGTCTCACATGTTTGGGGAAATTTCCACCCCATACAGTTTCCCCAAACTTTTTTTTGAGCCCAAAAGCTTTTCTTTTCCATCAACTCCCTCCTCTGACTGGCTGTTTCAATTTTTTAAATCCCCGCCCCCAATTTGTTTGCTTCTTTTGCTCTTTTTCAAACCTTTTTTTTTTCATCTCACTGCTCTTCTGAATTGCTAACTGCTGCCCCCCCCCCCCCTTCCCGCGGCCCTTTCCCCCTGGGCCAAAAAGACTTTTCTACTCATTTCTTTCCCTATTTTTTGTCCTTTTCCCTTTAATGCAAGAGTTAACATTTACCCTTTAAACTCTTTCACCCCTTTAAACTGGTAAACTTTTGGAAACCTTTTTCCTTTTCTATTTTTCCACTTTCCTATAAATTAAAAAACTTTTTAAAAAAAGGGGTAACAAGGACACCTCCGAAAATAAATTGGCTCCCCCTCCCCTTTTTTTTTTTTTATTTCTAATGTTTCTTTTTAGGGACTGGCAACTAAGGGGCTTTGTGTTACCCATTTTTGTTGTGGGCCCCTTTGGGCCCCCTTTTTTGTGAAAGTAAAAAAAAAAAAAAAAAAAGGGTTTTGTTTGCCTTTATTTGATTTGTTGTCTTTTATTTTTTTCTATTTTTATTTTTTACACTAGATTTTATATCTTTTAGTTTGTATGTCTGTGTCTGTCCCTTATCTCCTGTCTTTTGGCGGTTTTTTTGGGGCTATCTCTGCTGTCATCTGAAACATTCTTTTTTCCCCCCCTCCTCCCCCTCTCTCCCGCCTTTTCTCTCTCTCTCTCTCTCTCTTTTCTCTCCTCTCCTCTCTTCTCTCTCTCTCTTTTCCCCTCTCTCTCTCTCTCTCTCCCCCTATCTCTCTCTCTCTCCCCTCTCTTTTCTCTCTCTCTCTCTCTCTCCTCTCCTCTCTCTCTTCTCTCTCTCTCCCCTCTCTCTCTCTCCTCTTTTCCTCTCTCTCTTTTCTCTCTCCTCTCTTCTCTCTCTCTCTCTTCTTCTCTCTCTCTCTCCTCCTCCCCCCTTCCTTTTTCTTATCTCCCCCTTCCTTTTAAAATTTTTTTCGGCCTCTTCTTCCCTTTCTTTCCTTTCCTTTTTCCTCCGTCCTCTCCCTTTTTTTTTTTGGGCCCCCCCTTACCCCCGGTTTATTTCCCCTTTTTTTCCCTTTTTTTTCCTCGGCCCCCCCCCCCACACAAAACCCACAACCACCCCACACACAAAAAAAACACCAAAACAAAAACCAACACAACCCAAAAAAAAACCCAAAAAACACAACACCAAACACAACCCACCACACACACCCCCCCCCCCCCCCCCCCCCCCCCCCCCCCCCCCCCCCCCCCCTTTTTTTTTTTTCTCTCTCTCTCTCTCTTCTCTCTCTCTCTCTCTCCTTTCTCTCTCTTCTCGCCCCCCCTTCTTCTCTCTCTTTTTCTCCTCTCTCCCCTTCTCTCCTCCCCCTCTTTTCTCTCTGTTTTTCCCTTTTCCCCTTTCTCCCCTCTTTCTTTCTTTTCCTTTCCCCGGGTTTTTTTTTTTCCCCTTTCCTTTTTTCCCCCCTTTTCCCCGCCTTTTTATGGGGGTTGGGGGGAAGAGGTACAGGCAAGCAATAGGTTTCTCGAGTAAGTTTTTTGGGCTGTTTGAGGTCCCCCACTTGCAATTTTTCCTTTCCCCTCCTTCCACTCTTTTTCCCGCCTTCCCCTCCTTCCAGTCCCCTTTTGCAAAAAGCAGTCTTGGCTCCGGCTTACGAGGTTTGGGTTTTTAGCACTTTCTTGCGTCCCCGGCATCGTTTGGGGGAGAGCTATTTTTTGCCAAGGGTCGTGAATAAAAATGAATTATTATTCTTGCTCATTCCACGTCATGGTAGGGGGTGTGGTTGGGGGTGGGGTGGCGGTGCGGGGGTCGTTGTGGTGGTTTGGGGGGGGCGGTGGCGGGGGGTCGTTTTTGGGGGTGGTGGCGGTTTTTTGGAGTGAGAAAAAGGTTTGCTTTTTTTTCGTCTTTTGACGGAGAATGACTTAATGATTTGAGATTTCCCCACCCCTTTTCTATCCAAAAAGGGTTTCTATCCACCATTGCCTTTCTATACTTCAGCAAAAACTTTCTATTTACTTTTCTACTACTACTTTACTTTCTTTCTACTTCTACTTATTTTTTACTAACTTTCTTTCTTTCTACTACTAAAATTTCTACCTTTCTACTACTACTACTACTAATCATTATCACCATCATCATTTTTGTTATCATTATCGCCAAACTTGTCTTTAAAAACGTTCAAAACATGTGTGGTAAGAAGATAAACAGATGGTTGAGTGTCATTAAAGCTGATAAAGTAATGCTGGACAAGTAGATACAAGGACGCGATTGCCATGGCACTACAGATTACACGTGAAATATTAACCCCTCGAGGCCCAGAACGTAATTTCTATTGTAATTTGGCTACCATTAGACGATTTTAATGAGTATGAAAAATATTTTATAGAATTGACCTGTGTAGTATCCTTGTCCACTAATTAATTTGGTATATTCAGTTACTTTTCGTATTTTATGGCTAACAACAGACGATTTTATGTAGCAAATGAAAGATCTGTATGGCGTGAAGGGGTTAACCGTCATTACCACCACTAACACGGCATTCTGGGAGCCACTAATGGACGGTCTCGGGACGCCAAACAAACGCCATCAAAGACACACTGGCATGTTCGCCTTTTTTTTTTTTTACAATTCTAATTTGTCCCTAATGACCATTTTCTTACACCTGTCACTACCATTCACTTTTCTTCTTCTCAATTCGTGACTATTTTTTACCTTTATTACCAATATGACATGTTATCATCTCTCTGTATTTATTTATGTTTATATATTTCTTGTTGATCCTTTTCCTCTTTGTGATATTTTACGGGATATTTTTAGCTTTTCTGTTTCCATATTCTTGTATTATTCGTCACACAAGACCCTAAAGGGGTGGGGAGGAGGATTACAAAGGATTACAAAGGAAACACAAACAGCAACAGACCAATAGGTCCTTACAAGGCTGTTTGCTTTAACTACACTACACTAACTAGATAATAAGAGAGAAAGGATAGGAAAGTAGAAGGCTCCTCCCCACCCACCCATCCCTCCAGCCGAAGCTGGCCGGAAAAGAAGTGATACCATGCAATATAGAAAAACTGCATGGAATTTGTGAGGAAAGTTGAAAGCTGTAATCTATGGCTAACTACTACTAGTTTGTGGGGGTAGGTTTAGTGCTTGATAGATAGGTCATGTTATGTGTGTTTTGTAATGGTGAGAACACAGTGTGGAGGTTCAAGGGTGGTGCGGCAGCCTTGCCTGGCGCTTTCTTGGGAGGCAGCAGTCAATCAGGCCCCAGCTCCGTTCGATCCACTGCGGATTGTGTACTTTCCATGTAGGACGCCGTGCACTTCAATGCCTCCTGCAGCAGTGACCCCTGGTACCTTAAATCCCGATGGTGGTCACTAACTGTCAGGACCCTTACTGATCCACAGTCCGTCACAGGTCGAGAGTAGTAGTGGTAACCGTTAACTCGGGGCTATCTGTGTGTGTCATGAGGTCTAATGTAGTGTTGGTGTAGGCTCAGTGTGGAAGTTCAAGGGTGGTGCGGCAGCCTTGCCTGGCGCTTTCTTGGGAGGCAGCAGTCAATCAGGCCCCAGCTCCGTTTCAATCCACTGCGGTAGTGCACTTTCCAAGTAGGACTCCGTGCACTTCAATGCCCCCTGCAGCAGTAACACCTGGTATATAAATCCGGATGGTGGTCACTAACTGTCAGGGCCCTTACTGAACCACAACCCGTTAAGCAAGGTACGTTTAGGTACTGAGGGGAGGA
>JACEEZ010026248.1:0-17349 GCA_016584305.1 Chionoecetes opilio | reverse complement strand
GAAGCCTGGCTGGTATCCTAAGCCAGGTGGAGATGAGGGGTTTCCCTTTGACTTCGTAAAGGGCCCCTCTCATGGAATAATGGAATTCCAACGTGAGCTATGTCTTGTTCAGTCGCAGTGAGGCTGTAGCCCATTGTAGCTGTACCTTCGAAGCTTTCAGAGTACAGTACTCTGCGCGTGTATTCTGTGATGCTCTTGACCTTGGATAATCTCTGAATTGAGGCTGTGGATTCAATATACAATAGATTAAAGATATGAGCAAAACACCTCACTGATTCTAGTTAGAACACCCTAATCGCCTTTTTTATATTAGCTGCACTGTCAGTGACACAGGCCACAATTTTTTTCACTGATGTAATCCCCATTATTGGGGAGATGATAAGTATGAGTATTATTATTATAAAATTCCCGAGTTATGTCTTGTAAGTAATTCTTTTTCTCAGTTTCACATATGGACTCATCGTATTTCTTTCTTTCCGCCATCTTTTCGTCTCAGTTGGCCATCCTAGACGCCTTTTTTGTTCTACTTCTTTCGTTCTTTCCCTTCCTCTCTTCCGACCCCCCCTTGTGCGAGGAAAGTTCCGTGGAAAAAAATTATTCTGCGATCAGTCATAACTAACGTATTCCATTCTTTTCTTTCTTTCCAACCCATCTTCCAGATTTAGGAGCCCTCCTAAAATCCTCATGGCTTTCAAAATAATCCCTATCGTTATGGGTTATGGTCATATATGGGCGGTGTAATAATGATACACGCTAAAATGAAAGCCTACCAAATTTTAAACACAATTTCAATACCACCTCACTCTGAAATAGGTGTTGGGATTGTCGATATTACATAAAAAAACCAACCTTCGTGAATATAGATTAAAGACATTAAATTCTCTTATATCAAAGTAGCCATTTGTATTAGGACGGCCTCTTCGGGGGATACGCGAGTTTTCATTACTTAAATAGTTGGTTCGGGATTATAAGTTGTTCATTTAAGGTCACGGTGAGACTTTCCAAACAAGTTCCTTTTTTTTGGTGCGGAAAGCCCGCAGGGCACGAGTCAGTGTTCTCTCCGCGCTCCTCAAGGTAAAAACATCTGCCCCGGGCTCCGGGGGTTTTTTCCCCCTAGATATTACATCTATATATTTCTATATAAATATATAGGTACAGTTCAGTGTCACAAAGGGCATAGATGTTCCGCCCATCCTTATAAGTGATTTTAAACGAGAGTGTTCTCTCCGCGCTCCTCAAGGTTGGCCGCGAAACCTCCTCAAACGGCCACATGGTCTTACTGTAAAACATACAACACTGTCTCGCCATTTTCTTTCTCTACTAGATACCTATCTTCCATGTGTGATTTATAAATATTAAGTGGTATGTTCCCTAGTGTAGGGAAATTTCCCCTGAAGGGTAATTCTATTTGAAGGAGATTTATGCTCATTGAGCTTTATCTCATAACTTAGGAAAATTCCTACGTCGGGGATGTGAAGTCAAGTTCTTATTTCCGAGTAGAGTTTTCTCGGTATAGTGTTAACCTTTATATGCTGAAGTGATCTCAAGTGAGAGACTTACCATGTTTCCAAAATAAATAGGATATCATTAACAAATATAGTTCTTGTGTTATTATAAAAACCCAGGTGATTTTTCTGAGTTAGGACCAATAATTCCCCACACTTCCAAGAGAGTCCAACCTTGTTTCGGTAAAACCCCTCGACCAACCACGACTACCAAAAACAATTAATATTAATAAAAAGTCCCGGAGAAATCTGTGGTTCCACCCTTACCAAATCCTAACCTTTCCTTAATATCCCCCCTTAGTATACCCCCTTTTTCAATATTCCTTAGTAGTCCGGAAACTTAAATTAAATTCCATTCCAGTTAAAACACCAACTTTTTTCCCCCAAATAAACATTCAAAGTAAGGGTTGACCAGTTAAAAAAACCCCCAAAACCAGTGACCCCCAATTTCTGTCAACCCCACTGGGACTAAGCGGTGGGATATTTTTTTCCAAAAAAATAACAGAAACAGAATACACCTGGAAAAAAAAATGGGCAAGATAGTCAAATTTCATTTAAATTTTCTTTATTTTAACGATAAATTAAATAGTAGGTTTAAATTAGATTTTCCCCCTAAAAACCAAAAAAAAATACAACATAAACCCAGGACCAGTGGGCAGTGATTTGTAAAAAAGCAACCCCTACCCGGGCCCCCTTTCTAGCCGTAAAAACTCCGCCGCCGGGACAGCCAGCCAGCCGCCACGCCTAGCCGACACAGCCAGCAGAATACCGCGATCGTAGCCCCCCCGGCCCCCCCTTGCCGTGCCCTTGGGACCCCTGCCGCGCGCCTCGATCCCAACGCTCGCCCAGTCGGCACCCTTCTTTCCACCCGCCACGGCCTAGCCGCCCACCGCCTCAGCTAGGCCCCCCTTCACCGAATAGCCGCCTTTTAGCCGCCTCCTACCCCCTGAAAGCCCCCGGCCTGGGCCGCCACATCTTTCCACACCCCCTCGAAAACCAACCCCCGGCCCAAAGAGGGGGCCCCGGGTTGAAGCCTCGTCGGGGGGGGAAAGAAACTGGATCCCCCTCGGTCTCCCCCGTCCCCGCAGGGCCCTGGCTGCCCAACAAAAGGCCCCAAAGAACCGTACAAAATTTCCCGGCGGGGAAAACAAGGGGGTCTGAAAGCCTGTCCGCCGCCGCCGGTCCGCAAAAACCCCAACCCGGAAAAAACCCCGCGGTGCCCCCAAAAAAGCTACGAGAGGGGGAAATGCAGCGACCCCGGCTCGGGAATTTGGGCCCACACTTTTAGTTTCCAAAAACCCTACGGGAGTTCCTAAAAAGGGTTTTTAAAAGAGTAAAGGCCATCAAGAAAGGTACCGGGCTTTCAACAAGCCCCTTTGATGTCCCCCAATAAAACAACAAGAGGGAAAAATTTTCGGTATCCAATAGTTTTAAATTTAAGAAACGAGGAAGAATTTTTTTAAACCCAGGGAACATTAAAAAATTTATTTTATGAACGTTGAAATTTTTATTTTAAAAATTTAAAAATTTTAATACCTACTCTGGTTGGGGTTTAGTCTTAGGGTCCCCCGGTTTTATTACTCTTGTGGAACCCCAAAATAGAAAAGGGGTTAAAGGGAAAAAACTTTGGGCCCAAAGGATTAAAAAACAAATTGAGGGTCATTTATGTTTTAGAAATATCAGGAAAGAGGTTGTTTGGGGGATCCCAGTCTCAGTTAAAATTTATAACAGATCATTTCTGGTTCGGTGAGTCTTAAAGGGGTTTTTTAATTAAAGGGACAATAAACACGCCCAGGTATATTGGGTTTAGTTTTTAAGCGAAAGTGTTCAAGGGAACTTAGTAAATTCAAAGGTGAGTTTTAGTGTCAGACTAGATGAAGAAATTTTGGTCTAGGAGATTTTCTCATGCCCTAGAAGCCCGGGAGCGTTGTTTCCCTCCCGGGCGAAGCCGGTTTTCATTTGGGAGGAGTTTTTTAATTCGAGTAGTAGTACTACGTTTCTCACCTTACAGTAAACCCAAGCTTGGGGTTTGTGGCGGGTTTTTAAAGGGGGACTTTTTGGGCTCTTATCTTCCCCGAGGCAAGCCGGCGTGCCGCCTCTGGGTTTAATTTGCCCCCGAGAATACGGATAAGTCAAGGGTTGAGGGTCACGCATTCCCCGGGTATCAGGTTGACTGGGATATTTCCCTTTTTCATTGGATTTTCGTGTAATCTAAACACAAACAGCCCCCGTTTCAAAGAACAGAAAAATTTTTCCAAAAAATTCACTCAAAATTTCCCGTCCCATCCCAAAATCCCTTTGACGCATTTTTAAAAAGGGAAAACCTGATCCGAAAAGTTTTTACTTTGATCCCATAAAATTTTAATTTTCCCGGAGAATAGACGCTTTGTAATGCCCATTATTGGGGAGATGAAAAGTATGAGTTTTATTTTTTTAAAAAAATTCCCCGATTATGTCTTGTAAAAAATTCTTTTTCTCGTTTCACATTTTTGGACTCACGTTTTTTCTTTTTTTTCCGCCATTTTTTCGTCTCATTTTGGCCACCCTAGACGCCATTTTTTTCATCTTCTTTCTTTTCTTTCACTTCCCTCTTCCGACACCCCCTTTTTCGGGGAAAAAAGTTCCGGGGAAAAAATTTATTTGCGATCAGTCATAACAAACTTTATTCCATTTTTTCTTTTTTTCCCAAAAACCATTTTCAGATTTGGGGACCCCTTCCTAAAATCCCCCAGGGTTTTAAAAAATAACCCTATCGTTATCGGTTATGGTTATATGGGCGGTGTAATAATGATACACGCTAAAAGAAAAACCCCCAAATTTCTAAAAACAATTTCAATACCACCTCACTCTGAAATAGGTGTTCGGTTTTCGATATTACATAAAAAAACCAAACCCTTCGTGAATATTAGATTAAAGACTTTAAAAATTTCTTATATCAAAGTAGCCAGTTTGTATTAGGGACGGCCTTTTCGGGGGATCCCGCGAGTTTCATTATTAAATATTTGGGGTGGGGATTATAAGTTGTTCTTTTAAAGGTCAGGGGTGAGATTTTCCAAAAAAGTTTTTTTTTTTGGGTGGGGAAAAAGGCCCGAGGGCACGAGTCAGGGGGTTCTCTCCGCCCCCCAAAAAGGGAAAGCTTTCTCCCCCGGGCTCCGGGGTTTTTTCCCCCCTTAGATATTACATTTTAATTTTCTTTTAAAAAATATATAGGACAGTTCAGTGTCAAAAAGGCATAGATGTTCCCCCAACCCTTAAATAAGGGGATATTAACGAGGGTGTTCTCTCCGCGTCCTCAAGGGTTTGGCGCAAAAACCCCTAAAACCCGGCCACATGGTTTACTGAAAACACATAAAACACGTTCCCCATTTTTTTTCTCTAAAAGATACCTACTTCCAGTGTGATTTATAAATATTAAGGGTATTTTAAACCTAGGTAGGGAAATTTCCCCTGAAGGGGTAATTTAGTGAAGGAGATTTAGCTCATTAGAGCTTTATCTCAAAAACTTGGGAAATTCCTACGTCGGGGTGTGAAGTCAATTTTTCTTTTTTCCGAGTAGAGTTTTTTTCCGGTATGGGGGAAACCCCTTTATATGATAAAGATGACTCAAGTGAGAGACTTACCTTTGTTTCCAAAAAAAATGGGGTACTTTAACAAATATAGTTTTTGTGTTATTTTGAAAACCCAGGTGTTTATTCTGAGTTAGGACAAAAATTTCCCCCACATTTCCCAAGAGGGGGCCCCAAGGGCCTTTGTTTCCCGGTATAACCCCCTCTTTACCAACCCGACTCCCAAGATAAATCTAATATTAATATTAATCTAAGGGCCCCCCGGGAAAAAAATTTCTTTGGGTTAAAATACTCGTCGGGGCTGGGGGCGGGCAAATCCCATAACCAAAAACCTTTTATTTTTCCCCCCTTAAAAGTATCCCCCCTTTGTTCAGTACTCTCCGTAGGAGAAGTGGTAAAAACTAAAATCATATAGTGAAGTCAGAAGACTAAGTTAAATCCCCCATTAAAGTTGTAATTTTTTATAAAATCACCCCCAAATAATATCATTCAAGTAACTTTCGACCGGGTTAAAAAAAACCCCCATACCAGTGACCCCCAATTTCTGTCAACACACTGTTTACCCCTTTCAGTGGCTTTTGGGAAGTTTTTTTTTTTACCCCAAATTACCCAGCCTTTGGGGGGGGCATTGACTTCGAACCCGTTCAGAAAATTTTGGAAAAAACTGCTTTAATTAAATTTATAAAAATGGCAAGTTACAGACATTGTACAGTTTTTTTCGGGACTTTGTTTGTTGGACGTCCAGTGGGTAAAGTTGAAGCCCCACAGCGGAGCAGCCTTTGATTTTTTTTCGAGAAGGTCATTTTTTCACTTTATTGAATATGGGGGTACATCTGCGGGGATTTGTGGGTTTTGCTAGAAGAACATAGGGGGGTTTAAAGGGTTTTTTTGTGCACTCCCTAAATCCTTTTGTCTTTCACAACCGAAAATGGCGGGACCATTCATTACCCGCCACACCGATCCCTCACTACTAATACCCCCAACCCCCCTTTACTATATATAGATATACTGCTAATATAATGGGACAGTAAAATCTTTCCCCTGGGGCCGGTGTTTTTGCCCCCTTCTGTAGCGGGGTAAAACCCCGTGTTGGGGAGACTTTTGATTTTTCTTGGCGGGCCCTTTCTTTTTCCTCCTCTTTTCCTTCCACTCGCTAATTTACCGGGTTTTTCTTTTTTTTTTCTTTCCTTTTCCTTTTCTTTTTTTAGTCCCTCATCCTTTTCTTTCCCATGTGAAGACAGTTTTTCCCATCGGGATGGTCTCACCCATTCATTTCCATGGGTACTCAGCGCCCAAATAAATTTGTTCATTCCTTTTCTTTCCCCATTTCGGGCTGCCCATTTTTAGCTTTTTTTCATTTTAAACCCCCTTTTCACGCCCGGGATTTTTCCTTTGCTAAAAAAAAAAAAGTGTGTTGTCAACCCAATAAAAAAAAGAAAAGTATCTAAATTCCCAAAAATTTTTTAGTCGACAAGGATACAAAAACGGGCCCATATTAAAAAATATTGTTTAAATCACAAAAAATGTTAATGGTACAAAAAATTAAAAAGGGAAAATTTTAGGGTTATGGGCCCTCAAGGTTTTTAAATTTGTCTCTCCTCATCTTTCCTTCTTTTCATTTTAAACATCCGAGAAAGCATAAAATCTTACTGATTTTTGGCTTCTTCTTCCTCCCCCCGTTTTATTTTCCTTTTTCTTTTTCTAGGGTTCTTCTATTTTCCCCCCCCTTGTATTTTTTTTCCCCTGCTGCTGTGGTTCCTCGGGGGTTGTGGCGTCTGGGTTTCTGATTTGGGGGTGGGGGGTTGCGGGGGTTTCCCTTTCCCGTCCCTTCTTTTCCCTTAAAACCTCTCCTGCTAGCATACCCCCTTTATATTCCTCCTCTTTTTCTCTATTAATGATGAGAAGAGCCTAAAGATAAAAAATTAAGGGTAATGATGAAAAAGGGTTTTTGTCCCCCTGTTTAAAGGGTACAAATTTAAATTATAAAAGAGTATCTAAGAAGGAGTACATGAGAACCCCAATTTTAAAATTTCCCCCTGAGATTACTCCTGCCCCCTTTCAGCACGGTGACCGATCGCGAAAAACGGGGCCGTCTGAAATCTGAGTTTTTGAGGGAAATTTGGGGTAAAAAAACTTTTAAAAATTCGCCAAAAATAAAGTTTTTATCAGAATTGCGTAAAAATGTTCTCCCGTAAAAGTTTCCAACCTAGCCCTACAAAATAAAAAAAAATAACTCTCGTAGGGGAGTGGTGTGAAATGAAAAGGGTTTTGTGTGGCAGTTTCCACTCAGCAGGCAGCCTGTTCCCCGGCTCGAATTTTTCGCCCTTTTAAAAACTTTGCCCGAGGGGCCCCTAATGGTCATATAAAAAAATTATAATGGTAGCGTTGGAATCCTAAATAAAAACCCGTTTTTATTGGCATAAAAAACCAAAAAAAAATTTGGGACTCAGGTTTTTTCGAGCTACGAAGGGGTTTAAAGTAAGTATTTTTTATTTCCCCTTTACTAAAATTTTTTTCGGACCCGGAAAAATTCCGTATTTTTTGCATTTCTGTTATTTTTTCTTTCATAAGCAGAAAAATCTCTTGAAAAAACCAATAAATTTTATAATAATGCCGGAAAAAAAAAATTTAAACGTTGGTAAAATTGATAACAAAAAACAATTTTTCGCCGCACAGTCGGGCCTTTTCGGGGGGCCCCCCAGGGAGCATAAGAGGGATGCTGCAGGGGGAGGGAAAACTTTTTAAAATTTTAGTGCGGGGAAAGGGTTAATTTTTTGCCGAGAAGGGGGAAAGGAAAGGGGTTAACCCCTTCTAGTTACCCCTTTTAAAAACACTGATCAAGTAGACGGGAAAAGGAAGATAAAGGGAGTATATAATGACCTTTACAGAAAAACCCTCTCTAATTCAAAACAAATTTGGGGAGGGGATCTGGGTTAAATTTACCCGAAAGCCCAAAAATTATCCAATGGTTACTCCCACAAAATAAAAAACTACTAAAACATGCCAAAGCAGCCAGATTTTTTTTACTTTACTCCCCAAAAACCCCAAATTTTACGAATATGCTTTTTTTCGCGGTTTTTTCTCTAAAACAATAAAGGGCTAAAAACGGGGCCTGAAATAGGAAATTATAATCTTTGTAACTAAAAAACAAATCCAGATTGTGTTCAGCAGGGCCCCAAAACTGCTGGGAAACTAAATTTCAAACAAATCTAAAAAAAAAAATATTGAAAAATTTTGCAATATCTTTTGAAAAAATAGATTTGGGTATAGGTGGTGTTTTTCCGCTCACAATAAGGGAAAAGGTTTGGGGAAAGTGTATAATATAATTTAAAGGTTTAAGGGGTTAATTAAAGGGAATTTAAAAAAATTTATAAGTATGGCAATGATAAAAGAACATTTCCCCGGGGAATTTACAATTTACACCTTTTTAGCACCTTTAATTTTTAAACGGCTGTCCCTTTGGGCCCCCGTCCATTTGATTTTTTCGCCACCGAGGGGTTTGGGCACGTAGGGAGGAAAAATTTTTGGCGGTGGGGGCCGCCGCGGTTGGAGAGTTAAGATTTTTACACTGAGCAAAGTTTTTTGCGGATCTCTGGTCAAAAAAAGATGGGTTTTTCTACGTGGAGTACTACCGCAGTTTTTTCCTATCACACTTACCTCGCGCTCCCCCGTCGTATCGTGTTTTTAAATGAGAATTTCCCCAACAAAAAAGGGTTTTGGTTTACGTCCCTCTCCAAGCCCCACTTTTTAATAAGAGTGGGGTGCTTTGGGCCCTAGTGGCATGAATTTTCTAAAAAAACGAAAAAAGAAGTGGGGGCGGGGGGATGGGCCCAGCTGCGAGTGAGAGGAGCATTTGCAAAAAGTGGAAATAAAAAAGTTTGAAAGCTGGGTTTTTTCAGGGGAGCTCCAAAATATTTTATATATCGCCCTTTTGCAAAGTTCTGCAAATACAAAACCCCGTGGCCTTTTCATAATTAAAAAGGCCCCCCATCACAATTAAAAGTAAAATGAAAAAAACTAAAGATCATCCACCGAGTTCGTAGTAATAAGATTTTTGGGGGGTAAATCTAGTTTTAGAGTGGGAATACAAAGGGGCCCTAAAAAAATTTTCAGTTTCCTAATGCATAAATTTAATAAAGGGAAGAATTTTTTTTTAATTTTTTTTAAATTTTAAAAAATACCACAAAAATTGTTAGTACGTTTCATTTTTTAATAGCCAAAAATGTTATATTTTACAAAACCCCAATTTAAACCCCAAATAACCCAACCATAGGTTTAAGGAATGTCTAATCATAAAATCCCCTTTTGCCTTGCCACATCAAGGGAAAATGCCCAATTTTTAAAAATTGTACCCACGAACCAGTGACATTTTTGGTACACTCCATGTGCCTTGTAAACAACGAAATGACTTTCCCCCACCCTACCTTGCAGCCGCAAGATCCATTTTCAGTACCTTTTGGGGGCAACAGGGCCCAAACGGTAAGAGGAAAAAGTATCCCCTCTTTTCTAAATCCCCCCCCCACTCAATTTTGGGGGTGGGTCATTTTCCCCGCCATTATGAACAAAATGGTATGTTCTATTTGCTAGGAAATTTGGGAGCTGCTGAAGTTGAGGGATTTATTCCAAATTGAAACCAGAGAGGATAAGGACGCTTACGTTTTAGATCGGAAGTACATAACATAAGCGATGCTTGTCCAGTGAATTTTGGGCCGGACAGTCCATACAGCTTTTTGTAGAAACCAAATTCCCCCTATGCGTTTCTATCTCATCCTGAAAGCTGTCAGACTGAGAGGGAAAAAACTCAAACAGTCCCCAATTTTCATCCCCTATCGAAAAAGCGAAGGGGCCCTTTTTTTTCCTTTATTTTATATGGAAGGGCACAAATAACATTTCCCAAAGATTTCAGTACAAACACAGGGGGGGTTTTGATTTCTAGAAAAAGCTTCCCGGATTTCACGTTTTACAGGGCAATGCAAAGGGTTCCGTCCACAGAGAAAATGAAGATTCAGTTTGGGGGGCTTTTTGGGGGCCCCTCATCACCAGCCCAAATCAGTATCATTCCACCCACAAAAGAAAAGGCGAATTTGGGTTTGGGGGACCATCTAGGCAGTTGAGTAAACATTTACCTTGATTTCAATCAAACCCGTCAGCATCTGCAAAACTGTTTTACAAGTATACCCACAGCCCATATTTCCTTTTTAATTTTGGATTAATCGGTCCTTATTCCGATTACCCAAAAGAATTTCCAAAATTTTATTTTTTGGTTTTTATTTTAAATTAAAGGGCAAAAGTCAGGAAAGGGTGTTTTTTTGTTTGGGGCTTCCTGCTGTTTCCCCAGTTTTAGTTGAAAGGGAAACATGCCCCTATCCGTTTAAAACCCAAAACCAAATACCGGCCCATAGTGAAAAGAAAATGGGATACATACTGGTCAAAACAAGGTTTTTGGGGCAGCAAAGGGCCCTGGGAAAACTTTTTGAAGATGATGCCTCCATCAAGGGGCCCAAACGGGCATTTTCTTGGGAAATTTAGAAAGGACATTCACTTTCGACTTGAGAACACTAGCAAGGACACTCTTAGTTTTTCTTCCTCATGATACCTTTATCGAATAGGGAGGGTGGCCCGTTTTTTGGCAAAAATCGGAAGCGAAATTTCCCCCATTCTCAGAAACACCCCCCCCCCCGGGTCACCCCCATGTGAAACCCCCCCGAACAATACGTTCTATTCACCTCCCCCTCAACACCCGCACAGTGACCCCGATTTTGTCCCCACTGATGCTGGTCACCCCGGTCTTTTTGTTTTAATTTTTCGGGCAGCATAGGTTTTTGCCAGTCATTAAGAAGCAGCCTTGACACCCAAAATCAAATGGGTTGATTGCATTACCCCCCCCCACTTGCCAAACAACAACACCTTTTCTACACAGACCAGAGCATCATGGTCTCCTATGAAAATGGGAGTTTACTTTTTAGCCCAGGTTTAGGAAGGTTTTCATAGTCTTTTGCATCTTGGTTTTTACTGCTAGCACCCCAGATCTACGTGTGGTCAGATGTGTGACTGTGGACCCGCAGGAAACATTTCAGGACATTTCCCTATTGGGGTGCATTGGGAAAAGCCCTGCACCCATTATTGAGTGGCTGTCTGTAATTCCTCGACCACGAGCCATACCTCCGGAAGTCTTCGCAACCGCATCAATTCTTTTTTCAATAGTCTGGGCGCCGTGAATTTCCACCCAAATTTTTTCGGGTTTTTCGGATGGGGAAAAACCCATGCTCGGGAAAGGGCGCATTTTGGTCCCGGAGGGCATGATTTTCACTTAGACCTTTCATTGGTCAAGGTAGAGGCGGGCAGACTTTGGGATATGCAAGGTGGCCAGCAATGGAAAAATGGGGGTCATTTCCCCTGACGGTATGGAGATGTTTAAAACCCAATCTCCGTGCGTTCTTTCTCGGAGAAACATCTAATAAGGGACATTGTTTTAAATATTCCCTTTTAAAATTTGATTTTGGGGGCAGACTCTTTCATAAAATCATCCAGATCTGTGTGAGCGGGTTTGGGCACATATATCATTTCCACAGGGAAACAGGGCGCATTCTTTCCCCTCAGCAGATCTGTGTGTACAGCCTGGATATGAGTGGGATTAACATTACGGAGACATCCAGGTGTCTCCAGTAAGTTGGACAGATGGCTACCCAAGACAGAAGATGAGCGCGAAAATGCGCGAGCATATGCAGGCCCCCGGGCCTCATATGGATTCAGTATTTTGGAAACATAAACAGTCTTCCAAAAGATTTCCAAACCACTACCCCCCATCACATACCAAATGATCCCTGTATGACTTTAGTAGGGGAAAACCCCCAAGTTAAGAAAAAGTTTTTTAGCTGTGCATGGGATGATTTAACCCAAATTTTAGTTGCTTTATAAGAGGGGGTTTACGAAACCCCCAACAGGGGGCAAACCAAGGGCCCCTGCTCTTCAGATAGTTTCTGGCAAAACACAAAACAGGAATATGGTTTTCAGGCTGAGGGGGTCCCGGGGTTTAAAGAAAGGGCCCGGATCGGAAAACTTTCTTTTCTCCTGATTATTTCCCCCCCACAGCAATTGCATAAAAAACCCCCTCCATGATGGACAGTTCCGACACCCTAGATACCTAGAGAGAAACTTGCTATCAGACCCCTATCAAGGGATTTGGAAAATTTCCAAATTTTTACCTTTGTGAAAAAACAGGCTCTCTTAGTTTGAACGGGGAATGGGCAGACTTTAAATTGTCTGCCCCACCTAGAGGGGAAAAAACATTGGGAATACTACCCAAAAACATGCCAGGTACCAAGACCTGGAGGGTTCTAACATTGATGTCAGCATTATCAAAAATTTAAAATTTAAAAAAATCACCTTCGAGTCATACAAATGTTCAAACTGTAAAACAGTGCATCATATAGACGGTTTGGAAACCCCCCCTAAATCAAACAGCAAATGACATACTATCAATATATCTACTAGTTCTCGAGATCATACTTACGATTGATATTTAAAAAGATATTGTAGCAATATTGGAGACACAAATGATCGAGGTCGACACGCAGGGCATTATGCCGTGTGCAAGTGCTGTACGGCGGGGGTTTACAGCCGACACTCTTGTCAGATTTTTTATTTGATTTTTAAACCCCTCAGTAGTCGTTTCAAAAAGTAGGCCCCCATTTTTTCACTGTCTTCAATTGGTCATTTTCGGGTATTCAGAGTTAACAAAGCTACAGACTTTTCATCATCTTGTATGATGCAGCTGCCCTATCTATGAATTTAAAATTTTTTTTGTCAGGGTTTCTGGACTCATAAATTTCTTCTTTGGGTGTGGTTCTTTACGAAGAAAGGATATATGGTCTGTTTTTTCCCAAAATCACAAGTCCGAACAAGTCCTGCCCGAAAAAATTCTCCAATTTTTGCCCAGCCTTTTTGGGGGTTTTAGCCCTCTTTCCCTCTAAATAGTCGTCCATCAAAGTCATAAGTTCTGCAAATGAATATTGACATTCATCATTGGTTTTTTGGGGGGGTTTTAAAAATTGGACAACTTCTGGAATGCCGCCCTGTTTTTGGGCCTTGACAGGTTTGGCCCCGTTGATATCCATCACTGGATTCTCGCTTGGAAAAATTTTTTGCCCGCATAGAAAAGAAAAAGGGGGTCATGGGGTAAATTGAATTCAGCAGCCCAAAAAAATCTAACCAATTTTTATACCGAAGGGCTAACAGAAATTCCCCCTTCATATGGCGATCGCCAGTTTCTCAATTTTCGCTTTTAAGGGGGGGCTTTTGTCATAGCATCATGTTTCCCCTAACCCCACGGGGGCGGGGGATCTTTGTTTTACATTGTAGTCTATTTCAGTCTTTTCACAATAGAGACAATCTTTTTTTATATTTTAAAAAATCGAGTTTTTGAAAAGAATTTTAAGATGAGGCCCCCAAACAGAGTCCAATGGGTTTTTCTTTCCCCTTTTTCCTTTTTTAAAAAGTAATACTGCATGGGGCGAATGTATTTGCGACGCATTTACCATGGACGGGGTGGGAATTGTGACCCCCTTCCTCTCAAATAAACTGCAAACCATCTTCTCTTTTAAAGCTGGTCGTAGGAGTCCCCCAAGGCCCTTATCATGGACCTCGGGACGATCTGATGTGGGTTGCCCTTTCCCAGGGGGGAAAACGCAAAAAATCGGGCCCTCATGACAGCACCTGAAAAACGGAAAAAATTTTTATTTTAATTTTTATTATAAAATTTTACATTAAATTAATTTATGCTAATTATCACCACTATTATTTAATATACTTTGTAATTACACTTTATGCCTTTAAATTTTTTTAACCCCCCCCCCCAAAAGAACATGGCATGGGTTTCCCCTGTAATAAGGGCCAGTTATGCCGATTTTTTGGGATTTAAAACCCTTTATCGCAAATTGTTTTTAGCGGCCACTTCCCAAATTTTTAAAAGCCACCAGGTTTAATTTTCAGAACTTTGCCCCAGTGGGGGGGGCTTATGGTTTTTTTGGAGCCCCCCGAAAAAATCAGTTTTTTACTATTAAATTTTTTAGGTTTTCGTTAAATTTTTACTAACTCCTGTAATATATGTCCCAAAAAAATGACAGGGTTTAAAAACAGTGCTATCAAGTCAAAATGAACAAAAGCAATTAAAAAAAAATGAACATAGCCCTCATCCCCCATAATGTAAATTTTTGGGCACTTGTGAGGTTTAGGGGCAATTTAATTTTTGTGGACGCTCTTCAACCTTGTCATTTAAACTTCATATTTTACATAGATGAGTTTGAGATCCCGCAAAATTTGGGTCCAAACGAGGGGGAAATATAAATTGACAGCAGTTAAATTTTTTAATTCGAAAATTTTCCCCCAAAATGTATAAAATTTTAAAGATGACCCATATTTCTAGTTATAGTTAGACAAAAGCACTTGAAATTATATACCCCACATACCAAAAATTATTTGAACCTTTGAAAACTGACTTGCAAATCTATAGAGTAGGGCTTGAGTTTGAAAAGGTTTACAAAACTTAAATTTTACACAGTGCTGGTTTTTTTTGGGGGGAAAATTTGTCACCCCATTTGTGGCGGGGTTTTCAGAGAAATTTTAATTCAGGTCCTTCTGTGGGTTTTTTGTTCTGTAGATACTTCAGTCGGGGATACATTGTGCAACCCAAAATTTGGAAAAAGGAATAAGTGCCTATGCTAATAAAATACAGTTCATTGTGAAAGAGCAGAAATGAGCATAATGGCTTAAAGCTAGATTTGCTTTTTCCAACTAAATTATTTTAATTTCCCTAAAAGCTTTTCTTCAGATAAATGCATGACTGTCTTGAAGGAATCATTCCCCTCACAGTTAAACTTATTCTCAAAGAACTTTACAAGGATAATCTTGTCACAGTCAAGGGTTTGAATGAATCCCTCCTTCATACAAGGTTGACTGGAAGTGATGAGCCAAGTTTATTTCCTGATAATTTTTTTTGTGGAATTTGCAAGATTGTGGGTAAGGCTTCACAAAAGTTTCTAATTCGCCCCCCCCCTTGTTGATCTTTCCTTGGGGTAGTTGCTGCATGGATGTTTACTAGCACCGGGGAAATTTTGGATTTCATCTTAAGCCCAGTCATTGAAAAAGATTCTCTGGCATTTTTAGCCAGCCTTATTGAATCATATCTCCTGAAATTCAAGAGCACATTTGGTCCACATACAAGGAAGTTTAAAAATGTCACTCATACACTGACTGAAAGACATCAAATGAAAGTAGCTCATGCACTTGCTTCAACATATTTATTGCTGGGGAAAAAGGGAAACCACTTTTGCAGTAAGAAGTATTGTGTCAACAACTTTGTAAAAATTTTTAAAAAATTGCATTCAAGAAAGTTTGGTAAATCAATGCCCATACAGTATCTCTGTAGAATCTTGAAAGTCGATGGTATAACTTAAAACATTAATTCAATGCTTGCTTCATACTAGACTGCAGTTAAAAACCCCTTTGTTTGCAAGAAAACACATTGTCGTGACAGAGGAAGGGTTTTTTTGTCAATTACTGTTGCCCAAGAAATATAATAAATTGCTCATGCATAGAATTGAAATTCAGGCAGGATGGATTATTGTATCCAACTCCTACTGACAGTCACAAACACAGGTTTACAAGAAGGAAAAGGGGTGAAATCTTACCCTTTTTTTGTCACCAAGTACCTGAAATTTTTAAATAAAATTAAAAAGCAATAATTTTTTTTTTATTTGAAATAAACATTTTATACAGTATTTTAGCTCAGTAAAAACAGAATGCTAGTAATTCAGAATGCGATCCTTTGTAGCAATATCTTTTAACTTTTTTTTTAATATTTAAATTTGGCAAAGGGAAGGAAGGGCAAAACATTTGGGCATCAAAGAGAAGATGCTAGGGCAGTGATTTATCCAATAGGAAAACAGTGCTTTTTTTAAGGGGCAGGCTGTTTTGAAGATTCAGCTCTCCGTCAAAGTGGATACCCCACCGAAGATCCAACAGTCACATCCCACATATGGATACATAAAAATACCTCCCTGAGAGCTTGGGAGCAATCATCTCCAAACAGACACTTACATTTATGTGAGGAGGAAGTGCCAATCATCCAATTGCCAATCGTCAAACATGAAAACCGGGGGCCTTTGGGAAGGGTTTGCAGAATTATAAGTGAGCTGTGTGCTTTCATGTCAGAGGGTAATTTTTATATCTCCCATGGTTTATGGGCATCACATTAAGCGGGGGCCTACACCTTTTTTTTATGTCAGTTCATATTTAAATTTCCCGAGGGGCCTCTCTTTTAAACTCATCTTTGGTTATTTTTTGTATTTTAGATTCCTCCATTTCCACCATAGTAAAGTCATCCACAAAAAGGGAAAAAGTCCCAGGGGTTACCGCCGGGGACTTCAAACAGAAGAACAGTTTTTGGGTTGACATGTGACTTTGGGGAAGAGGCATTCTTGTAGGACAACTTTTTGTGGATTTATTTTTATATTTTAAAAGCTCCTGAAAACACATTTTGTGAAACAAACTTTAAGGAGCATACCTCGAGGGGAAAAAAAAAAAAATACAAAAAAAAAAAAAAAAAAAAAATAAAAAAAAAAAACAAAAAAAAAAAAAAAACAAAATAAAAAAATACAAAATTCAAAAAAATAAATATATAAAAAATATAAAAATAAAAATAATATACATATAAATAAAAAATAAATATAACAAAATTAATATTATACAAAAAAGAAATATAAAAAATATAATAATATAAAAAAGTATATATATATAAATAAATAATATAAAAAACTATATAATAAAATATAAATATAATAAAATTTAAAATAAATATACAATATTAACTTAATAAAATTTTAAACATAAAAATCATTTATAATTTATAATAAATAATAAAAATATAAAAATTTTTTAAAAATAAAATATAATATAAATTATTACATTTTAAAATATAACCTAAATTTAAATAAATAAATAAAATTTTACAAATTTTTAAAAAAAAATTAAAATATACAAAAGAAATTAACCCCGCGGGAGTTGGGAAATTCAAATTTCCTAAAACAAAGCCTTATGCCCGTCCAAAAAATGTTTTGTTTGAAAATTCAATTTTTTAAAAACCCCCCCGGGGGAGGTTTTCCCCGGTTGGAGCTTGGTGTGTAAAATTTTTTAATTAAATAAGTCTGGGGGGTTTTTGAAAAATTTTTTGGGTGAATTTTGGGGGGCTCGGAATGATCCCGAATGGTGAAAATGGGGGG
>JACEEZ010026246.1:15525-32317 GCA_016584305.1 Chionoecetes opilio | reverse complement strand
TTTTCCATGTTTATTTTGGGTATCACCTTAGAACGTAATTCATTGTTATGGATCATTGACGATTTTTAGTGACTATAAGCAATATTGTCTAGCTATGACCTGTTTAGTATCCTTGTCAACTAACTAATTTGGTATATTCAGTTACTTTTCGTTATTTTATGGCTAACAATATACGATTTTTGTATATAGCAAAGGAAAGATCTGGGCGTGAAGCGGTTAATCCAGAAGTAGCTACGTCAGTCTCTATCGCGGATGAAACTATCTTCTTTATGGTAAATTTTCCTATGGTAAGTTTTGATGTGTTTGTCATTCATCAATCCAGCTTTCTTGCTATAAATCATGTTAACGCAGAAATTAAACAAGGAATTTATGAAACAAGGATTGGTTTAGTTTAGCTGGCAATTTTGTAGGTTTCTTCCCGCCCGGTATTATTCCAGTTTGACACCGAATTCACTTTGGTGGACGAAACTTTTTTTCTGTTGAGTTTTGATGTGTTTTGAATTTATCTGCTAACCGTTTCTGTCGCAAATCACTTTTTTCTTTTCTTTTTTTAAGTTAGGTAAAGGTTAGGAGAGGTTAGGTATATGACAGGTTAGGTAAAGGTTCGGTTAGGTTCAATTTGTTTTTCAGTATATTTTGTCACAAATCACCTAAAAGAAAGACAAAAAAATGTGAGTTGCGACAGAAACGGTTAGCAGATTAATTCAAAACACATCAAAACTCACCAGAAAATAATAGTTTCGTGCACCAAGTGAATTCGGTGTTAAACTGGAAACTTACCCGGTATTTTATTCCAGTTTGATACCGAATTTACTTTGGTGGACGAAACTATTTTTTTTTCTGGTGAGTCAAATTTGAAGTGTTTTGAATTAATCTGTTAACTTTTCTGTCGCAAATAACTTAAAAAAAATTGAATTATTATTATTTAAAAAGAAGTTAGGTAAAGTTTACTGGTTAGGATAGGTTAGGTCATAGACCACTGTATCTCTGGACTGTTTATGCGCCAGTGTTTTGAAATCGCCAGGCTGCATAGGGGCCCTACTGGTCCCATCTACATACACCGTCCTTGACTGTACTGAGAACGCATAAGTGTGGTTGGGGTTTGGCAAAGGGGGGTTTGGTGAGGGGGGGGTGTGGTGGTGGGGGTGCAAAGGGGGCTGGGAAAAGGGGAAAATTATGGGGAATGATTGTGGATGAGGGGGGGGGTTTTTTAAAAGGGGGGTGGGGGGGGGTGGGAGGATGGGGGTTATGCAGAGGGGTTAACAGAGAGGGTCACCCGGGCCCGCCCCAATTTTGGATTTTAAAACGGGTGGCGCCGCTAGGGGGAATGGTGCCAACCATAAAAAAGGTCCCCAAGGCTTATATCATTACTGGCAGGGTTGTTTTTCCCTTTTCAATACCCAAAGACGAAAAATATGAGATATTACTTTAAAATAATAAAACTGAAGGGTTTTGAGGGATGTTTTTTTTTTGTTATTACACCTTTTTTTCCTTTTGTTTTTTCAAAATAAAACCCCCGGCATTCCAAATAAATTTTCTCCAATCTCAATCCCCTTTCCCCCCCCCAAAACAACATTTTGTTTTGACTAAAAGTCAAAATGGGTGGGTGGGATGGGTAATGGGGGGGGGAATGGGTGGGGGTAAATGGGTAATGGGTGTGGGGTGAGGGGTGGTGAATGGGGTGGGGTGATGGGTAGTGGGGGAATGGGTGGGGGGATGGGAAAGGGTGAGTGAATGGGTTGGGGGGAGGGTCGGGGGTGAGGGAATAAAGGTGGGGGGGAGGGGTTTAAGGGTTGAGTGAAGGGTTTGGGGGGTGAGGGAAAAGGGGTGGGGGAAATAGGTAGGGGGTGAGGGGAATGGGGAGTGAAGGGGTTGGGGGGATGGGAAGGGGTTTGAGTGAATGAGGGGGGGTGATGGGTAATGGGTGGGGGGGATGGGTGAAGGGGGGGAAAAATAGGTGGGGGAAGGGGTTAAGGGGGAAAGGGAAGGGGGGGGGTTGAGGGGGAATGGGTGAGTAAAAGGGGTTTGGGGGGTAATGGGGGGGAGTGAATGGGGGGGGGGGGTAAGGGGTTTGAGTGAATGGGTTGGGGGTGAGGGAAAAATGGGTGTTTGGGATTGATTTAATGCCAAAAAGGTAAATTTGTGCCGGACAAGAGAAATGGGGAGCAAAAGGGTGGGGGAGGGTAATGGGTAAGTGAATGGGTGTGTGGTGAGGGGTAATGGGTGATTGGGGGGAATTCCCCCCCTCTTTGATTCCTAATTTTTTCCCTCGTCCGCCCTCTTCTGACTCTTCATCCCTCCAATGTTTTCCCTTACCCTTTATTCCCCCTTTTCCTTCTTATATTTTTTCCTTCCCTCTCTCCCACCTCCTTTAAATCACCCCATCATCAAAAAAGGAGGGAGCGTTTTCCCCCTATACCCTGAAACGGGGGGACTGCAGTGCGTGCCCCGGGGACTGCACCCACCGCTATAGGACGCTGCGCCCCAAAAAATCAAAATTGGGGCCATTTTAAATCACCCGAGTGGACCTCGGGAAAGCTCTCGGGTTTTATAGGGTGGTGGGGGGGGAGATATTGGTGTGGGGGTTATAGTGTGGGGGGGGGGAGATTTTGGGGTTGTTTTTTTTTAATTTGTGGGGGGGGGGATATTGGGTGTGGTTATAGTGTGGGGGGGGGGGGATATTGGTGTGTGGTTATAGTGTGGTGGGGGGAAAAATATTGTGTGTGGTATAGTGTGGTGGGGGGGGAAAGATTTTTGGGGTGGGGTTTATAGTGTGGGGGGGGAAAATTTGGGGTGTGGTTATAATGGGGGGGAGTATTGGGGTGTGTTATATTTGTGGTGGGGGGAGATTTTGGTGGGGGGTTATGGGTGTGGTGGGGGAAAATTGGGGTGTGGTTATAATGTGGTGGGGGGGGGGATTTTGGGGTTTGGGGTTTATTAGTGTGGGGGGGGAAAGGGAGGGGGGGGTTTTTATAGTGTGTTGGGGGGAACGGGGGGGGATGGTTTATAGTGTGGGGGGGGAAAAAAGGAGGGGGATGGGAAATTTTGGGGGGAAAGAAAAGAGGTTTTTTGGGGTTTAGGTTGTGTTTGGGGTGGGAAAAATTTGGGGGCTGGTTATAGGTGGTAGGGGGTAGAGGAAGGGGAGGGAATTTTGTGGAAGGATACAGAGGGGGTGTGGTTTGGTTGTGGTTTTTGGTAGTGGTGGGGGGATAAAGGCTGGTTTTAAAGGAGTGGTGGGAAGGGGGGAGTTGTAAGGGGTTTGTGGGGGAGTGTGGTTTTTGCATGTGGTAGGGAGTGATAATTTTAAAGGGGGCCAGGTTTTTGGAGTGGGTTGGGGGGGTTTTTTAAAAGGGGGTTTGTGAGTTTTTATGAGGTGTTTGTTAGAGAGTTAAAGATAAAATTAAAAATTCGAGGTGTTGGGGGTTTAAGGGAGGTGTTTAGAGAGTTAAAAAATTTTAAAAAACTATGGGGTGTTGTGAGGGGGTTTATGAGGTTTTGTTAGCTTTTAAAAGGGATTTTTAAATAACGGGGTGTTGTTAGGGGGTGTGAGGGGGTTTTATGAGTTGTCGTTAGAGGGGATAAGATATTAAAATTATGAGGTTTGAGGGGTTTGGGGGGGTTATGAGGGTTATAATTTTATGAGGGGTTATGAGTGTTGGGGGGGTTTATGAGTATTATGATTTTTTGGGGGGGGGGGGGGTTTTAGGGATGTTTTTGTGAGGGGGTTAGAGTATTTATGATTTTTTGGGTGGGGTTATGTTTTGTTGTGAGGGGGTTTTGAGGTGTTGTGAGATTTTTAAAGGGTTTTTATGAGTTTAAATGAGAGGTTATTAGGTTTTGAAAATTTGGGAGGGGTTGTGAGGTGGGGCCCCAATCCGAGACGCATCTTTTAACTTTACCTCATAGGGTTTTTAATCCCACACACAAACAAACACACACCCCACCCCACACACACCCCCAACAAAACACCCCACACACCCCACACACACACACACCCCACTTTAGGTACCCGTAGCGTAGGGGTAGCACGCTGGGTTCCAAAAACCGAGAAGCCCGGGGGTTGATCCTCGGGGGACCCGGAAAACATGGGGTTTTTCCCTTTAAAAAACCCGACCCCCTGTCCACCCAGCAGTGAAGGGTCCCGGGGTTAGCCGGGGGGTTTGCCCCGCCCCCCGAGGTGGTGGCTTCGGCCAACCCCCCTTAGAAACAAAGGGAGAATGAAAAAAAGTTGATATGGAGAGGGGGCCATACGAGCGTTGCTTGGCCCTGTAAAATACAACTAGATGAATTACCCCACGAACTTTCATCACCACTTTTTACAAAACCCTTTAAAAACAAAAATTTACGTGCCATTTTCGGGGAAACCCACAAAATTTAAAACCTTTCGGCCCTCCCCCCCCCCCCCCAAATTTAAACCCCCCCTCCTCCCCAACCCCCCTTCCCCTCCCCGTAACCCCCATTTAACACCCTTCAACCCCTTTAAAACCCCCCTATTCCCAATTCCAAACATCCCCATAACAGCCTCTTTTTTTATTCGAATATTCTATCACCCACACTCATATTCATATTTTCTTTTTTAAACCCCCTTTTGTAAAAACTTTTCTATCAGGGGGGGACTTCTATAGGAACTGAAAACCTACAAAAAATTCGTTTCAACCCTTTCCCTGGTTCCCGGGAAGGAACAGTGAATTTTGGAAAAACAGGCCCCCCGACTTAGGGCCCTTGTGCAACGGGCCGATATTCCGTGCGATTTCCCAAGATTTACAGTGGCCCCATGGTTAGGAGTTTAAGATTGTCTCCACGTTACGAAGTCAGGAGGGCCCCACTATATCGGGGCCCGTCCTCATTTAAATCTCAATTTTTATTAAGGTACTCTAGTCCCCCGGGTGGCCAAAAATCTGTTCGAACACTGTTTGCAAGACGTTTAGATGCGGGTTTTGCAGTATAGAAAAAAAGGACGTGCAAACACTGTGGTGAACGCGGTGGAAATGATGTAAAAAACTGTACGAGGGGTTTTCCCAGGTCCCCCAGCCCAAGGGCCGGATTATGCCCTTTTTGGGGCCCCTAGGAAAATTTAAAATTGGGGGCCCCCTCTGACGGAGCCCCCTGTGGAGGGAAAATTTTGGGGTTAAACTGGGGGGGGAAAGTTTATAACTCGTAAACCCCGTTACTGAAGGATATTTTTTGGGGATGTTTTGATAAATGATTAAAAACTTGACGGGAGGTTTTAACTTAGTCTTCGACCACTATCTGTTTGTATTTGGGGCCATTTCCCAAATATGGAGAAGAAAAATGAACAAGGGGGTATATTTAAAGGGGGAAAGGGATAATAAGTTTTGGGTTTAGAGATAGTTTGCCACCAGCCCGACGAGTTTTTCGCTATGTTTTACTCCCGGGGCACGTTAGATTAATATTAAATACAGATTGATCTTGGTAGTCGTGGTGGGTACTAGGGGGATAATAGAAAAGGCAAAAATTTTTTGGGAAGTGGGGGGAAAATTTTTTTTTCCTAATTTCAGAATAACACCTGGGTTTTCATAATAAAAACAAAAAATATATTTGTAAATGAAATCCTATTTATTTTTTTAAAACATGGAAGCCCTTCATTTGGGAAAACATTTCAGCATAAAAGGGGTTTAAAAACTATATCGAGAAAAACTTCCTTGCCCATAAGAAAGCGACCACGCTCTGACCTAGGAAATCTTCCTTAGTGATGAGATAAAACTCTTTGGCAAAACTCCTTCACTAAAATTTTATTCGGAAAAATTCCCCTACACTAGGAAAACATAAAAAACAATATTTAAAAATACACCGGGAAAGATGGGAAATCTAGTAGAGAAAAAAATTTGGCGGGACGGGTTTTGGGTGGGGATTTACATTTAAAACCCCATGTGGCTTTCGAAGGAGACAGGGAAACGGCCTGCAACAAAGGGGAAGGGGAGGGAATCCTCGTTAAAAAAAACACTTAAAAGGTTTGGGGGAAAAAAAATCTATGCCTTATTTGACACTGAAACTAAAAACCAATATTTAATGGGAAATTATAGATAAATAACTAAGGGGGGGGAAAAAAACACGGGAAATTTGGGTACGAAGGTTTAACCCCTGCAACGCCCGCAAAAGAGACGAATGACTCTTTGGGGGCCCTCGTGGGCTTCCCGCCCCAAAAAATGGAACTTTTTTGGAAAAGGGGTTCCCCGTAAATTCAGATAAAAAATTTTTAATCCCGAAAAAAATAAAAAGTAATGAAAACTCCCCCGTCCCTCAAAAAAAGACCCCTAATCCCAACCCATTTACTTTAAATGAGAAAAATTTAAAAATTTTTTTAAAACCTAATATTCAAGGGGGAGGGTTTTATAGTAATGTGGGCTTTCCCAAACACCATTTCAGAGTGAAGTGGTTTTTGAAAACTTACTTAGATTCATTGGTGGGTTTTAAATTTTTAGCGGGACCCCACTACAAAGCCCATATAGGGACCAAAAACCGATAACGATAGGGATTTTTTTGAAGGACTTTAAGATCGGGGGAGATTTCCGGGGGTTTGGGACCAGATGGCTGGAAAAGATAAAAAAAAATGACCTCATTAGTTATAAAGTTTCGCAGAATAATTACCCCAAAGGGAATTTGGGGACTAGCATCCCGGCAGTGAGGGGGGAGAGAGGGGGGAAAAGGAAAGGAAAAAAGGAAAATGGCGGAAAAGGAAGAAGAAAACAAAATGGGGGTAATGAAAAGCAGGGGGGGATGAGTCCCCCGTGAGAATGGGAAAAAAAAAATTTTCCTACTGCCCAAGACATAGCTGGGGAAATTTTATAATAATAATTCCATACATCATCCCCCGAATAAGGGGGCATTACACGGCCCTATTCCCCGGGAAATTTTTAAAATTTCCCTATGGCACCCAAAGTCCTATTTTACGGATCTTTTTTTCCCGTTTTAAAGCTGCGCCCAAAGGAGGTGGGTAGGGGACGAATTTAGGGGTAAATTTAATAAAATTTCTCTGTTCTTTGAAAAGGGGGGGGCTGCTTGTGTTAGATTACACGAAAAATCCAATGAAAGGAAGTTTTCCCAGCAACCTGAAAACCTGGGAAGGGAAATTTAACCCGTAAACCCTTGCCCTTATTTCCGCATCCCGGTGCAGAGTAATCCCAGAGGCGACACGCCGGTTTGCCTTGGAAAAATATAAGACCCCTACAAGCCCTAAAATGCCCTTTCAAAACCGAAAGGGGGGGTTTGACTGTAAAGTGAGAACCCTTTAAACTACTATCTCAAATTTTAAAAATACCCCCCCATAAACCCAGGCTTCCCCCGGGTGAGAATCAGACGCCCCGACTTCTAGACATGAGAAACTCCTGGGAACCAAATTTTTTATCAAAGCCTGACACAACTCCCCTTTTGGACCCAGCTTTTAATTTCCTAACACATTTAATTTTTTAAAAAAAAAAAATCCCACCATTCATTCTTCCTCAAGGGACCCTTTTTAGGAGGTTTCTAAAAAAGGGGGGGAAAAGGGGTTTTCCCACCGGATGGGGTTTTGTGGGAAACCCTCTCCCCCGGTTTAAAACCACTCTTCATGCAAAAAATAAGGTTTTCCACCTTTTTCGGCAGCTCTTTTTTATTTGTTTTTCTGTAAAAAACATTTTCTCCCCACGTATGAGCTCCCCCCCAAACGTATTCCCCACTCGATGGGAACCCCACCCCTTTTCACTTTGATTTTCCGGCCCCGGTGCCTGGATTGTGGTCCTTTCGGGGACCCATACCAGTGCCCCTACCCCACCACTTGATTTTTCCGTTTTCTGTTCGCAAAGTCCCTTACCGACGCAAACCCCCATTTTCAGATGCGTCTGGGGCGGATTGGGGCGTGGCCACCCCCGTCATCTTGTTCCCCCTTCGACGTCGGGGTAGACCCGCCCAAAAAAGCCTGGGGGCTGTAGGGGGAGGAAAAAAAAGAAAGGAAATAGGGTTTTTGTCATTTGGAGGTGTTTTCCCGCTTGATTCTTGGGGGTTGGGCCCGGGAAACCCAAACGGGGCCAAAACTAAAGAGGGTTTTTTTTGACACAAGGCGAGGGGGACTGACTTAAAGGGTTTCTGGAAACCTCTCGGTAAACCAAATTTTCCCTTGAGGGTGTTTTAGGGGGGGGTATAGCAAAGAATGTGTTGTGGGGGCCCTTGCGGGAATGCGGGGAACTCCCGGGGGGAAAATCCCCTCCTTTTGTCCAGAACGATTTTGGGGGGGTTTGTCCCGTATGCCCAAATTTACTCCCCACATGGTTTTAAAATGATGTGTGTAGGGTGTTGGTTTTTAAGGGGGGAAAAACCTAAAAAAACCTTTACGTAATGATAAAACTCCCGTCATAAAATAAGGAAACCCCTTGTACTCCTGCTCCCAATATCATTTAAAGGTCACCCCTATTCTTTAAGGGTTTTATCTACTGGAGGAAATTCCTTCCAGGGTTTTGAAACCCTTTCTTTAAACCCTCTGGCAAGTTACACAAGTTTTGGGACTTTCTCACCCCACATCAAAACCTTAAGTTTTGCCCCATGGGACAGTTCCTCGGCTTTTTTGATTTTTTTTGTCCTAAGCCCCCTGATAACTCATGCCCCTGGGGGGAAAAGAGCGAGCCCGGGTTTCAAAATACGAGGAATTATGGGGGAATAGTGTAGGCTCCCATCGGGTTTTTTTCAAAACAAAAATATGGGAGGGCATTTTTTACCTTTAAACGGATCCAACGTGGTTTTCCCCGGTTTGCTTTTGGATGGGGCCCCCTTCCTCCCTCCAGATACTAAAACCAAACTCTTTTCCACACGGGTTTTCCCCTTTGGCTGAGAATTAATTGGGGTTTGGGTGAGCCCCAAACCCAATGAAATCTCGGGCCCGGCGGGTTTCCCCCATGGACGCGACAGATGGTCCGGACGAAGTTATCTCTGCCTTTCAGGTTTCTTAAACTCATAAAATATATTCGCGAAATTTTTAGACCACCTGGTCATTCGAGGGATTTAGTTTTTTTTTTAAAAATTTCTTTGTGAGAGGGGTTGGGGGATCCCCCCCCTGGGCAATTGAGGGAATTTTTAGCCCCATAGATTTAAAGATGAAAAAAATTTTTACAAGGAGCAAAAAAAGGCCAACGCTTCTTTGTGGCGCGGAGTAAAAAGGGGCTTTGCAAGGGGTTCAGTTTTTTTGGGGGAAAAAACCCAAGGGGCCAAATTTTAAACCCTTTTTAAATGAAAAATTGACTTAGAAAATCCTCCGGGCGTGAGTGTTTCTCGCGTCTGTATAAGGATGAAAAGGGGCATGAATTTTTTCCCCTTACCAGGGCAGGTGCATTTTTAAAGGGACGATTGAGATTTGGGGGGGAAAGCGTGTTGGGGCACTCCCCCCTTTTCCCGGTGAAAGTGAGTGAGTCTTGTTTTAAAATTTTTAAGTGGAGCCCGAAAAATTTCGCGAACCCAGGGAACATGCTTCCTTTGAAAACCACAACCCTAAGAACCGGAATTTCCTTACAGTTTTTTGGGGCTTTCATTTTTTTAAAAGGCTTCCCCTCTTTTGGGCCCGGTTTTTCTACCTTCGGCCGAGATCCCATGACCGGGGGAAAGGACTTCCTTTAAAAATTTCCAAAAAGGGACAATTATGAGGTTGGGGTTCACCCCCTTGGTAGTAAGGACTTCCGGGGAGTGATTCAGACGTTCCCAAAGAAGAGGAAAAGTAGGAGCCATAGAATTAAAAACGTATAGGTAGTTTTTTCCCATCCCTTCGGAAAAAAAGGGGAGTTTTAAGGGCTGAAGCCATTTGCTGGAAAAAATCGCGGCGGAGCAGTTTAACCCGGGAAAGGTAGGGTTTTCCCAAAAAGAATAAGGAACCCCCACCTGAAAGGGTCAAGGGGCGCGACTTTTTTCTCTAGGGAAGATTGGGAATAGGCTTCGCGCATGTCAAGGTGACATAATACTTTTTTCCCGCGGCTTGTTCGAAAATTCTTCCAAAAAGTGGAAGGGGATAGATGTCGGGGGCGAATGTTTTTTTATGTGTCGATAGTCTAGACAAAATTTTTCTTACACCAAATTTGGTTTTTTTTACCAAACGATCGGTGTAACCACGGGGGCCGTGGTCTTTCTAGATATTCTTTCTTCCCTGTCTTTTCAGGGATATGTGAAATTTGCTCCTTGGCTTTCCTGGATACCCATAAAGAGGGTCCCCCGACTTTGGGTTTAGGGGCCTCCACCCTTTATGTTTGGGCCGGAGGGCCCGTTTTGAGACCAATTCATTTTGATCTAGGATGAAAAAGGGGGTCATTTTTGGGGGAATTTCTTTTCTTAATCTTGTTTTTCTGAAAAAGTAGGTGTTTTCCCTTTTTGGCCCCGGATTAATTCTTTTAACCTTTGGGTACGGGTTTCCCTTTGGCCCGTGTTTTATCATTTACGGTTAAAGCATTGTGGGGCTTCCATGAATAGAATTTAATTTTTTTTTGGTGAGGGAAATTTTCCCCTGGGTCGTAGGGCCCAAAATTTTAAATGCCTTTTCACAAAAATTTTTCCTTTTTTATTTTTTGGGGAAGGGAAAGGGAAATTGAATTTTTTGCGACACTTTTACCACGTAAGGGGAACTCGTTTTTAATCTTTCCCGCGGGTTTTGACCAGAAGATTAGACCGGGGGAATCATTCCCGTAAACCGCCTTTAAAACCCGAATGGTAAACGGGTTTTTTCTTTCAAAGGAAAATGAGAAGATTATTTTGGGAAAAGGGTTTTTTTTTTTTTTCACGCCTTCCAACCCGGGGTTTTGTTGGATTCTTTTTGGGTTTTTTCCTTTTACGACGGATGTGGTTCACGGTATGGGGGGGGTGCCCCATTTGCATTGCCCACTTTTAAAAATCCCAGGGAAGGGGGCTTTTTGAGGGGTCCCCACCCAAGAAATAAATCAACCCTTGAGATACGAGTTTTTGGGGTAACGGGGGGGGAAAACCCCTTTTTTTAAAATTTTTTCCCCCGGGCACCGATTTTAATTTCTGGGCCCAAAAATTAAAGCAAAGGGTTTTCAACGGGGGGTCTTGATTTCCCACGAGATGGGGGGGATTTTCCCCCGTTTTTGTTTTTTTCCCCTCCGACCGTTTGCTTTTTACCCTTTTTTTTGATTAAAGTATAGCCCCAAAAACCCTGGCCACTTGGTTTTTTTATCTTCCCCTTTTTAATTTTCGGGGGATAGGGGGGAAAAAATCGTCACCGTCTAGTCGGATGATTTTTAGGAGTTTGATTTTGCGGTTTTAAAGACTACTTGCCCGGGCCCCGCCCTGGACAGGTTTTGATTTCCCCCCTCCCCAACCCGGGTTTGCGACATTCGAAACAATGACATTTTTTTGGGGGTTTTTCCACACTCCGGAAGGTTATGCGGGGGGGACGACAATAAGCGCAAATATTTTTCGTGAATGGTTTTCCCTCCCCCTGAAGAAATGCGTGGGAAAGGGATTTTTTTAGTTTCGTTGGCCAAAATGACCCTTTTAAATTTTTGGATTTTTTTTTGTTTTAAACCCTCTTTCTTTGTTTGGGGTGGTTTCGGGGGGGGTGAGGAAACGGTGTGCTTATCCCCCTCCCCTCCCGTTTCCCTTTCCCCCCTCCCCTTTGGGGGGGGGGGAAAAAGTTGATCCTTTTTGTCGGTCGTTCCAAATATCTGCCGCCGGGTTCGATTTCGGTCTAGAATTTCTTTTGTGGATATCCTTCATCGAGGAATCCCCCTAATTTTTTCGCGATTGATTGGTATAGTCCCTACACAAAATTTTTTCTTTATTGTCTTATTTTCTGTCGGGGAAATTTTTTCCCGTGGGGGTTTTTCGCGATCAAACCCCAGTTTACAAAAAAACGGTGGGAAGCTTGAGGAGATCTCCCCAGTTTATAAAATCATTTTCCTCCAAAATCTTGCCAGGCTCTATTACACTCACTTCGGTGGTTGAAAATCGGTTTTGAAAAAATTTTTTAAAAGCCGACCATGTTTTTTACCTTTTTGGGTTTTCTTTAAATTATGGATTAAATGGAGGTTTTGGGCACACCCTCCCTTTTTTCAAATTTTGGGGCGCGTTGCGTCGCTTGAAAATCCCTTGTGTTTAAATTTTTTTCAAAAAAATTTGGAGCGGGCCGTTGCTTTAAAACCGTAGTTTATGTAATTTTAGCATGGAATATCTCGAGGGGGTTGGGAAAAGTCCCCTTTTACGCTATCCCGGGGTGATTTTTGGGTTATCGAAAGGGTTTTATTGGTTTTTTTTTTGCAAGCAACGGGGGAGGGTGGAAAAGTCAAGGAGAAAGGGTTTCCCGTGATTTTGTTGTGCTGTTTTAAATCCTCCAATAAAAATTCTAGCTCTTTCGGGGCTTCTACTTTCCCCTTTCCTTTTCCTCCCCCCTTTTAACCCCCGAAAATAAATTTTCCCCCCAATATGATTCCGTCGGAGAAAAACTTCTTGTAATTTCAGGTTAAAAGATTTGATTTTTCGGGGTTTCCCTCGGCCACTTTCCCGGGAAATGGGTTTCCCGTGGCTACCAAGGGTTGAATTTTTTTTCCCCCGTTTCCCGGTTTATTCCCTCTCCAGGGGACCCCTGATTTCTGTTCTTTAAATTTTTATTTTTTTTATCTCCCCCTCAAACTACCAATGAACACCGTTTGGATGCCAAGGTGTTTTTCGTACAGGAGTATTAAATGAAAAATTTTTTGGTTTTGTCCTGCTGCTTTATTCTTTTTTTTATAGGAAATTTTCACTTTCTTATAATTTTTTGTGCTAATGGGTCCCCTTTGGAAAAGATACGTGGTTTATTAAGCAGATGCACACTACCGCCTCACAAAACCTCTTTTTTTGCGCGAAAATTTCCTTGATGTTTCGCAAGAGAACCAGGATCTATGCCGTCGGCAATATGTTAAATACCCAACCAAAAAAATGCATAGATCATGTGGCCCCTCCGGACACTATTAGCCCTTTCCCTCTGGGGAAGAAGGAATTTGCTTTCCCCGGTTTCCCCAAAAATCTTTAAATTTCCCCTGCCGGGACGTTTAATGTTTGGGGGGAAATTTTAGTGCCACCAATGAAAATTTGACATTTTTCTCTGAAAATTTTTTGTCTTCTAGTATTTGCCCAAGGTGATATTCTGTTTTTTTTAGGAAATAAAAAACCCACCCCTATTCACCAAATTTTGGTTTAGGAAATTTGGGGTAACTGGTCTGGAGTATTATTTAAAAAGGGAACGTTCCTTTTACTGATATTTTTGGGGGGATGAATTTTAAAAGATTTCAACTGGGCGGGGAATTTTTAAATTTGTCTTCTGGGCCCCCACTATCTGATTGTAGGGGACCCCTTCTAAATTTTGGAGGGGTAGAAAAAAAAAAGGGGTATACTAAGGGGAAGGGGTTTAAAAAGTTTTTGGTTAGGATTAGCTGGGCCCCCAGCCCGGGCGAGATTTGCATGATTTTCTCCCGGGGCACTTTTGATTAATATAAACTAGATTGATCTTGGGAGCGTGGTCGGTACTAGGGGTTATACCCATTAAAAAGGGGGAACCTTTTGGAAGTGTGGGGAATTATTTTCCTTAAAACGAAAAAATCACCTTTGGGGTTTATAATAACACAAGAACTATATTTGTAAAATGAAATCCATTATTTTGTAAAAAATGGTAAGTCTCTCACTTAAGATCATCCCCACATATAAGGGTTTTAAAACTATATCGAGAAAAAATCTACTCTGAAAAAGGGGGTGCGGGCTTTCCCCTCTGAACCCAGGGAACTTCCCTTTTTGATTTAGATAAAAATCTTCCCGAGCCCTAAACCTCCTTAAATAGAATTTTTATTCAGTGCATGCCCCCACAGGAACAAAATACTTAATAATTTTTTAAATCACACCTGGAAGTAGGGAAACTAGTAGAGAAAAAAATTATGGCGAGACATTTTTGTGTGGAGTTTCCCGGGAAAAACCCGTTTGGGTTTCTGAAAGGGGACCCCGGGCGGCCTGCAACCCACGCGAAGAGACGAATTTTGTTAATAACACTTTTTAAGGATGGGCGGGAAAAACTATGCCTTTTTTGACACGGGGAAATGTACCTATATATTATATAGAAAATATTAGATATAAATAAATAAGGGAGAAAGAAAAAAGGGGGTTTGGTACGAAGGTCTTTCCTGCAACGACGCGAAGAGGGCGAATGACTCCCCTTGGGGGGCCCCCCCCTGGGTTCTCGCAAACCCAAAAAGGAACGTTTGGAAAGGTTTCACCGTGAATTAGATGAAAAATTATAATCCCCAAAAAAACATTTAAGTAATGGGAAAAATCGCGTTTCCTCAGAAAAGGGCTGGGCCCCAATACCAAACCCGTTTCTTTGAGGGAGAAGAAATTTAAATTTTTTAAACCCAATATTTAAGAGGGATGGTTTTTTATGTAATGTCGGGCAATCCGAACACCCATTTCAGAGTGAATGGTATTGAAAAAAATTTTTAGATTCATTTGGGGGCTTTTTAATTTTTGCGGGGGTCCTTTCTACAACGCCCCCTATTGGGCCCTAACCGTAACGATAGGGGTTATTTTGAAGGGACGTTAAAAACTTGGGGGGAGTTCCTTGGTCTGACCAGATGGTTGGCAAAAATAAAAAGAATGAAATCATTAGTTATTTACTGATCGCAGAATAATTTTTCCCCCGGGAATTTGGGCTCGCATACGGCCATGTGAGGGGGAGGAGGGGTGTGAAAAAAGGGGAAAAAAAAGGCCCGGGGAAAAAGGGTTTGAAGATAAAAAAAAATGGTGGGAAGATACAGGGCGATGAGTCACCCCGGAAAACATAGAGAAAAAAAAAACCCACGACAAGACATAGCCGGGAATTTATAATAATAATTTTTTCATATATCATCTCCCCAAAATGGGCATTACACACCCCCAATTTGCCAGCAACCCCTCTTGATATTTTTTTTCGTGGGGTAATTTCAGCGACATTTTCATGCTAGAAGTAAAAATTGCAAAAACTTTAAAAAAAAAACTAGGGAATAGGGAAACTTTTGAATTTTTCAATAAAAAAAATTTTTAAGGGAAAAAACCCCTATTTACTTTTTTTTGCAAACCCCCAAATTAGCACATATTCCCAAAAAAACCGTAGGGGGAAAAAAAAATTTTTTTTTAAACCCCAAAGGGCCCCAGGGCCCAAACAGGCCCTTTATCTCAAATAAAGGCCTCAAACAGAGGCCTTTTAGCTCAAATAAAGGGCCTCAAGCAGGGGCCCTTTATCTCAAATTATTTGTAAGTTTGTTTTAAGTTAAATGAATTATTCAGCAATGCAAAATATCATTTTTCAAAAAAAATTATATATGGAAATCTTTTACCAGGGACCCCAAGTTTGGGGCCCCCAAGCTTGAGGGGCCCTAGGCTGCAGCCTATACTAGCCTATAGGATAATCCGGGTCTGACCATGACGTCTGTGATCGTGATCATGTGTTGATCGTCTGTTGATCATGTGTGATTGATCTGTGATCGCACATGATCGTGGCCTCAGATTAAGAGAAACTTAGAATATATTAAACTGTTACCCTTATAAACTGTCATAAAAAATGGTATGGCGTACGTTTTCTCTTTTATATTGAAAGGTAGACTGAAGCAAAGTGATGGACATTTTAGACCAGCGACGACCTACCGTAGATAACACTAAAGTCGCCAGGACAAGTTTTTTTCGATTTACAGACGTCTAATGGCGTTAATACTTACATTTCTACATCCAGGATTTCAGGAAAGTTAGAAGGGGCTATCTGGAGAGTATGTGTCATTTTGTGTGTTCATCTGTGTCATTTTATGGCTATACATGAACAAATTACCAAAATATCAACCTATTGGCGACGTTGGTAACGGCTGCACTAAGGTCGCCAGCGAGTGTTTATGTCCTCCCGTCAGCTGCTGTCTGTCGTCGCCCGAAAAAAAACGAGTAGTGAAATTTGAAACCGTATACTTGCAGATAAAAGCATAAAACAACGCTGAAACAGGGTAGATTATACAGTCATGATATAAACTACTGTGTATCATCTTCAGTTGCACATACAAATCAGTAGTGATGCTATAATTCGTAATATATGGCGGCTGGTGACATTAGTGCAGGTGGCGACTAAATATATATAATGTTATCTACGATAGGGGGACGTGACCTAAGAGAGAAAAAGAAGAACTGTCAAGTATTTAACTTGAAGCTCGGCCTTCGCTTTAAGAGAACTTTCGTAACATGAATTGAAAATAAAGTCAAGACAATCTGAGTTAACTTCGTTATTGTTTTTGTTTTCATCAGCATGAGTAAAACCCTAAGAAAGAGAGAGCTTTGGCGTGATGAAGCAGTCATATAGATTGTATATTGTCAATGCTTTGTTCAATACTGAAATCTGACCAACCTTGGTCTTATAACTTCAGCTTCTATTGGTGACAAATTAAGGGCTTCTTTTGAACTGTGACAAAAATGTGTTACTCTGTCTTGTCCATCTGATATTTTATTCTTCACCTCTCCAGAAGGTCATTTGGTGTCTCCTCTGTCTGTTGCACTCCTCGAGTCCTCATCTCCTCTGTTCTCTCCTCCTGTTCTCTCAACCTCTCCCTTGTCCTGCTCATGAAAAAGGATGCCATCAGCATATAGTACGCTAAGTAACATCTAACCAAATCTCTTGTTTCTTACTATAATTTTGTGTTGGCCCCAGTCAGAGCTTATCTTATTTTTGTAAATAAAAAGAAAAGAAAAAAGGCTATTTGAGATCCGGGGCTATTCATAAAACATTGGGGGCTTTAATGCCTAGGCCTAACTACGCCAATGGAGAGTACAA